>CM052335.1:17473507-17601918 GCA_028455595.1 Lasioglossum vierecki | reverse complement strand
GATTTTTACGCAGCACGTCATCAAAATATAGACCTTCACGAACATTTAAAAAAAAATTTCAATTGAATCGGTGGAAAACTGAGTTGTAGGCAGATTTTTGTCCAAAAAGATCGCTTTTTCGCCCACTGTGCGCCGTACCGTCTATTGTGAAACGGGGCTAACACCTCAATTGCCAGTTGTCAGACTCGAACGTTCCGTACGGATCGTTATTCGCGGATCCTTAAATTCGCACTACACGGTTCGCGTACCGCGTGTATTTTTATACGCGTGAAACGGGGATCTCTAATAGCTGACACGAGCAAGAAAAGAAATTTCCAAAAATGTCTAAGAAAGTCTAGAAGCTACAATTCTCTTTGGAAGACACGTTTGCGATCGTGCAGTGGATTTTCTTGTATCCCGCGATTTCTCGTGACTGTTCGCCGACGGTATCCCATCGTTACTTGCATTTATGGTTGTATCGAGTCTCCAGGAGCGACTGGAAGCTCCCCGGGTGGTCCTGTATATCGAAATGTTTACCCACGTCATTGTTGCGTCTCGGGCACTCGATGCCTGCCTCGTTTAAAAACCGTTTAGCCTCTAATAGCCGTCTCCGTCTAGGAAAACGAAGATTCAGGTGTCCGTCGACGGACCATCCTCGCGCTCAACGGGACATTTGGCACACCTGGGGCGCGTTGACTTCCTGATATATGGATCACCGTCGATCGCGAGACCGTGGAATTGTCCCCCGGATCGATTCAATAGCGAATATCGGGACCCGTTCCGTCGCTGGACGAGGCGTATTAGGGGCTAAACATTTTGTAAACGGAGGAACCAGAGTTACGGGGCACCATGCTGGCTACCCTGCGCAACACCCTGAATGACGATGCGACGGACTGCGATCGTTATTACGAAACTTGCTTTTCATAGGTGATTTGTATGCCCACGTCGATTCAACTTTGTTTAGGGAAAACAGTTAACTACGTGTCGAGAAATCCTCCACCATTGGTCTCCGATCTTCGAAAATCTTTGAAACGTGTTGAGAGTCTGCAGAATCCCGAAGAGCGCCGAAGAGCCTGGAAATGATATTTCGATTAGGAAAAAAGTTAGCGAAAGAAGTTTTGCGTATGTTGAAGTTAAATTGTTTTGTAAAAGAAAACTCAAAAATTTTTGTTAGATTGTAATGGGTGGCGTGCATCACGTCGAAGTGACGATCGGCGATCAAAAAGACGATCGGCAGCCGGAGCGACGAACAAGACGAGAGTCGCGAGTCAGTTCGACGTAGTGATGGTATTGTGGGCGCTTTTCGCGCGCATGCGCGAGTTTTGTCAGGGGCGTGTCTACGTCCGAAATTTGTGGGGAGCTATTGAGGCGAAAGTAGTGGGAGACTATCCGGCTATACCCTTTTGCGAAATTAGCGGTGCTTCCAAGTTACCCGATCTTCGTACTTCACTGAGGCCGTCTGAGGCTAAAATCGTCACGCATGCGCGCGAAAAGCGCCCGCGATACCATCACTAGTTCGACGCGAGAGTCGGTTTAGGCAAAATAGTGAAGAACATGCGTGGCTAGACCCGAATTGGATACCACGTGTATTGTGAGAAATAGGTCCGTGGATATCATCTCAATTCGGACAACTGATGGTAGAGGGGCAGTCTATCGACTGTACCGGGTGTGGTTTTAGGTTTTTAGTGGGTATACCGACTCCGAACATCTTGAGCGGTGAGTCCCACACTACCCCCTTGTGGGGTGTACGTAATTGTATTTTCCCCCACATCCTTAAAAAAAGAAAGAGTCGGTTTAGGCAGGATATACCTGGTGCTGTTACCTATTAGCTGCTTTAAAATAAAGTTTATATTGAAAGTTACCTATTCCATTAAATTGTTTTATTCCACTGAAAATCATATCCCCTTACAGCGTAAATGGCATTCGTGGAAATGTACTTTGAACAAGAGTAAGAAATGATAGAAGAGGAATTGAATGCGTGTCTCACGTGAAGATTTTGTTCGCAAGTTGTCGGCCGACGTGCGACGCAGTTGAATCATGCGAAGTAAAAGTAACGGTGTCCTCCCACCGGGTGTTCTTCCTGTGCCCCCGAGTTCTCGCGTTCCTTTTAATAGTCACAAGTTATAAGAACGTCCACGGGGTGTCGAAAGGAGAATACGTCCTTTGGACAACGTTCCCGATGTCGTCGAGTAATAGCTCCGCGAACTGCTACGCCTATCCGACGTGGAAAATGATTTATCGTCTTAAAGTTCGGTACGAAAATATCTAGACCATTACTATTGAACTATCTGTCGCTTCTCTGTACAATTTTCAATTGCCTTGATTTTACAACTTGACCAGTTCCTTTGGTAGAGAAATATTTAAAGTTCATTTCGGTGATTTATAATTTAGGGAAGTTACAACGACAAGGGTTGTAAAGTGTCGGGTACTCATTGTACTGCCATCCAGAGCAAATATCGAAAGGTGTTATTGCGCGCCTCCACAAATCGTGGTATTAGTACGTCAAACCGTACCTGGGTAATCCGAGGTTAAAGGACCTGAGGATCCCTGTAATCCTGCGTGGTTTATACGAGCGGTTATCCTCGGTGTGTGGAGTCAAGTCACCCTCATCTTTGACCGCCAGAGCTGGTAGCAAATTAAGAGGGTAAAGGATAGGCAGAATATTACTAGAATATTACTAGAAAAACAGATTAAACAGTGTTAGCGGGATCGAGTTGTTTGTCCTTATACGAGCATAATAGGAGCTTTGTGAAGGCTCATTGTAAAGAGGAAGATTGATTGTAGCTTATTTCCATCATGATTTAACGAGATTATGTTTATAATTAATAATGTGAGCGTCTAAAGCAGGGGGAAAAATCGAGACAACCAACATCAAGTTCTAATACAAAACGATTTTTTTTTACTGAAATTATGAGTGCACCATAGAACAATCAACCCTCCTCTTTATAATGAGCCCTCACACAGCTCCTATTATGTTCGTATAAGGGCAAACAATTGTTTCCCGCAAACGCTGTTTTCCTGATGAAAATCAGCTTAAGGTGGCAAGGGGCTAAGTTTTCATCCACAAAACAGCGTTTGCGGGAAACAGTTGTTTGTCCTTATAAAAAAGCAAAGAACAGGAGTGGCTTTTGTTACCATGTATCTGGCAGTATGCGAAGAGCGGGTCGCCGGGTACATGGTAACATAGAAGTGGTGGTAGAAAGAGGTTGGACGAATGTCCAATACTCTGGGTGTGGAGGTTTACAGTATCCCGGGGTCTCAACAGTGGTGTAAGGCTGTTGAGGCACGCCACCGAGATTCACGGGCTCTGCTGGTTCCTCCACATCCAAAAAAAAAGTTGTTTGCCCTTATACGAACATAATAGGAGATGTGTGAGGGCTTATTATAAAGAGGATGGTTGATTGTTCTAAGGTACACTCATCATTTCAGTAAAAAGAAATCGTTTTTATTAGAAAAATACATGGGAACCTGATGGTGGTTGTCTCGATTTTTCCCTCGATTTTAAACGCTCATATTGTAGGATATAAAGGCAGGTCGTGGAAGAAAGAGCGTTGTTGTAATTTAGAGTAAAAGAGTAAAAGAGAGTAAGAGCGTAAAGAGAGTAAGAGTGTAAAAGAGCGAACGTGATTAATTGTAATATCATGTTAGTCATTTATTTTGTTAATTATATAATAAAATTCTGTTTATCTGTCCCACTTCTGACACCCGATTGTTTTATAATCCCACAATATTATTAATTATAAACATAATCTCGTTAAATCATGAGTGCATCTTAGAACCATCAACCTTCCTCTTTACAATGTGCCTTCACACGGCTCCTATAATACTCGTACAATGACAAACAACTCGATCTCGCTAACATGTTTCACTTGTTTTTCTAGTAATATTCTGCCTATTCCTTACCCCCTTAATTTGCTTCGCAGGGACCCTCGTTTATGTGTTCCTACCAGCTCTGGCGGTCAAAGAGGAGAGTGACTGTGGCTCCACACCGAGGATAACCGCTCGTATAAACGCGTGAAGGACTACAGGGATCCTCAGGTCTCTTAATCTCGGATTACACAGGCACGGTTTGACATACTAATACCACGATTTGTGTAAGTTCGCAATAAAGAGGTTATCTGCTCCCGATATTTGCTCTGGATGGCAGTACAGTGAGTACCCGACACTTTACAACCCTTGTCGCGTGACTTCCCCAAATTGTAAATCACCGATATGAACTTCAAATATTTCTCTACCAAAAAAACTGGTCAAGTTGTAAAATCAAGGCAATTGAAAATTGTGCAGAGAAGTGACCAATAGTTCAATATATTAATGGTCTAGATATTTTCGTGTAGAGAAATTGAAAACCTTGCTGCAGGATCCGGGTAAACTCAAACTCCAAAAATTCTTTAACTCTTGCTTCGGGCAATCAAGCAGTCTAAAAACACATCTACATACAACTAGCGCATAATAAATTAATTGTATACGTACGTTCAGTCGTATTGCCAGTTTACGCAAGAGCCAGAAGCAGCATAGGGGAGGTTGAAGATGGGGAGAAGGGTGGCCACGCTGTCATATATCTGCAAATCGGTAGGGGGGTGTCAACGAGCTCGAACGAATGTCTCAGCGGGGTTGCTTCTACCCGGTACTGAAAATCTGCGTGTCCAAATGTGAGAATCGGACTTAATCCTTATGCCGTCGGATTTTGCCGAAAGTGCACGATGCACAAGCGACGAGAACCTGTGAAGAAAATTTGCACGTTATTTTGACAGACACGAAAATTAAGCTGCGTACACAATATCCTTACCCCTGACGGATTACTTGACTGCAGACTTCGCAAACGTACAGCTCAATCACTTTAGGAAAATATTTTAGAAGCTGGTCTTCTACTCGTAGCTGATTGAAATAGATGAAGATATTGCAAAGAATTCGCAGTTGAATCACCTTAATTTAGAATGCTCGCCAGAATAGTACTGGCGGATTAATCACCAAAGTAATTTAGAAGCAAGACGGTCGTGCAGGGGGAATTAATTGAATCTGAGTTTTTTCCTGGCCGCAATCTGGATACCGCCCCTGAGGGCGCTTTTCCCACCCCATGATCAACCGAAACATTTATGTATGCGACCGCAAGAACGCATTGTGTGATCGAAAGCGCAAAAAACTAGGAGAAGGGCTGAGATAGGCTTGCACGCGGTAACCGTCCCTTTCCGGGGGTTGCTAAAGGGCGCAACCCTCGTTCCCCCAAACCAGCCCTTCATCGACAATGGTCCTGTACCATGGGGAGGGAACTCCCCATTCATCCTACGGGGGTTGCACATGCTTCTAGCGACGCCATCTTGCATTTAATTGAAGGAAAATGGTGGCCCTGCGACAACCCTTACGAAAAAGAAAAATATTCAATATTCTCTATGAATTTTGCAGAGTAAATAGTTATCTAACACCTAGATATATGACCATAATTATGAGAATGGTCCAAGTCGTATACATATTTCTTGTTTCACTAAATGAATTCCATATAATGTTGAAATAATGTATTGGTTGATTATCGATCGTAGTGTAGATTACAACAAGAAGTCTAGATGATATCAGCGTAAAGGTTCGATCAGTATTACAATAAAGCAATCGTGCTAGTTCGGTTAAACATTCAACGTTTCGATCCCAATATGGATCCTTTTCAAGAAAGAGAAAACAATTGCGTCTGTAAATTTTTTAAAGAGTTTTCAATATGAAAGTACTGAAAATTAGATTTAAATACAATATTCAAAATAACGGTAATGAATTACCAACCTGCTTTATAAAAAAAATTAGAGACAAGGGTATATGTATGCGCACATGTTGTTTCAATGTTGAAATAACAAGTACTATCTAATGATTCATCTGACAATATCATAAAAATTACATTGAATTAAGTTAGCTTAAAATAATGTGATGTAAAATAAGTGTTAAACTCATTTTTTTTTTAATTTCGACTTGGGCCACTTTCGTAATTATGGGCATGTATACAATATTATTTCAGAAATCTACTAGAGTCTGCAATGTCTTGTACAAAATACTCAAGAAAATTTGTATAGTAGTAGATACATGTATTTTTCATTAATTCACTAGCATGCATGGAATCAAGTGGGACGTTCAACGAGTGAGAATAGACAAAAATTAATGTAAAAAGAGATAACAATTTATTCGTCATTCACAATATCGTCGTACCGCGAGGTTCTCGTGTACACGTTCGTCAAATTCAAAGATATGTAAATCGTGTGCGTGCATTTCTCCGACTATACGGTATCAACATGGATGCCTATCGTTAAACATACGGATAAAATTCCATAAAAAATATAATCTCCCTTCAAATGTTTCATAAATTATTTCATCAAGGCAACCACGTTATCATTAAATTACTGAAATGTAAACGGTATACATATCGGGTTGGCGAGAAAGTAATTTCGGTATTTCCAGGTATAAAGTAAAAACCGAATTTCTTTATTCAAGCGGTGAACTACTTCAATCAATACAATATCTTCTATTCATTCTCTTTGCCAGAAGATCATAGAACAAAAGAGAACATACCTTATTCATTAAAGAATAAGAAATAAAAAAATTGGGCTCTACTTCACCTTGAAATAGCCAAATTACTTTCTCGCCAAGCCAATATACGTGTAAAAAATATAAATGTCTGCTATGCACGATAAATAGATATAAAAATATCTCGATGTACACGCTTTTTTAAAAAAAATCTTCGTCGCTGCATTACAAAAATCTACAATATTGCTATCTCATAAAACATATAACTATAAATTGCTATCTCACAAAAATATATAAGTATAAATTGGTATCTCACAAAGATATATAAGTATAAATTGCTATCTTACAAAAATATATCAATACAAATTGCCATCTTACTATGATATATCAATACAAATTGCTATATTATAAAAAATATATAAATATACAAATTGCTATCTTGCAAAAATAACCGCAAATCAATCGCTGTAATGGTCAAATATGGGGGACACATATTGAGGATAAAACGGAGCGTGTCCTAGAGCGTATAAAGCTGCTGCTGAAGTTGCGTATAGATCCCGATTTTCGTGTGTTCTGGTGTGCTTTTTTAGATGGTCCTTTCTGCCGAAGCGTTTCCCGCAGATCCGACAAGTATGTGGACGGAGTCCTGTGTGGATCCTTTTGTGTCTCGTTAATTCCTCGTTCCTAGTAAATGCTTTCCCGCAACCCTCCACGTCGCATTTGAACGGTCTCTCTCCTGTTAAACCATTAATACCTTAGTCTCGTTGTATATTCTCCAATATTTCTACAAATTGCATTCTTCAAGAAATACGATCAACCATCTCCTGATCGTGCAGAAAAGTGGAAGAGACAGCTTTAGCATTCATAGCGTCGAACACCGAAATAAGAAAACGCAACGACTTCTAGAATTCTACCCGATGGCAATTGAGCGTTCGTTAATCACAGTTAGTGTTAACGATCACTGACAGCAGAACACTTGGTATAATCAGATTGAGAAAATGTGTGACACGAAGGCGAAACTCACCGGTATGTATTCTAATGTGGCCCTTGAGCTGGCCGTTATTACTGAAAGCGACGTCGCAGTGCTCACATCTAAATCTTTTCGGTCTGTATTTCCTCATAAGTTTCGCTGTCTCTTCTTGACTCTGAATCATTCCAGCTGCATGTTCAATACTCATCAGATATTTCCTATCAGGATGTACGTGATACAAGGATTGGCTACAATTGTGAATTGCGGGTTGTGGTAAAACCGGAACTATCTCCATCGGCCAGATAGAAGGACAGGACGTATGGTAGAGTCTCGATGGATGAAGATAGTCCGCTGACCAAAGTGGACTCTTACCCGCAATCTCGAAGGAATCCAATGAAGAAGACGAATCTGCAACTGGCAAGGTATGTTTTCCGGACTGTATTCCGGTAATCTTTCTAATAATCCCAGTGATGGCGAGATTGTTATCACTGTTAGAATCCGACTCCTCGCAATTCGACTCCTCACTATTGAGCCGTTCCACGATCGCCCCGTTCTCCTTGTTGCGCGAGGCCGATAATAGACGTCCACTGTTAACACCGCGCTCGACTAACACGGTTAGTGGAACTCCATTGCCATCACTCGTATTTTTCTTTGATACAGATTTTCCCGATACCGAGTTGCTCCACGGCCGAAAGAACTCGTTGGCCGCAATGTCAGCCATCTGGATGCTGTGAAATAATAGTAACAGCGGATTTTAGCGACACGTTAGAATTATTCGAAATTTCGTGAAAAATAGTACGTACTGTCGAGATCTCATGTTCTAAGCAATGGGACGGGACCTGCTCGAACGCAAAAAGCTTCAAGACATTTACTGCCCAGCGAAGTTTTACCTCGCGTTATATACCAGCGATGACTGGCCAGCAACGTTTTACCCCACGTTATATACCAGCGATGTTGACCTACCCTCTTCGCCGGGATTGGATTGGTTTATGTAGTGAGAAAAGCGGGAGAGAGGGTATAAGTCGCCCTTTGAGGAGAGGTGGGTTTGGAAAGGGCCTATCGAGGGCTCGTCGCACGATGCCATAGCCCTTATTGTGCGGAATTAATCGGTCACTACGGCATGCGGTTAGTGTCCCTTTATTTATTTATTGCAAAATTTTAAATATTTTACGCAGAGTATCCGGAACTATCGGGGTTAAGAGTTTCCTGTGATTACGAAACCATATACATATTATTGTAGATTTCGTACTCAGGTCCATCCCCCTTCTTTCATTTTTCTTATCCTCCATCGGTGAAAAGTTCCATACTGGGCTTTGTACAACAGTATTTGTACACTATCTGGATTTTTTAGATAGAATTTATCGCCATAAAAGTATTTATTACCGGTAACCAATGCAGTTTTCCCACCCGTAAAAGTACGGAGCGTTTGCCGTATGTAATTTTAATTGTGTATAAAATTACACGTTTTCGAAATTAGTCATCACATTTGTACAAACCTTAATGTCTTTTAGAATGACAGCAGTCACCAGAATAATTTTCCGCTAACCTTTTTAATTTTGCGCTTGTACCACAGATTCAGATTAACTCTAAATAAGAATACGTATACCATTTGACTGAGGGAAGCAGTGGTAACAGAAAAATTAAATTTACTCTGTAATAACTTTCCTCTTCCCAAAGATACTACCATTGAGCTTTTTATGTATTCACCGCTCCGGACAGTCAATTGGTTCCTAATTCATTGCATACGAATCTCTCTCTGTGGTTCACTCTTGTAAACTGTACAAACATGTGATATCGTCACGCGTTGCGTTAAAATTAGTCCGTAACATTTTTATAGTTCGATTTTGTATAGAACGAAAAATTAATGACATTATCACAGGCATATCGGCAATCTGTCTAACAGTATTCGGGTCAGATCTAATAGCGAGGAAGAATTTCTCAAATTATGACATATTTTTTTTTAAACCAAGACTGTACACGTACTATTTATATATATTTTACTATTGTGCCGACACCTATGTCGGTGACCATCGTCGCAAATGACGTAGCCTGTAACGGTTGAATAACTAATTATCATCTGCGCATAGCTAGTATTTTTATATATTGTTTCTGACTCCAATGTCATCCTATTCACCTCAACCAACTACAAAAATTGTAAGAGCCGAATATTGTAGCACAGAGCCTTTATCGAAGGGTGCTTACTATTGTGCCGACATCTATGGCATTGATATATTTACATTTCTCACCATCAAAATTGTAAAAAGACTGAATAGAATAATTATAATTGTTATATTATATAATTATTATAATAATATTGTATATATTATATGTTATATAATATATATACATATATATTATAATATTATACATATTAATTGTAATCATTATATTCAGCCTTTACAATTATTTGCATCAGAGAAAGCTATGTATCTACTGTTAACGTAACATCTTTGTCAGTGACATCTTCGAAACCTTTAGCTTCTTCGGCGTAGGAAGAGTAAAAGATGTATATTATCCAAAGCTTCGCAGATGCTTTTTACATAGTACCAGCATGCGAGTCGTCAATGATGTCGGAAATGTCATTAATCATGAAATTTATATGATTCGGACTTTTGTGTAACCCGTTGAATTACAAACGCAACTTCTAAAATAAAAAGAACAAGAAAGAAAATTGTGTTGATCGATGGAAAACCGTCCCCATAGAGAATTATCAAAAAAACGAACTAATGATATCGGTTGCATTAGAGGAAGCAATAGTAAATTGTTTATACTCTTGATACGCGACGGATCCGAGCGGAAAGCACTTTTAACACAATGAAACGGACAGTCGTCGGTCCAACGGGTGTCCTCGCATCCTCTATGGGGTATACACATTCTGCAGAAGTTACGAGGGTGGAGTTCGGTGGAAGCGCGTCTCGTTGATTTATTGTAACACTTCAAGTTAGGAGGCGACCCTCCGTTACCACCTATTCCATTTCAACCCCCGGTAGCAGATCTTTCTCTCTTTCTCTTTCTTATACTCTATATCTTTCTTTCTCGCACCCCGAAAACGGTGCGCGTCTGTCAAAACGATCCTGATACAAAACCGGCTCGGGACCATTGATACCTCCTCTCTATTTCTATTTCTCTCTGTTTCCTATTATTTCTATCTTTTTCCTTTCCGCCTGCCCCTTTGCTAGCCGTCGCCGTGATTATCGCCAACTTTTGACCGGTTTACCACGGATCGTCCCGTTTCAATAACGTTTTACAAAACTACACTGTCTACTTGCGTGTTCACACCAGAAACAACGATCACGAACAGAGCTCTCGGAACAAGACGATCCGTCTCGTCGGACCGTGATTTTTAGTATTTTTATGGTGGGGCAGAGGAATCCGCGAATCAGGTAGTCGCGGGTTTTTCTTCATCTCGCGGAGAAAAAATTGTTGGTCATTTCGTAGGTCGACATCTCAAATAAACATCTGCGAAGAATCACCGACTATGTCACCCAAAGTCAATGTTGGGCCATTCCAGGCGAAATCGGACAAGTTTTGTTATTATCTTTAATGGCCTATGAACAAATCTCAAAGGACATTTTGATATCTTAAAAATTTTTGATTTTACAGACGTGTAAAAGAAAGTGTCACCGTTTCTTTTCACATTGAATCGTAAGATTAGAACTAACAAACTAACAAATTTGTAAAATGTCACCAAATATTTATAATACGAAGTACAACCCGTGGCAGAATGTTTCCGATCGGAAGCATTGAAACGGATTTTAGAGAAAACATTCACAATTTAGAAGTATAAAATATTACTTTACGGAGTTAAAACTGGTGGGAAATGGAAAGAGGCTTATTAACGAATGAAAAACAACAAAATAACATAAGCTTACATTTATTATGGCAAAGAAACGAACAAATAAACAACTTGTTACTGGGAAAAAAATTTCCGATTGATACAACTGCTGGAAAAAAGTTTCCGATTCGATTTACACTGTCCAACATCAAAGTTAAACAATTACAGTTGGATGATTCCTATAGCTGGTATAGGATGATTCCTATACCAGAAGATATTTTGCTTTCGGGTTCGAAAAAAAAGTCGACTTGTTCACTTCAAAGGTTTTTTTTCAAGATAAAAGTCTGCTCTATCGCGTGATATAGTTCGATTTTTCGCTGCAACCTTATTTTGTAAGATAAACGGAAAAATATCCTCACAAATTGGTGTAAAAAGGTTGTCTCTCCATCTTTAACGATTGTTTAAACATGTTTAAAGATTCATAATGTGTTAATATTGGATATCACTGTATTCGGGAAAGTCTACAGAATCTGTTTCTGCAAAGAACAGTGCAATATCTTATCTTATAATAACATGACAATATGTGTTTAAAATTGAAAAATATATTTTCTCGTTAAAATTAAGTTTCTTAAAAACTGTGCGTCTAGGGGAAAAATTGAAAGCAGATTCGGAATCAGCGCAAATACTTTATAGGAATCATCCAACAGCAATTGTTTAACAAATCTGGGGTTGGACAGTGTAAATCGAATCGGAAACTTTCTTCCAGCAATTCTATTAATCGAAAACCTTTTCCCCTATAACATTTTGTTTATTTTGTCGTTTCTTTGTTATAATAAATGGATGCTTATGTTATTTTGTTATTTTTCTTTCTTCAATAAGCCCTTTTTTCATTTCCCATCAGTTTTAACTCCATAAAGTAATATTTTATACTTCTAAATTGTGAATGTTTTCTCTAAAATCGGTATCAATAGCTTCGATCGGAAATATTGTGCCACGGGATGTACTAAAGCTTTGTTCTACATGTCTGTAAAGTCAACGCTTAGTAGATTATCGAAAAATCCTTTGAGATTTGTTCATAGACCCCTAAAGACTGCAGACATATTTAATTTAAACAAAATCAGAAACGTTATTCTAACAAAGTGTCTGATTTCGCGTGAATGGCCTTGTTACAGTAATTAAATGATCGTTTCGTGGTCGTGTCCTGAATACAAACTCGTTTGCGTTCGCAACTCTGTAGGTATTCCTATACAGCTAAAATATTTTACGGAAAAGACATAATTACGCGTTTACTTTCTGTAGGTTACTTTACCTAACAACAGGTTATGTATTTGTATAGAATATTTGAACGCTGCTATTTGGTCAAGATCTTGTCCACAATCGTGTAAATATTTGTACAGACGAGCAAACGAGAGTATCCTTGCGAACTGCGACAATTTACTTTTCTTATTTGACTTTCATTTTGAACGTCGCTCTCTACATTAGTAATAAAGCATTGCAAATATACTTTGAGCTATAAAGATACGTACATAGACGTTTATGTTTGTCGGACGAATGTATCGTTTAATTCTAATCACATTTTTACTAGATCTAGAAGAACTCTAGGTTTTACAAAACAGTCAATCGATCGTCCCAAAGTATTTTCCTCGAGATTTCAAAATGCAAAACTATTTTTATCAATCACTCTGCTTCGAAATTTGCATTTCTTTCATTCCTGTTATTTTTACTAGATTCAGAGAAATTCGGAATGCGACAAAATCTAGAAATCGCAAGGAGCCTTTCTGTATCTCCCGTACAATGGATTTCGAACGCTATCTGCGCAAATCCTTGGAATCCTCAAAAAGAATTAGTCGTTTCCAGTATTCCTCTCGAAATTCGTTCAAAGAAAAGTACGCAGGAAGCTCGACGAGAAGAAACAAGAATCCTTTCAACATCGCGAGCAGAAAACGCAACCGTTCTGTCGCTAAATTTTGATGGATCGGTCGATCCACCGATAGTTTACCGTTGCGGATCCCTCGATCCGTCTTACTTTTCATTTTAGACGTCATAACAACGAGTTGTAGCCACCGAGGGCCTGGTTTTGTGTTGAAATTTGTTCTATTCGTTTCCGTTCGTCTCTTAGAAACCGTTTGACGCAAGAAGGACCGCGAAGAACTTTTAAACAAATTTCTACGATCTCCAGAGCCCGGAACTGGCAAAAGTTCAATAAGAAACTTTAATAAATGTAACGGTTTTCCATTAATTCGATCGACAATTGTTGATAAATCTTTGAATGTTATTGGCGCGCTTTTACGATCATTCATGACGTTAATTAAGCTATTTTGCAAAATTACATAGAAAACTTTCGACGTTTCGATCTCGATTTAGATCATTTTCAAGAAAATTCTTTCATTGTAATTGTTTCTGTAAGAATTTGTTTCTTAATTAGTACATGGTTGTCAGACCAAATGCAGAAAAAAGGAAACACTAGCTCAAAAACCCAAATACACAAAAAGTAGAAAAAGAATAAAATAAACTTTGTGTGAATACTCACTTGCTTAATACAAAATGGTTATTAGATTAAATTCTTCACAGTTTGTGGAACGCATATTGGTTCCATGTAATTTTGCAAAATATCTTAATTAACGTCATGAATGATCGTACCAGCGCGCCAAATAACATTCAAAGATTTAAGGATGTTCTAGAGGTACAATAGGAGACAAAAGTACAAGAAATTCGAAATCCATCAATATATTGGCAATAAAAGCCATTCATGAGTACATTTTGCATTAAAAAATTAGATTAATTTAAAAACCTTTCGTTTAATTAGCGAATTTCATGTTATATTTATTTTTTATTCAAATTGTCTTCATATTATAATAAATTGTAAGTAACTTTTGCGAATGTAACTGTTTAGTGAATCCTAATAAATTTTGAATATAATTAATTACATAATTTTTACTGTATATAATATAAAAATGGAGTTTCTAGTTGCGTCTGGATAAGGTTTAAATAGGGCTTGAAGTGGAATTTTATGAATTCTCCATAAGAAGACGTGTTAAAATGTGCAAACGTTGCTATAAATATTAAACGGTGCAGTGAATCGAACCCAAACTTTGGTAATTGCATTAATTTAGTAAGAATTATATCTTGTCAAATTTTAAAAAATTTATTGCGTTTTTATATACCTCCAGAACACCCTTAATAAATGTACCTATAATGGTGAAAGTGGTCTACAGTTAAACTGTAGGAGACAGTTTCGTATTTGTTCGCATCGTGCGAATCGTCGACCTGCGAGCATAATAAGCGATAGCATTGGAATGTCTTATTATCAAAACTGTGATATACACAACCGTTCCGGACGACTGGATTAACCGAAACTGATGTACGCTCCTGTACAAAAGCGAATATTGAATTTACTCGAATTGAAGTTACGCGTTCGTCGTTGACTTTCGGACACCGGACATATAACAAAAGATGTAATCTTAGCCATCAATGTCAACGTAGAAAGCATTTTTTCATGTCCTAGAATTGACCGAACGCTTCGTAGACTTATTTAAAAAAAAAAGAACGACGAGAGAGAGAGAGAGAGAGATGCTCGTCAGACCGTCTTGTGCTTCTGTCAATGTCGAATGAAGAATCGACGGTTTTTCTAACATTTTGCCCCTATTCCACAAAAACCATATTTTTCACAGATAGCACGGGAGAGGCTAGCACGTGGACGATTAAAATTGAAGGATCACTCGATCGAGTGTCTATTGAACAATGGGGAAACAAATTTTTGATCGCGACTCGCGTGATCCATCACGGGTGAAAGGAAACAATGAATATGACGTATTACGCCTCTTATTTTGCAACAGCCATAAGATTATAAGTGTAGAACACAATAAATGCAGAACATTTTTGTTCTGCATAAAGAACGACAGTCTAATTGTAAGCTGTTACAGATTACCCATATATTATAAACTATTACAGTAGGCGAAAAATAAAACGGAAGAGTTTATGGTTTTTACCCTAAAAGCAGCAATTGATAACCAGTTAAGAAAAATTCTTTGCATGAATAATAGTAAATGTTTTATATGAATATACTTTTAATATGAGAAACTACCCTAGTAGCACAAAATATTGTTCACACATTCGTATAATATTAAAAAGAAATTCAATCTCTTCTTAATATTTAAATATACATACAATATTTATTTTATATTAAGTAACAAATATTTATTTTTAAATATACAGCAGATATCTATTTCATGTTACGAGAAAAATATTTTTTTTCTAAATATTATATGGATCTTTATTTCATATTAGAAGTAGAATATTTTTTCCTAATATACAAATAATATTTATTTCATATTATGAAAAATACATTTTTTTCGCATTATAAAACAAATCTTTATTTAATATTAGAAATAGAATATTTCTTCTTGAATATGCAGAAAATATCTATTTCATGTTACGAGAAAAATACTTTTTTCTAAATACAAAATGAATCTTTATTTAATATTAGAAATAGAATATTTTTTCCTAATGTACAGATAATATTTATTTCATGTAATATCAAAAATTATATAATATAATATAAAAATTCCTTAATTGTAATATGGTCCTTTCGAAGATAAAATGGAGTATTCCTTCAAGCAGTGCACAGAAAGTAATATATTCATAGTTTCTAATTTTTGTTATAACTTTTTCTTAAATTTGAAAATTTTATTGAATGTTACTTAAATATTGAATTTATATTTTTCAAATATTGGATTCACACCTTTACTTCATATTTTTTAAATATCTAGTTTATACCCAAGTAGCACCGTACATCCGTGGGATGTCCTTTCATGTCCATTTTACGTCCATACGTCCCACGTCCGTTACGGACGTCCCTCGGACATTCATTGGACCTAAATTTCGGATGTCCCTAGGATCGCACCTTATTCGGACATTCCTGGGACTTATATCGGACATGTAGGACGTATCTCGGACATATGGACATGATTCGGATGTCCTTGGGACATACGAAGGTCCAATACGGACGTACATTGGACGTACATCGGACGTCCGGGTGCTACTTGGGTATTCTCTGAATATTTAGCTTATATTTTTTAAACATTCAATTTATGTTTGTTGTAAATGTATACAATATTCAAATCCAATAATCTTCTTATATGAAAAAATGTGGCTTAAAAAATATTTTTCCAATATTTGAAAAAAATATTTATCTAATATTTTTGTGCTACTGGGGTATATTTGTCTGTCGCGCCTTTTTCGAAAGTGTATTATGTTCAGATATATTATTTATCATGTTAAACTGCAAAATGGTCGACTACTGATATGAGATCAATTACTGAGAGGGAGAGGGAGGGTTACCTTCAACTTCATGTTTAGTGGTATATCATTTGCAACTGTATTTCGCGGTGTCTGCGAGTTTCACACGGTGCGTCGGATACAAGCGTCGCGACGTCGTATGCAATCCTCGGTACACGGTTGGACGGTTGTCGAACCCCCTAGTTGCACCCTGGTAGCCGAGGGGTAAGCAATGGCAAGCCCCATAATAGCCCTCGACCGAATCCCACCCTCCGGTAAGCAGAAAAGCTCTGGAAAGCGTGCACGACCGCAAGAGTCACCGCCCCTCGCATGGCGGCCCGAAATTTGATTGTGCCCCTTCCACGCGAATGAACCCAACGGGATTCATCGGTCCGGTACCCGTCAATGATTTATGCTAGTTCTTCACCCCCTTTGCCCCGCTACCACCCGGACAAGTTGTCTTTGTCATCGCACGACGACGGATACGCGCGATACTCATCTGCGTACGTGCGGTTTGCTCCTCGGGGGAAGATGGTGAGAATCTCGACGATCTCAATGACTTCTGCGGGGGTGGATGTCATAGCTACCGAATCGATCATCGTTTTCAACGAGCTATTCGTTCAACATTTACCACAAAAAGCTTTCTCAACTAATTGCCACCGCTTAAGGATGTTCTGGAGGTACAATGGAAGCAAAAGTACAAGAAATTCTAAATCCATTATATTATATTGGCAATGAAAGCCATTCGTGAGTATATTTTGCATTAAAAAAATAGATTAATTTAAAAAGTATTTGTTTAATTAGAAAAAATAATAATATTTCATATTAGAAAAAATTGTAAGTGACTTTTGCGAACAAGATAATAAATTTGTGATATTCAATATTGTATAATTACGCAATGAAAAGTTAAAAATAAATATTTAAATAAATTAAAAATACCTCAGAAAGCAATATTCATGGTTATTACTGAAAATAAACATGTAAAATTTGCGTAAAATTATGTTCTGACAACAAAAAAGGTGACTTTTTGTTTTGTAATTTTTTGACGTTTTATAACAGTTTATAATTTTTTGATCTTTAACTGTTTAGTGAATCATAATAAATTTCGAACATAATTAATTACATAATTTTTACTGCATATAAAAAATTGAAGTTTCTAGTTGCGTTTGTATAAGGTTTAAATAGGGCTTGAAGTGGAATTTCGTGTTAAAATGTGCAATCTTTAAGTTGCTATAAATATTAAACGGTTGCAGTGAATCGAACCCAAATTTTGGTAATTGCATTAATTTAGTAAGAAGTATATCTTGCCAAATTATCAAAAATTTTCTTGCGTTTTCATATAAATCCTGAACATCCTTAATTCTTGCGCCGCACTGTCTAATATCCGCCATGCTGCAATTGCAGCCTAACTGCATGCTGCAGTGAATCGAGACCACGATCGACAACTTCGAGGATCTCTAGCGATTCTCCGTGTCGATCAGCGGCGCTATCGAGCATCAGAAACGGTTTATCTCACCGGCCATTAATCAACAGGGGCAGCAACTTCCACGCGAGTAGCTTCTTCATTGAGCAAAGGATACGGGGATAGATAGATCCTATAAAAGATCGCTCTGCCAGATGGCCCGTGCCCACAGCAAGAAGAGAGGCGCGTCTCCCCGTCTCTCTTCCCCATTATTCTTCTAAAATTTTACCTTTTCCCTTCTTCGTTCCGCAGCGTTGGAACACCGCGACGCGACGTCTTCCCCGATCTTTCCGACGCGTAAACCTACAGCGTGCACGCGCGTTCTGCGGTTTCACAATGACTTCTCTTTGGACACGGGCTCTCACACAGAAATCTCCTTTCCCAAAAGTAGAATTTATTCACCTTTTTCACGAACGTTTCTCCGAGACAAGCCCATCCTATTTCTCGTAACACAATCGGCTTTGTCTTTTTACATGTTTCTCGGTTTAGCTACGTGTCACACTGTACCGACTCATTTTCGTCGTAAACGCATAAAATCCATCATTCTATTGGGTCTATAACTTAAAAACCGGAATTTTTTTAGGAAATTTGAACGTTTATCAAAGAAAATCTTGTATAATTCTATTATTCAAAGTATTGTCCATCGGAAGTTACAACATTTCCCCATCTTTCTGGAAATTTGTGGATACCATCCCAAAAAAAACGGTCATCTTTTGAATCAAGGAACGAATCGAGCCAATTTTTGATGCCTTGAACTAAAGTGAAGCGTATTCAGGAAAGTGCATTCTGCATCGACCGAAACAAATGGCGTCAGAAGGCGCCAAGTCTGGACTACATGGCGGGTAGGGGAAAACTTCCCATCCGCTATTTTCCAAATAGTTTTTAATGGGTTTAGCAATATGTGGCCGAGCATTGTCATGTTGGAAAATCTCCCATTCTGGCCGTTTTTTCTTCAATGCTCTCTTTAAACGAATCAGTTGTTTTCGGTGATTGATTCCGCAAGCTCTTCTTGTGTGTGACACAAGTTTTGATCGAGTAACGCTTCCAATTCTTCATCTTCGAACTTTTTCGACTGTCCAGGCCGCTCTTTGTCTTTGATGTCAATGATGAAACCACTTGAAACACTATGTTTTCGCAAGAGCATGTGCACCATACAATTCCACGAGCAAACGATGACTTCCGGCTGCAGTTTTCTTTGCAAAAAAGTGATTCAGCAAAAGTTCCCGCGAATGCTGTTTCTTTCGCCAATTTTCAAAATTTTCCATGATTGAAAAAAATATGATGCGCACAAGTGAATCAAGCAAATTCCGGTTTTTAAGTTATAGACCCAATATCACAGAAAGTACGAATGTGCAACAACCACCGGCTCATAGTGCGTAAGTAGCATTGTAGCACTTTGCCGAAACGATGCAAGGATGATCATCGGACGCAGCTGCATCTCGTCGTCGGCGCTTTGACGCCGAATAAACGAACCCACACAATCGGTGAAAAAGCTTCCCGACTGCGAATGCCGGTCACTCTCATGAATTAGCATGTCCTGACAACCCTTTCGGCCAAGTGCACCATGCAAATTCAACTGCGGGACGTCCCTTTTCAGCCAGAAATCGTTTCGTCGCCTCCTATGTCACGCTCGGACGCCTACGCGCAAAATGGTGCCCTTGGAAAATTCTGCAAACGTGTGGCGAATCAATCGCCACGCTGGAACCGCGAATTCTTGGTCGAAAGTGGCGAGAAATTACCGGGAAACCCGCGGAAAATATTGTCAAATATGTTCTGCTTTCAAAGGAATCTGGTATTGTGCAGGACGAAAGTGGAAAAGAAAGGGAGGAATACCTAAAGAGAAACGGATGGAGTCAAGCAGGGGTGGAAGAGATGAGAATGCAAGAAAGGGAGATTACGGAGAGGTTAAAGGGTAGAGACAGGGAATTACAACTGCAAGAACAGCATGCGAGGATAGAGCAGTCTAAATGCAATGAAAGATACAAGCACATAAGGATAGGAATGCTGCCTGAATGTCTGAGAAAGGAGGGTAGAGAGGACAGTCACAAGCTCATAGCGAGGGTAAGGTGTGAAAACTCAGAGAATTGGAACAGATACTGGATGAAGGAAGAGGTAAGAGGATGCAATCTATGTGGGGATAAGTATGGAAATCTAGAACATCTGACAAGGGATTGTAGGATAATGGGGGAAATGATCAGACTCGAGGATGTAGTGAGCGGAAAAAAGATAGAAAGGTTGAAGAATGGCTAGAGGAGTTGATGAAAAAGAGAGAAAACAGAGCATAAAGAAACCAAAGGGAATACCAAACCAAAAATGTAAAAGTTAGGGAATGGGGAGGGAAGCAATAAATAGGGAATTAAGGGGGTTTAGCGATAATTAGGAGACTAAAAGAGTAAGTCAGGGTAGGAATGCGTGAGACATAGAAAGGAATGAGAGAAGGTACGGACAAATGCGTGAAATAAGTTATTGTACTGTAAACCAAGTCACATTTCTTGGCTGTAAGGCTGAAATAAAGCAAAATTATTATATGTTCTGTTTTCTCCGATTGTAAAATCATAATTATAGACAATATCGTCTACCGTGCAGGGTGATTCTGGAAGCTGGAACAAGCTACGCTCTAATAAAGAGTGATAGAGGAAAAAATCATATATCGTAATACGTCGCAATTTTTACTATTCTCTATTAGTTTTCTATTTTTATTTAAACAAGAGCAGCAACTTGTCCCAGTTCCCAGAACCACCCTGTACAATGAATTTCTTTCTCTTCGCATCGACAAGTCGGCAATTGTGACACGCAAAATCGTAATGCCGTTCATCTGAGACCCTAAATCCGACCACTGTCACCGAAGACGCGTCGTAAAGCTATTTATAACAGTTTACACATCGGTCGTCCTTTAATCCACGTGAAGGTAACGAAAAACGTGTCCCTGCGTATTTAGTAACGGTGTGTCAGCATGAAAATGCGGGGACAACAGTCGGCAAGGTATTACGGTACTAAGGCGAGCTACTCTATAAATTCGCCATGGTTTTTCACGATGGCTAACCGGTCCAGGTACCTCTATCCGAAGTTGCCCCGTGGAAATCAAGGGGAACGGGTGGGCTGTCGCGTAGCAAATCGCGTGATTTTCCGTGAACTTTCCTCCGAGGATTATTGTATTGGATAACGCACCATCAAGTACATTTTAATCTTATCCGCCCTAACCAAACGAAGTCAGCCAACGAATATTCACTGCTGAGGAGTTGCGCAATTCTACAGTAGAAGAACAGTTTTATCCCAATTTCTACAGGAACTAGCTTCGTATCTAATAGAAAAGTCATACAGAATGGTCCTACTGCCACATCACCACAATTTTTAATAGCCTACTGATAATCCCCAATTTTAGTGACCTTCTCAGCCCTAAGCACTTGGATCTCAGTTGACAATCTTAGAAGAGAGCATCAAGACTTTACATGGGGTGTATAATAAAGCGTTCCTAGGAAATACAGAAAGTACTTGACCAGAGAAAAGTCAGCGTCCTGACAATAGGCGACACGAGCCACGCCCAAGTGTCGATGATCGACAAAACGATCCGATTTTCCTCGGCCCGGGGAAAACAGCAGCTTCGCAATGGGGCCAAGGGGGATTGAGGAAGGCGGCAAGGTGTTGCCGATGAGGTATATGCGAGCTTTCCTTTTGCCACGAGTAAATTTGACGTTGGCCAAATAAACACATTGAGTACCGGCGACGTTTGAAGTGGTCCCCGTTGACAGGAGGACCGTGAACATCGGCCGCGATTGTTCCGCCGCTGGCTGGCGGCTTCCCTTTTACAGAGGGTCGTTTGCCCTCGTTTCCGACTCTCCTTTTTCATCCCCTCTCATAGTCGGTGTGTGACTCCTGTCGGGGAAAATCAGGATCATTCTACGCGCGCTCCATCAGCAAAAGGAACGAGCTCACCTCAAAGGAGCCCGCTCACTATTATCTTCATTCTTCAGCCCCAAGTCCTTGCGGTGACTGCCGCGGAATTCCTTGACCCCATAGTCTTCGACACTTGTTGCCGAAGACGACTTTATGCGAGCCTGTAGAACATGCTTTCCAAAAATTGTGGGGATGTTCTTTTTTCGAAAAGATGACAGACTTTGGGAAGGGTTGCTCAAGCTTACTTCTGCGGGTCTGATAGAGAAAATAGCCAACGCGGAGTATAAGTTTTTTCGGTTTTCCGGTATTCCGGTTTTCCATCTCCAAAAAATCGATTTCTCTTTCTTTCCTAAAAGTTTGCACGAGAACAACCTCGTACGGTCGCTGAGAAGAATAAGAGACCGCTGTTTGCGTTGAAATAAGGACAAGAACTATTTAATTTGTAGATAAATAGCTGTCTCTAACTTTCATCAACCACCGAACAGTAAATAAGTCGGCTTACTTAAAATCATAAATAATACAATTAAGTTGATTACTGAAGAATTTAATAATTTTCCGTAAACATACATAAGTAGACTGCAGATCTTTATGCGAAATACAAAATGTTTGCATTGATCGTAAGACACAAAACTTATATAAATCTTTTTCATATGTCCATTGCTTCAAATTGTGCAATATATACAATTTTTATAATCTAAAAATTCATAAAATCCGCAGTCTATACATAAGCTTCATTTCGCTCTCCATTGGCTACGCCAGCATGATTTGAACATTGTACGACGTTGTAAGTTGTTGGTGCCCGATTCATTGCACCGTCGTCAATAAATAAAAACAAAAATGTTTAGACGGTGACGTGCTCAATTTTAAAAGAAAAATTGAGTTAGTGTTGAAACTCGTCGATACCGGCTAGCCGGACCTACGTTTCACCATGAGTTTTTGAATGTATTTTCAGTGTTGTACGGTTGATGAATGTTTTTGAGCAAATGGGACAGGGGTGTGTGCGCGGCTCATGAGACTTCAAGTGTTCGCTGAGGTGTGCATTCGTTTTGAAGTGCTTCTGGCAGGTATTGCACTTCTTCTCTTCTTCGTTGTCTTCTTCTAGATGCGTTCTCGTGTGTCTATCAACCTCGCCTACGTTATCGAATTGCATGGAACAGACTCTACAACTGAATTTCACGGCTCGTAGGATGCCTATCTGACTACCAGTTAAAGGATTTGGAACTGGGAATATGTTGTTGGCGTCGGTGATGCTGCACCTTAAGCCTTCTTTCTTTTTGTGAGAGTTTATATGATTCCTGAAAAAATATATATCAATCGCAAAGAATTCGTAAATATGGAATGAGTGTCTAGTAAAAAGGTGTATTTTACATGTAGAAAAAAAGGAACATGTAAAAACAATACGTTGCCCGCGTTGTATGGAAAAATCCATTTCAGAATATTTGTAATATATACCTTTTTTCAGACATTCATTCAATTATACTTTTTTGAAAGCTACCTATAAGCTTGCTCGTTTCTAAATGTTATGTTGCAGCTGACGCAACGGTGGTCTTGCTGTTGAGGTACTTGTTGCGTTAAAGGCGACGCAGTGACTTGTAAAATCGTGTTTTGCAGTTTAATCGTCGGATGAACGATTAAACAATGTTGCCTCAAAGCCTCCACCAATTCGAAGGTTTCTGTACACTGGTGGCATTTATAACGATTAACCGGATCCGAGCTAGAATGCAGCTTCATGTGTTTCTCGTAGGCTATTTGCGAGCTACATTCCGTTTGGCAAATATCACATATGAAATGGGTCTTGGTGTGGTTGTTCAGGGACTGTGACGATGAGAAGGTTTTTTTACATATAGTACAGGTGTTCTTCTCTCCTAGATTCTCCGATTTCTTCATCACATAATACTTATCACAATGTTCACACTGAAAAGCTGGCTTCGAATCATAAATAGACTTCTTTAATTTACAACCACCCTTCGCGCAGACGGCCTTCCTAGTACCTTTTGTAGAAAACTTATCATTTTGGTTTACGTTGTTCATAGTCTTAGATAGTTCTTGCTTCTCCTTTTTTAATTCTGCTAGCGTCATGAGTTTTTTCGATCTTGGACACGGTTTACCATGTATTTTGTCTATCTGTATAGTTAGCCGGTAGATCTTCTTTCCTCTTTTTACAGTTTGGCATTCTGAATTTAAAAGAGGAGACCCGTTCATCGAAACTTCATTCTCTATATCCATCTTGTCCTCCCCATTCATTTCCTTTGCCTGTAAAACCGTATTTCATGAAAACAGTAAATATTTCATTAAAAATGATTACATAATAGCCTGTAGATAATGCATCAGCCAAGTAGTAGAATCATTTACATTTTTTATTAGTTGAGTACAAGGACTTTGCGGCGGTGTCACTAAACTGTGCGAATCGTCATCTAGCTTTTTGTGCTTCACTGGCAGGACTTTGGTTGGCTCTTGCTCAAGTTCTTTGTCTGCCTTACGTTTTCTATATCCTTCTATAAAATCATTCAGATTAGCGTTCAGGTAAGATGTAGTCGCAACTATTTACCTTCCAATTTACCAAAAATAGTTGGCGCAGCATCGGGTTTCAGCTGCATAGAATTTGTGAAGCTTGTCTTCTCGAAATGCAGTTTGCAGAGGTAGAGCGGCTTGTCTTTCTCTATGATATCATCTAATTGACAATTCTTCAACCATTGATTTCTTTGACTGAAAAATTAAATAACGTTACTACACAAGCAAAATTTACGTGAACAACAAACACTCACGCGACGTCGTCGGGAAAAGGGAACAGGGAAATGTCGTTTCCATCGATTCTCGTGTCCTGATTCGAAAGACAACCACGAGCCGCACAAATCAACATTATATTTGCCATAATTTCCTTTCAAATTAACCTGTTCTCTCATAAAATTCAACGATAATGTCGGAAAAATAGAACGGGCTGCAGACGTACCATAACCTAAAATCTGAGAGGTTTTCGTACAGAACGCGAGGTACTTAGAATGAAAGAAAAAGATTTTTATGCAAGGTTGTCTCGTATTCTCAATGTACGAGACGAATCTGGTGCATCGAACAAGTCGAGAATGATTTACTAATGTTCATACTACTGTAAAAAATTGAATTTCTGGATTGCCTGAAACGAGTGATGTTTATTTACAATGTATTCGAACCGGGGCAGTGTACAAGTACTTTTGTCCCTTTCTATGCAATTCTTATAAATCACCGCTGAAATTTACAAACGGCAAAAAACTACTGTAAACACGGTGCAGTTGCATTTAAAACTTTATTGTAATCACGCCGTCCGATGCAAGTGGCTGTGCACTAGCGAATTTCTCACCAATCGCGATTTTCTCTCGCCGCTTCGTCTCGTCGATTGGTTATCGTCCTTCATTCTTGCAGCCGACAATGTCACGAAAACATAATTCGTATCAAGGTTGCAAGAATTAAAACGTATAATTGTTCTTAGTAAAATATATAACTCTTTATTTAATTTATCGTGTACGCATAACGCTTACAAATATATTTCTGGACCTTACAGCTAATTCTTTGAAGACTTTGATATAGAAGTCGCGATATCCATAATTTGGCTAGAAAGTTCATAAATATTTTTTACTGCAGCGTCTAAATCTAGTTTAGGATCTATTGTTTGATTATTAGACTTTGACGGTTTTATCACTTGCCGTATTGGACTAGACGTACTAGGATTGCCTGAAAAATGGTATTTAAAATAACAAATTTTCGATCCCGAATATTTTATAATTTTCTGGATTGATGATGTACTGTAAATCCTGTATTACGAACCTGTGTAATGTTTGCTTAAATTTCGAGCTGAAAATAATTTAGAGTATCGCGGAGAGACACTTTTATTATTGCTAGCGAAGCTCTTTTTACAACTTGAAGGTCTTTTGGGTGACATCCACTCAGTTGGTTTACTTTGCGAGTAATTAGCAAACGAAGAGCTTGACAATGATCTTATAAGACTAGGAGATTTATCTTTCTTGTATCTCGCAAACAAATGCTTGTAATTTCCTGAAAATTCACTTTCTATAATATTAGGGATCCCAATTTTTATACACGTTGTGTCAAGAACTGAACATTACCTTTCTCTGGAGACAAAAGTATTTTATTTATTACGTGTTTTTCATCATTTGTAAGTTCATTAAAATAAAGTTCAAGATTGGGTTCCTTGAGCAATATTTTCTGGCACATAGAAAAGTAATCATCATTTTGTATGGTAAAGTGAAATGTGTCATTTGGTAAACTACTTTGTAGCTCTCGCGAGACATCGACAACTGCTAATATAAAGTTCTGAAATTTTTCTTCCATACATTTGATTATTTTATTCTGCTCGGTAATTAGTGCTACACAGTTTGACAAATCGGATAAGGTATCTATTTGTTGATCGCATTTTGTTTGTTTCAGTATTTCATTGAGCACTATTAATAAAGAACAAAATACTAGGCACCCATTTAAATACAATCCACTGCCCAGATGCTTCAAATAAAATATGAAATCAACTGTTTATTAGTTTGCTGATTATATATATTTTGTATTATTTAATTACCTTTCTATTATTTTTAAACACCTGTTGTACCACTTCAGCATCTATCTCTGGAAAATTATTTGCATTTAAAGTTTCTGGTTTGGTATACAGACTAGAAACTATATTAACTATCTTGCTACTGAGATTTTTCAAATTACATAAGTAAGCATTTGTGTAATGAAGACTGGCAATGTTCGCATCGATATTTGCCTTCCACACTAAAAATTTAAATTTCTGTAGATCCATAACTATTATTCATTTCAAATCAATCTGTATTAAATACTATACAATCTATAATTTCTGCATCCTTAGAATCTGCTAATTGCTTTGCAATTTTTTGATTAACTGGAGCCACCTGTATACATTTTCCTATACTCTCTATTGTTTCAAATACAGCAGTCTGTAATTGTTTTAAGATACTACAATAATACCTAAAGAAAAGATAGAATTGTATATAATTTATAAAATTGTGGAATGTGTAAAGTGAAATTAAACTTTACTGCTTGTAGTGTTCAAAGCTATCCATAGCTAATTTGGTTTCTTTGAAGAGCTTAGAAATAGTAGAGTCCCTTTCCAAATTTATATTAGTAATGTGTTTTCTGCTTATGTTACTAGTAACTCCTGCACAAGGAACTTGCAACAATGTACTATCATCTACATAAAAAAAGAAAATGAGTTACATAAACACATGAATAAACTGTATGCTAAATTATAATTTGTAGTACAATTATTTACTGTATCTAGTAATGTAAGATCTGAGACTAATTTGTGATAATTTCCACATGATGTTTAAGAACGTCCTGCCTGCTGCCCGCATTATATGGATCATAAGTATTGATGGAAAATTTATATCTAAATTTTCTGCGGCTATAACATCCAAATACTCTTTCACTATTAAACGATACTGTGTTTCATCTTTTTTATTCAAGATTGGCCATGGAATAATTTTTTTAAACTTCCTTGGATCGTATATTGATAACAAATAATGTGAAATATGAATGAAACCTGCAGAATTGGATTTCTCAAACATCCCCTAAAAAATTTGTTAAATTAAACACAAAATTAATCGTTGATCGCAATTGATAATCAAATATATTTCAGAAGCTTGCCATTGTAATCAACATGAAATACCTGTCTGAAATGTTTTGTGCATTCAAATGATGGTGGTATAGCTTGCATGAGGAGAAATACATTTTTATAAAAGGAAGCATCGATCGACATAGTTTACTGCTTTTATCTTAAATTACCGTAAAACTTCCGCTAACATATAAACGATCAAACCATATTTAAATTCCTTCATATACCAGAGAGTACTATCTCTGACAACACGTGATAACACTAAAGTCAACTAAAGTGCGTTCAGTTTCCTGCTAAAAATGACGTAAGTTCCGTTCCATGCTAAAGATGATGCAGGACCCACTAATAATAATAATAATAATATATATACAATATTGGTGTCCTTTCGCATCCTGTCGCAGTATATATTGCTTCATACAACCATAAAACATACATAGGATCATTTTCATGTGTCTAAAATGGATGACTTTGATGACCCACATATCCACACACATACAATGTTGCCACTTTTCTAAGAGGACACCACTGATCAGATTAGTGGTTGATATTCCCATCTTCTTCTTCGGATCATAGGTTGAAGGAGGAAAATGAGCGCGGCAATATTTGAAACGCAATGTGATAAGCATCGGTCTTCTTTATCACGTTACATTTTCTTTACGTGATCTTTTCTTCATTGAATTCTCGGCGTTCCTGTACAACATACTATACTATATAAGTATACATGGTCTAAGGTCATTTGCAACGTCTAATTTGAAATTCGTTCCGAGTGGTTCCGACACTGACTAGTAATAGGATAGACCTATCATCCAATGTATTACGGTGGCCATTTTTACCAGGGCCACTTGGCCCTTTTTTCTTGTCATTTCCTGCATTACCAACTCGATTTAGGGCAGCTTAGATTGGCTTAGATCAACTCGAAGCGATGTTCGGCATGGAATCTGCTGGTCGGGGGCCCTCAGGGGCCCTGCAGGGTGGGCTCGGCGGCAGATGGTGCTGACTGGGTCATTCAATTTGGCAATTTGGCATAACACAGCAGGCAAAACGCACTTGACATCTTGACATATGTCAAGCTTTGATATCAAACTGTATGAAGTATGAATAGTATCAAACTCTTCACCTCTTTACTATCTGCAAGGGAGATATGCATCATTGTGTAGTAATTTATGATAAAAACTATGTACGTTTCGTACAATTATCTTTAAGATTTTAATCTCATAATCTCCCGAGCAGATAACATAAATATAAATACTATATAATATATTTGTATTTATACAGAGATTTCTAAACTAAATTTAGATTTGGTTTAAAAAACAATAGGAGGTAGATGTCGCTGAATATAAATAATTTTTTGTTAATTTATTTAATTGGTACTTTAAGAATAAACTTATAATTCGCGTCCTATGTATACAAAAAATCATTTCCATGCACTGTATTAATTGACATAAACTATATATATATATATATATATATACAATTGTGTAGTTGTGCAAGAATTAGCGGCGTGCGGTGTACCTTGAAAGTCATACTTCAGGCCTCGGACTCGGATACACTCAGATACACTCATTTGCACCATTGCACTCATTACACTCGGATCATTCGGAGAAATTTGGATGATACATTTTCTTAGATTGTCAACAAAAATCAATGTGAACGCAGCGCTTATCACTGATACAGCTATCAATGAAGTCAATCAAAGTACATACATTTGATGCAATTCGATGTGTACCGGTCTGTAAGGTGCAGTAAAGTGTTTCTTGTGTCAGTTGCGTGCAACGTGAATTTACTTATTACTGCAGACAATGGGTAGAAAAACAGTTTCGTTAAACAATATACACTAAGATTTTTCCGTAGAAGTGCTTCCAAAGGAAAAGGTATATGAAATGTTGACACATCATTTTTGTAAGCCAGTAGAATTTGATCGAAGATTAGATGTTATCCAATGTTATCGTTCGACAAATATTCCGATGGCATCATAATTTAGGATTTATCTAAAATTTTGGGTAGATATCATCGATATTGTGCACTTCAATAAATCGTTGAGACCTGTCAAAACCTTATATAATTTCTTGACCTGCATACACATAGATAAGATTAGGTTATCTTCATTTTCATATTCGGATTTTGGATTGTGTTGAAAAAATCAGCAAATTTATGAATTTATATTTGATATATTTGATTATTTTAGCAGATATTGTAGATTCGATTGCAATTACATGAAATATTGGATCGTATCGTAATTAGATGATTATTTTTGTTCTAATAACTTTGAATTTACTTGGTAGATGTTAATACAATTGTTAGTCAGCACTACACGTAGTATGTTAAAATAAAACTGAATATTTGTTCGAACGTACAATTTATCGTACTTTTTAAGGATGTTATATACATTAAGATTCTAAATTCTTATCTTCTAATCTTCCAATGAAATTCGTCTCTTGTTGTTAATTGTGTATTTTATATTTTTCAGGAATAATGTTGAATGGTATATCCAAGCATATTTTACACTGTTTTCTATTATTCATTGTTATACTTACTTTTGAATTGATTTCTGGCGGAGTTTGCTGGGACAGTGATAAATACGTAGATTTAGATCCATGGGTTCAATATGGATTTATCAGTGCATTCACATTATATCTGCTGCGAACACTTACGTTTCTTTCATTGCCACAAGTATTATTTAATTTCGTTGGATTGACAATTTATAACGCATTCCCGGATAAAGTAATCTTAAAGGGTTCACCGTTACTTGCGCCATTCATTTGCATTAGAGTAGTAACACGGGGAGATTATCCTCTATTAGTGCAAAAAAATGTAAAGAGAAATTTAAACAAATGTATAGAATCTGGTTTAGAAAATTTTCAAATTGAAGTAGTAAGCGATAAACCGATTGGATTGTGCCCTCATCGAAGAATTAGAGAAGTGGTCGTTCCACCAAATTATCGCACGAGTAGCGGCGCTTTATTCAAAGCACGGGCTTTGCAATATTGCTTAGAAAATTCAGTAAACGAATTAGTAGATAACGATTGGATTGTGCATCTTGACGAAGAAACTCTGTTGACCGAGAATTCTATTTTTGGAATATTAAATTTTATATTGGATGGAAAACATCAGTTTGGACAAGGATTAATTACATACGCAAATGAAGATGTTGTCAATTGGATTACTACGTTAGCCGACAGCTTTCGAGTAGCGGACGACATGGGCAAATTAAGGCTACAATTCACAATGTTTCATAAGCCATACTTCAGTATGAAAGGTTCTTACGTTGTTACTCAGGTAATTATTATAATATAATATTAGTATAATAACAATAAAACAAGTAGAAAATCTAGAAAAAATTCAAAAGTTGACAAACTTGATTTTAAGTCAACAAAGTCGATTTTCTTGAAAATAAAGCCTCGTCGAATCATCCGATTTCCGGTTGTACTACCAGTTACTGACCACCCAGTTAGTAACGTTATCAACAAAATTAGTTGTTAAATTAGTTGTAAAACTTGTTCACGTTGCAGATGGTGGCGGAAAGGAATGTTTCTTTCAACAACGGATTGGACGGATCCGTTGCCGAAGACTGCTTTTTTGCGATGAAAGCATTTACCCAAGGTTACACGTTTAACTTCGTGGAAGGTGAAATGTGGGAAAAATCACCGTTCACGTTATGGGACTTTGTACAACAAAGAAAACGGTGGCTACAAGGTATACTGCTCGTTGTACATTCCAAAGCTATTCCATTCAGTAAAAAAGTACTGCTAGGCATATCTTGTTACTCGTGGGTAACATTGCCTTTGACTACTTCAAACGTCATATTAGCTGGAATTTATCCCATTAATTGTCCGCCAATTGTAAATTTTCTATGTGCCTTTATCGCGGCGGTGAATATTTATATGTATATTTTTGGTGTAGTCAAGTCATTTTCTTTGCATCGATTTGGTATTATTCGATTCGTATTATGCATATGCGGAGCATTATCAACTATTCCTTTCAATTTAGTCATTGAGAATATTGCTGTCATATGGGGTTTATTTGGGAAAAAACACAAATTTTATGTTGTCAACAAACAATTATAATATCAAATTTATTACCCATAAAGTATATGGTATTCATTTATACGACAACACTATTATTCTTAAAATACTAATTATGCAAAAGTATGTCTTTATCTCAAAACATTTAGATACAACATGTAAAGATCGATTGTATATATACAATGTATACAATACAGATATATGATATACATATAATTATTCAAATTATTAATATGTTGATTCCTATGGAGTTAGTTGTGAAACCACTAATTTTTAATGTCAACGCATAGTACTGACCCGATTTCAGTAGCAGTAGCAGTAGTATCGCTTCATTCAGTCTTACACCTAAGAATTCGACTCGGTTTACGATATCTTGTTTTTACAAAACTATTTTATCCACACTTAATTTTAGTACCTTCTGTTACAATTTATAATATAATATATTTATGAAATCTACTCAGCAGCCAACGCGTTACCGAATCCAGTATGTATTTTAATCGAAAGTATTTACCTAAACACAAATTATGAAAAACTGGAAATTGTTTCAAATTTCACGAGTTCTTTTATCATAGTTTTCTACTTATGCGTATTCGCATAAATTCGGTAATGTACTCAATGATTGTGCGATATATAGTACTCAATGTTTGCGTTTTAAAAAATCATAAAAATTATCTATAAAAGAAATTTATTAATTACTTCGCGTATCAATAAATACTACAAAAACAGAAGAAATAATTTGAAAAAATAGTCTAAAAATGTTTGTCGTAAATGAACATACAAAGTTTCCTTCGAAACCATAGCAAATTTGATTTATAACGTTACGGGCATTAAAAATGTTTGAAGCGGTCAATTTGGAATGCATAAACATCCTTTAAATCACGCACGTAATCGACTGCTACGACTTACATTCGAATACGTTTATTTAATTTGCGACGTATATTGCGCATTGTATTTCCGTAGTTGTATCTGTAATATCGAAAAGAAATTATACTAATCTACATATATGCGTTTATTTTACGCTTAACGCTAGGCATTATTTAATTTCTGTAATTTATTATTTGTCACTAGAATTTTCCAATTTTACTTGCGCCATCTTTCATATTCAGAGTATTCGTAAATAGTACTTATATATATAATAGAACTAATTTGTAATAGAAGGCATTTTAATATACAAATTTTTTATTACCATTTTATCTCAAAATTAAACTGAAAAATATAAAGTGTAACTTAATTAGAAAGATGTTATTGAACAATGAAAATAGATATAACTTGTTTAAGTTAGTCAAAAATATGTTTAATGATGTTCATTTCCATTGATATATTTTTTTATTACTATCTTAATGCAATGTAGGTTACTATATTACATTCTAATTCTAATTAATTTGTAATGAAGAATGTATATATATATAACAAATTTTGTATTGATATAAAAAGTTTGTAATAATGTAAATATCTGTATTTATTTTGGATTAACAAGTTCAATGCTTGAAAGATTTGTGGCATTGTGCATATGGATAATGTAATAAAAATATCGAAAAAAAGATTGTTTTCTCCTAGTGTCCCGGTCAGCCAAACCTACAGCTACTTATGTAATCCCATGTGTTGCCGTGGAAAATGGTAAAAACACAACTCTCGAATTAGGTAACAATAACAAGAGTAAAAAAACAGTTTATTGAAATAGCCATGAGTTTATGGCAGAAAATTAGCAGATTCTGCTAGGAAACGTAATATTTCTACAGCGACTGCATTTTCTGCACTTTCGATTCCAACAATAAAGGACGCGCATATACAATTATACATTGAAACGTTTAAAAAACACTAAAAGCACATAGAAGATATATATAAGTGTATATACATATGTATTTAGGACGTAGGACATACTACATGTATATAATATTTACATATCAAAATGATGGCCGCCTACGTCGATATACTTATTGGTGTATAGACTCTAACTGCTCTATAAGTGTGTCACTCTAAGTTGCTCTAAGTCTGTCTAAGTCACTATAAGTGGAGACAAGTGGACAGGTCTTCTTTGGCGCACGGACAATTGCGCATCACCAGATGACGCACAAAATCACTGATATCAGCAGCAGTGATGGTATTGTTGGCGCTTTTCGCGCGCATGCGCGAGTTTTGTCAGGGACGTATCTATGTCCGAAATTTGTGGGAAGCTGTTGAGGCGAAAGTAGTAGGAGACTATCCGGCTATACCCTTTTGCGAAATTAGCGGGGCGTCCAAGTTACCCGATTTTCGTACTTCACTGAGGCCGTCTGAGGCTAAAATCGTCGCGCATGCGCGCGAAAAGCGCCCGAGATACCATCACCAATCACTGAGCAGCAGAGGAGGAGAAAAACTCGAATACCCACGTTTCTGGCATCACTGTTCTACGCCACAGTCAGTCTCGGTGTGTGCTGGTGCGTATTGTGTACGTCTACATACATATTGTGGTCTACGCTGTCTAAATACGTTATACGAGGAAATTTTCCAATTCTATATGGAGAAAACATGTATTAGAGGTGTAGAAGAGAAAAAGATATATCAATGCTAGCGATGGATAACTGTATTTTTTATTGTATTCAAGCATATTAAACAAAACACAATTGAAAAACTTCATAACCTATATTTAAGAATTGGTTCGTGCAATCGAAGAGTTCTCGAAGCATAATGAGTAGAAAAATGAGGGAAAAAGATGTTGTAAAAGCGGTAGTGCTTTCGGAAGATTTTGTAACAAATTTGACACCTATGCAAGATATATTTCCAAGTGTTTTAACGCCAATCATAAATGTACCACTTTTAGATTATTTAATTGAAACTCTGATTAAATGCGGAGTACAACAGTTGTTTCTCTATTGTAGCTGTCATATCGATTTAATAAAGAGTCATGTACATGCACATAAAAAGAAGTGGTCAAGAATACTAGTTACTCTAATTATATCGGAAGGATGCAGATCTTTGGGCGACGCTCTCAGAGATATCGATACGAAAGGTTCGATCCGTGGTAATTTTATACTGATAAGGGGAGACACCTTTATTAACACGGATCTTACAAACGCTTTAAATGCTCACTGTTCTAAACTGAAAAAAGACAAAGGTGCAACGATGACTATGTTGATGAGAAACGTTGGTTCGACCAGCCATTCCCTATTAAGAAAAGAAACATTTTTATTGGTTTCCGATAAAACCAATGATCAGGTTTTACACTACAGTAAATTAAGGTCCGATGAGAAGAAAGTGAAATTCGAATTAAATTGGTTCTTAGAACATAATGAGGTTGAAATTAACACTGGCCACATGGACACTCATGTTTATCTATGTTCACCTTCCGTACTACCTCTGTTCTCCGATAATTTTGATTTTCAAGTAAGTTATTTGACGTTTATCTTTTTCTATTGAGAGTTTGTTAAACGGATTTCTTTATAACTATAATTTAGAAACCATCATTTACACATATAGAATCACTGTTTGTCTGGTTGTCCCAAAAGTCGATGGTATTACAGTAACAGCTTGTTAAGCATCCAACAGCTGTGTTCTTGTTCCTCATGGACAGTTCTGGTGGACAGTAAATGAGCTTTTACTATAGTACAAATCGTTTGAGAATCGTTCCGAGTTAACAAGCATTGAATAAAACATGTATAAAATTTCAGACAATGGAAGACTTTATTCGAGGAGTGCTGATGAACGAAGAAATTTTGAATTCCCGTATCTATTGGCAACAATTGAATCCTGAAGATTACAGTTTACCGATCACATCGTGGAACGCGTACCAGATTCTTAATCGTGATATTTTAAACAGGCATAGTTTTCCGCTTACGCTGAATTCTATTCCATTTCTAAACAATTTCATTCATATGCCACGCAGCACTTACAAGCACAGAAGTGCTTCACTCGCTAAAGGTTGCGTTTTAAAGGAAGATAGTGTGCTCTGTGAAAACAGTATACTAGGAAACAACACTTCTGTTACGAGATCTGTTATCGGGCAAAATTGTTTAATAGGCTCTAACGTAGAAATAAAAGATTCCTACGTATTGTCGAACACTAAGATCGAAGATAACTCCACTGTTATGAACAGTATAATATTTTCAAATTGTGTGATCAAACAAGCTGCTCGAATAAGCAGATGTATAGTACGCCCTGGAACAAATATCAACGACCAAACGGAATATGTCGATTCTATATTAGAATTGAAAGACTATAAAGTTCTCGTTAAAAGGATATCGGAGATTGACACGGATAGCGATTTTGAGTTTTTTAACGATTACCATGCGGAAGAATCCGAGGATTATTCTACGGACGATACGAGCAGCAACGTAGGTTCCGAATGCAATTCGCCGATCCCAGACGATACCCACATGTTTCTGTCCGAAGTTATCGATAGTTTATTAAGAGGATTTCAAGACAAACTAAATTGCGATAATTTAATTTTGGAAATAAACTCGTCGAGATATGCGTACAACGTTACCATGAGCGAAGTAACGTACAACGTGATTAAAGCTATACTAAGTTTACCGTTCCATTACCTTTCGGAAAAGAAAGAAACTGTAAATAACCAAAACTATCAGAAACACTTGAAAATTATGGTCACTTATTTTCAACCAATTATTTTCAACTACGTCAAAACAGAAGATGCTCAAGAGGACTGTTTACGCGCGATGGAAGAAGTTGCTACGTCGACCGAAGAATTACTACCATTTTTACAACATTTATTACATCTTTTTTACGATAAAGACGTATTGTCAGAAGAAAAGATTTTGGAATGGTACAGATCCAGCGATTACGATACAAACGAGTTTCAGACTAACAAACTGAGAACCGCGATAAAACCGTTTATTCAATGGTTGGAAGAAGCTGAAGAAGATTCCAGCGCAAGCGAAAGCGATGAATAAATCGAAATAGAGAAGTATCGATTGTGATTAATTACATTTTATAATTAGACGAGACTGTATAAAATCAATCTGCGCATTTCAATCGATAAAGTTTCCTCACGTTTATTTAATTTTCGATTTGTTATTGTTACTGTAGATTGACATTACACAAACTAATGTAAAATATGTTTTTATTACAATAAAAACGCGCGTACGATTTACAGTCTTATTATAAATATTTTTTCGAGAGAATACCTTTTAATGCGATATCGGCATATCGAACATTAAAATTAAAAGAAAATAAGACGCATAATTTAATGTAATGTTTTTATTGTTGTATTAATTTTTTTGTGGTAGTACACTTTGAGCAATAATACTGATCAAGTGTAAATAAATTGTATTTTGTATATTATAATTATAGCGTGTATTAACTATAGTAACCTTATGAAATTAAACTAAATTGTTTAAATGACATGTTCAAAAGAGGAAATATAAATGATTATTCTGTGAGAAAAACAGTATCTGTTAAGTTGTGCCAAGCTCGGTGTCGATGATCTGGAAATTGAATTGCATCTACCCAATGTTTTAGTCGGGCTCCTTTGCTGTTACAACTTAATTCGAGTCCACCTAAATAATAACAATACGATGCATATCAATGATATGTAACATTTGATAATTATTTAATAATTTTACTAAATCGTCTATGTCGAAATTTCATTTTTCTAATAATAATTATCCTGTTACGTATAGTCCGTATATGTTTTCGATATCGTGTTCAAAAGAGCATTTTGTATCATATACAATGTATATTATTTTTACCAAGGTAATCGTTATTCTTGTCAAACTCCTTGTCCCACACCGTAACGTGTAATGCGAGTGTTCTAAGGTCTGTTAATCGAGTAGTAAAAATGAATTCTTCGTTCCATTTTGGATTCAAGGTTCTCCACTTGATTGTTGTATTCTGTGAATTGCGACCTATGATTTTCTTCGACATAAACTTTCTGCCTGTGATACGTGCAATCGAATAGTCGAAGACCCGTTGTTTATGATTGTTTGTTAGATTTTCTATAAGGCACAACTTGACAAATGGGTCGGAAAATCCATTGCTATCCTTTGGAAGTAGGTTTGCAGCTTGTTCAACCGTAACCATCAATGCTCTACGTCTTGTACAATAACTTAGAGTCACTTCGATCTTTCCCCATCCACTGGAAAACACACCCCATGCGGCTTCATCGTCGTCGTTGTCCACCTATGCCAACGTTGAGCTCTTATATGTTAGTGTCTGCAATAATGTAAGTCAAGTCGGCCGTCGCGAAAATTTCAAGGCACGATAGAATGATAATCAGACATTGGTATAACGCTCGCTTTAGACGCGAAATAGAATAATTTATAAACTGTGGTATACTATAAATTAGCGATCCTCAACCTATGGGCCCCGAAACGAAATATTGAATATATACCTTATAAGGTATATAGGTAATTACCGCCTTACGCTATGAAAGGAAAGTGGTTAATTTACAAAATTGCTAATATTGCTCGATAAAGTTCTCATAGAATGTTGTTACGAGTTCGAGAATTAATCGAAAATAAACAACAGCAAAGCTATCGATAGCCCATTTTATTTAGAATCGTTAATTTTACATTTCTTCGTAATTGTAATCAATGTAAGTAAATAATGGAAAATGAAATTTCGTGCGTAGTGACCTGAAACGCTTTTGATAGAAATATACAGAATGTTGCTATAATAGATAGGTGCAACGGCTTTAGTCTACGAAGTTGTTAAAAATTTGATATTACAATTTATAATGATGTTGAACAGCGGCACCGCGGTACCATTACAAACGATTGCGTTGGGTCGCGTGGGTTGAGAAATGCTGCTAGAAATATTGGGTAATGCCAAGTGATAAAATAGCAATAATTAGATAGAGATTTTCGGGTTCTCGCACATTTCTAGCAATAACCAATAGTACTTGAAATAATTTCCGTTAAATGCGTAACGTGTATAGAAGAAAATGAGGAGATTGATTGTACATACTGGATAATAATCTTGTAATGGGACATTATAATGTTTTGTTTGACGGGGTTGTAACTCGTGCAGGGGAAACCTAGCTTCTCCTAGAAAGTCTTGGCCTGCCGGATCGTCCTGGAGTATCAGAATGTGTAGCGCTTTGCCATTCCATATCTGTTACGAAACAATTATTAATTTCTCGCGTTCTCAAACGATCGATACGTTCTACACAATTCTTATATTGTATTAGTGTTCAGAATTTGTATTGTTCGTACGTCTGTTTCTGTCGTTCCATAAAAGTTTAGAATCTCGTTGAATTCCGGATTCCGTGTTTTCCGAATCGTCTTTGTTCGGAGACGATTCGTATTCGCAACTAGATCTACCGGTAATATGTTCAGTTTGCAGAACGGATCGGCGAGACCATGAATGTCCATTGGTCGCAAGTCTCGTGCTCGTTCCACTTTGCACTGGAGGCACTGAACCGCTGGGTCGTATCGCAAGGAGATTTTTAGAGTTCCATAACTTTCCTCCACCCCTACGGAACCGTCACTACCATTAATCTTTAAGCATTGACCGCGTATTCAATTATTCGCATATGCGTGTGGCATATGAATATCACAAGTATTAGGCTGTTTCTAGAGAAGCGCGGAAACTTGAAAATCCTGGTTAGGACGGGTCGTGACTTATCGGGATTCCGGAGAATCCCGAATCAAATTTCGGGTTCCCGCTCACCTCTGGCAACAATACGATACAAGCTAGTGTAGAAAAGGCAAAGACACCGACAAAGTATATTCTTCTGCGTTATAGAATTATTCTGTCGAAATTTTTCTACTCACCGTGCTCCGGCATTTGTAGGTGCGACGAGTCTATTCGATTGTTGCTGCACCGGTTCTCGTTTTCTGAGCAAGATCGACTTACGTCCTGACCCATGCGCTTCCCTATGGTTTGAACGCGTTCTAGTATTTGTTCCGTTTGAATGATTGTCGTTGCCGGTGTCGTTGGAACCGTTGACAAGTTCCGTCTACAATGTGGTAATCGATATCAGCTAAACTTCTACTCTTTTGTTTATCATTCTTACGTACCTGAGAGATTGTACCTGTGAGTTTTTTAATTGATTGTACGAGTTGAACTCTATTCTACGAGTATCGTTGTTCCCGTCGTTAGGATTGTTAGATTTCTTCGCTTTTTCATACACAATTTCATCCTCGAAAGACACACGTTGTTCAAGTTGAGGCTCTTGGCTGGTGGTTTTACCATTTGTTTTACCGTTTGTTCGCAATCGCGAGCTCGCAACCGAGGAAGTCGGTGAAACACGACTGCATTGAGATGCGATTGAAAGGGTAGACCTATCTAATCGATCGAAACATTCTTCACGATTATTAATCGATGATAAATCGTTGGATCGCTGTCCCGGCGATATTTTCGATACGCTGCTAGTCGATTGAACAGAACTCGAGAATGGCGAGAGTCGCGTTACTTCTTCGTCCGAAGAAGAATCATGGGGATCTGTTAATTCTAGAGATTTGCTTCCTCCAACTGTCCAAGTCATCTGTTTGTGACCTATTCGCGACCATCCTCGTTCCTGTTATGCATCGATACGTTACATTTATTCGATCGATTGCTTCGTTACCAAAGGTGCGCGAGAACCTGAAAATCTCGCTCTTGGCGGTTTCGAGTTCTCGCACACCTCCGCTTATTGTGCAAAGTATCAAGTATAAAACATAAGGATAAGGATACGATCGAAATACCTTTTTCGCGGGCAGAATATACTTTGGCATTCCTTTAATAAACCACGCGCCGCTTTTTTTCCACATTTCTCTGGTCTCCGCGCATATCCGACAAAGAAATTGCTTTTGATTGTTATTCGAACGTCTGACGATACGTTGCATGGTCGTTTTATCTAATACGCTTTTCGTCGAAGCTGTATTTTGAAATGCTGAATTAAGTTCGGTAGTTTCTATGCCACATTTCTGACATATGTATTTACGGCAGTCCTTGCAAAGATTCGGTGTCGCACCCAGGACAGCCCCAAATTTTTCACTGCAGAGAGCACAGGAACATACGCAATGCGCGCTGTTCGAACAACGGCTGCTACAGTTTCGTCTCTCGTTCATTCTCGTTCCCGTGACAATGCAAACATTACGTTTCATGTTTTCCAGTCTCTCTACTAATCTACCGATTCGTTCTTGTTCCGACAGGTCTAATGCTTCGGCTCTTTGAATCACCTGAAATATTAATTAAGAGAAAAAGAGAAAAACATTTATAGAAATATTTTTCCAGCCAGTATTTTATTATGGTTCGGAGTTGCTAGTTGCAATGTTTAAACATTGTTTTTTTTTATCAACGAATACGCGCTTACCTCTATGATCGCTTGTTGTTCGTCTTCGGACAAGACAAATGATTGTGCGCAACGATTCGAAGCAGCAGCGTAAGAATTCGAATAATTACCCCATTTTGAATCTAGAGCACCAGTTTTCACAGACCACCCTATGCGTAATCTAATTATAAAAGAAAAAAGCGTATTTATAGAGATATTTAGAAGCAAATTAAAATATGATATATAAATTTACGAAATTTACGTATCTTTTCTATATACTACTCACTTTGCTCTCAATGCCAAATGACGATCATTTGGACAAACCCATCTGGTTCCTCTACCTGGATCTTTTGCTGTGATGTCCATAGCGATTAGTGAGAAAGAGATTAATGTGAAACCCTTAGATCATTTTAAATATACTATGAACATTGTGTAATGTAGTTTATCCTACGAAAAATAAAAATACGTAAAAATAAATGAAACCATGATTATCAAACACATTATTAATCGAAACAAATGTTAAAATGTATGCTGACTGTTAAACTATTTCTTGCTTTAAAATCATGTTTCCTCGAAAGTGAATCTTTTCGTGTAAAATCTTGTTAATTATTCGATTATCCGTTAATTATTGTAAACTAAGTATGTTTCAAATAGATCCATGTAATTTATGTAATTTAAAGTATAAAAAGTAAGAAAAGATTTATATCTTAAATTACTTTCATCTTCGAAAATAATATTGATTATTATACACATGCAATGATAAATAATTGCTATATGCATATAATGAACGCGTGTATAATACGAGTTGTTTAAACTATATATATGTATATAGTCGCTTTCAGTGGATTCGATATCCTTGAAATGGTTGTCGCTGATATTATTCCTCGCCGCAAAAGCATTTCCTCTTTCCCGCATGTTGGAATTTCTATCATTAGCGTGATTCGTTGCTATTCAACGGTTACTTTAGCTAATTATTTTTCAACTATTAAGCGCTTCCGGACAAGAAAATTGCGGTATTAATTTTAGTTATTTTATCGATAAGAGTAATATACGTACAATGACATTTCATTATAGTATATTTCATAATGTATATCGTATATTTTAATAAAGATTAATAGAAAATACACTCTTTAATTCTTTAATAGATTGTTCACACATATATAAGTAATTATTAAAACCTGTCGTTTTATGAAAATTCAATTGTTCCCGTATAAGATATCAATTGAATAAAATAGTCTGCGCAAGATAAAATTAGATTGCGTATATGTTATCGGTGCGAAATAATGCAGGAAAAATCTGTGTAATCTTTTCGGGACAAGTGCTGTTTCTACCACAATTCGTTACACATATGTATATACGCCATACGCGTATACATTCACGATAGACATATGCGCGATTGTAATTTCATATTTGATATAGAATTTTTCTGCAGGTTTATTCGAAAAATGGTGTATCGTAGTGTAAGTACACAGTTTGAGAAAACAGCTTCCGTTCAGGCCAGACGAGCAACAAGTATCCGTATTTTCATCTCTACATCATTTAAGTTTCTAAAAGGAGACTGTCTATATTTGCACATAATCGATATTGCAATGATTCTTGCGTCGACCCTTATTTTCTTATTACGGGATAACTTGAACAGTTCGAGAACCCACGGGAACATCTATTCTAGTACAGATTATATATACTATATTACCGAATTCTCTAAGCCGGAAGGATGGTATTTTTGCGATCAAGAAAAATGATTTTTCTAAATGATCGTAGAACCGAATATAAAGGAACACAATATGCATGGAAAAGTAATAGAGGAAACGATAATCTGTATTGTAATACATCTTGTCGATGGAATAATGGTCTCGTGTAAAATTGTTGTAGATATCGTGTATGATCGAGTATGATACAGTCGTCGTTGCGAAAAAAAGGGAAAACGTTGGAAAGTGGTTTGTGGAAAAGGGCGAGGAAGGGAGGGATAGCTCGCATCGGACTCGGACGCGTGGCAGTACGTATACCATAGTGGCACTATGGTCTGCTATGGTCGTACAGTGACTGAACAAAAAATGAGCGCGAAAGTCCTACGTTGAAGGGCGATCAATCGGAACTTGCGACACGCCGACACGTATCTACCATCAATAACTGATGCGTTGCATTGTAAGCGTTTCACCCGATCTTACACGCACATATAATATTAAGATTATTAATAAAAACCACTTAAAAAGAGAGACAGAAAAACCAGCTAAGTAACGATTCTATTTAGTCAACGAGCTATCGTTGATTAAGCTATTCTATACAAAAATTATCGTTTACAACAGAAATCATTATAATAAAGAACGAGGCGACGACTTTCAAGCAGCGGACATACGTTGCGATCGGGAAGCTTTTACCTTCTCGATTGATAGAATTTGTTTATTAATTCGACTGCTAATGCAAGATGCACAAGCGACAAGATTTTTATTGTTACGGGCGAACAGTCGTTTCAAGATAATTTGCGGTGTCTACTTACGAGATTTCTGAACCTCTTCTGTCATGTGAGTTTTAATTAGAAAACGTGGTAAAAGCAAGCAGTCGCGCCGAACTGTATAATTATTGAATTGGCTGGCAGGCTGTTCGACAGTCACGTCGTATGCCGTATAAACGATTGTGTGTTTGCTAATGCCGAAACAGCTCGCAGGATGTGACTCGCGTGGAGGACAGAGGACAGAGCACACAGCACAGAGCACAGAGCACACAGCACACAGCACAGAGCTATACTTGCCACGCTATCAGCAAGCCGACAAGTGGGTGCTATGTATTATCGCAGAAACTAGCCTACGACTCCGCTTCTCTTTCGATACAGGCGCAAGGCGCAAGAGGGATGCGTGGCATGCGTGCGATTCACAGGGATGTATCTAGGAAATTCTTTCGCAAGAATAATTAAGATTCCACGCTATGTTCGAACATTATTCGAATCATTCAGAAAATTATTTAGAAAACGATTGGTAGAATAACTTTTTAAACGTGCCATAATGCCCCGTGATCTGCTTCAACCAAGTGGATGTATCACAATAAATGGATATCTCTTCAAAGAAATGTTTAAAGTAAGAACAATTCAAAGAAAACTACTTTCATATTATTTATATATATATATATATATTTATATTATATTTATTATATTATATGTAATATAATAATAAATGCACTGAAATGATTCATTTATAGATTTTCTAAATCGAATGTTCCTAAAACTGACCCACGCTATAAATTTTCGACATGTCCGAATGATTTAAGCAAATAAACAAGTTATTCAGAATTTTAGTAATCAAATAAATTGAAAATTTTCGATCATTTAAATTTTAATAACTCGTATATCTAATATATATATAGATATTTATTACTTCTCATTACAATAAGATTAGAATTAAAAGAACGTCGCGCGCGTAAGTAAAAGTAAATTATATATATTTATAGTTAGAAAAGTGTCGTATATGCATGGTATTGTGTTCAATAAAATTAAGATTAGAAACACATTGTATAAATAATGAAAATGACATTTTTATTTTGCATAAATTATAGTATAGTTTATTACTGTCGGAGAGGAATATATATACACATACATACACACACACACACACACACATATATTTAATTTCTCATCAATTATTTCAATGATACGCTAATAATAATAAACGTAATTGAAAACGTATCGAGGAAAATGTACGTCCTTGTCCTATATTTGCAATTATTGACGTACTATGCTTTGTAACCGTCTGCGTCGCGTCGCGTCCGCTTAATCTTACGTGTATATTGTATGTGATTGTATACATATGTATATACGTCGGATATCAAAAGAATTTAACTGAATTTAGCCGACTAAAGTTCTCAAGATTTTAGATCGAGATACTAAATTTTATGTGAATTTTAACGAGTCTTTCATAAATTAAAAAGTTCGCTTTTCTTGTTTGCTATTTTGTAAAGAAAAGTACTTAAAAATGTCGACATGTATATAGGTAGGTGTAATTAAATAAAAAATCGTGCTACTTGATGTACTAAATTATTCTCTATATTACATTATAATTAAGTGTTACATATCTAATTTCTTTTGTAACGCATATTTACATTTTTTTTCTTATAAATGTGTACATCGTATAATTAATTAATTGATTGATTTACGATCGATCGAGTTGCAATTATTTTGTATACACTGTTAAGAGAAAAATCTGTCGATATAGTGTAACGTTTCAAATGCTACTTCGACCATAATAAGAATAATAATCATCCATTCTAAACGAATATGATGACGATCGCTTAAATGCGAAGATAGAATTCCAACAAGCTCCACGCAATGATTTATTTTCTCGTTAATAACCTGCGATATATAAAATCAAGTAAATCTTCGGTATCTTTTCAAGAAATAGTAATATTCTTCAGCAATGCTTATCGTAATTTGATGACTTACTCTTGTACGTTTAGTGATATTAAAATATGCACAAGTTTGTTGATATAGAACTTCCAAGTCGTCTCTTTCCCAGTAGAAGTCGGGAGTATCTAATAAATCTGAACTTAAATTGATCGAATGTCTCAATGCGAATAATTCTCCCTGTTTCTTCAATACTTCCTGTTGATCTATTCTAAGCTTTCTGCCAAATTTCAAGTCTTCGGTAACAAATTCTATAGAATCTACGTAACTATCTAAAGATGCTTCCCATATACCTAATTTCACTGATTGCGCGATTGCATTTGAAAATGTGTATTTATCTAGATTCGTTGCACCCAGTGCTAACATAATATTTCCATTTTTTATGTGACTTTGTTTCCTGGAGAGAATTATTGAAAAAAAAATTGGTAAATTGCAATATCTATAGAGAAAATTAAGTGGAATCGTAGAAAATTAATTAGATATCGAGAGAATTTCTTTTTACGGTACAGAGATAAAGCATAGAAATTTGTTTACCCGTTATCCGTATAAGCGTATGTCATTAATTCACACTCCGATCGAATTATAGAGTCTGTATATGAATTCTCTTCGTACTTCTTTAAAAATTTCAATATGTTGCCATATTCGAGATCGGTGATATTCCACATCACTACGGTACCTTCCCGAAAAAAGAATATTTCCCTTGGTTCAAATTCTACTTCATACTTTGCCGTTGCATGTATGACATCTGGTAAAGCTGAAAACATAATCTAAGTAGAGCACAACAAGATAATTCAACATTTAGGACATTTATTGATATTTTCGCATTATGCTAACCATTTTATCTTAGTGTATAGCGTATTATATGTAATGCTAATTTGACACTGAACAATATTTTAAGAAGTAGAAACAGACCACATTACAATATACATATATACATGTCTACATAATAATACATATAATAGTGTAATTAAGACAACAAAATAATTAAAAAAATATCTTCAAAGACTGTTTTTACTTTATCCTTATAACGAATATGTATATGTATTTTAAAAAATATTATGATATAGTCAAATCTATACACTATGGACAGAAAGGTATTAATGACACAATTCTGGCATTATGTAATTGTAGAAATTTTTCCTACTGTTTTTTTTCTACTGAAATAGATTCTGAATAGATTAATATTCATTATACAGGAAGGAGACAAATTCATTAAACATAGTTCCAACTTATGATATCGGCTCGAAATATTTTACTTAAAGTTACTAATGTACTTTACCTGACGAACGATATACAAGTAACATGTTCTTAACAAGGTTTTTATATATATGTCGTTTAATCAACCAGAAATGGACTATCGCATGCACCTAATCCTGTTGCCACACCACCTTCGTTAGCAGTAGCCAACTTAGTTCTCAACATATGACCACCTTGTTTATTAACATGTACATTATTTTCGTCAGCGATAATGATACCAAATATTCCTAGTTCGGAAACTGATTCTTGCGGTTTTACAGTTGCATTATATTCTGGTCTAACCATGTAACTTTTATGAATCGGAGGGTAAATTTTCTCCATAAGAACCCAAGCTACCCTGTCCTGTTTGTATTTCACGGATTCTAAGAAATATTTTATATCCAATCCGTATTTGTTATTGCAGCCTCCTTCTCGTTGAGGCTTTAGTACAAATCGATGTGGAGTTGTGATTCCCATTTCTATAGCTGCATTTCCATGTTCATTAAAGTCTAACGCGTAATGTTCTGTACAAAATAGTACAATGCAATGTACAGTACAACTTTGTCAACAATATAATCAAATATTATTTGCATCGCGAGCAAGAGAAGCAAGCAAAGTACATTAAGAACAGGATAGAGATAAATGAAAGAAACAATGTCAAAATAAATAAATGATAATTTAATATGTATAAAAAATATAAGAAACCATATGTAGTAATAATGAAAAGTCATAGTTACAATTGTAGATTCAACAAAGAAATGTATTGATACAATATACTAGATATTGTACATATGTTAAGTATTTGTAAAAACTCGAATAACTTTTATGTAAAAGTACAGAAATAAAATTATTATCGTTACTATTATTATATTTCAGTAGATTCGCTTACCAGTGAATATTTCTTTAACTTCGGCACATATCTTTTCATTATCTAGAAATTTATTAATTACCCCAGGCATTGCAAGAGCCTGTTGAATCTTTTTTGTGCCTGCTAAATGATACTGAATAGTGGGACATTTAATCGCTAAAGATCTCTCTATAAGTAATCTTACTTCCCATTCTTTTCTTGTATGATATTGTCCAGGTTCATACCCACACCTATAATACACTACGGCTACGTTATAATTATCTACTATTAATTCTTTATTGGATCCCATTTTTGCTGTAGCAGCTAGTTGCGTTAAAGTCCGACGAGTTACTCTGATATTTGGATTTTGTTTTCTAATTTCAAACTCGTGAAAATACTGATCGCATATGTTGTACGTAACATCTTCGACAACAAATAAAATGATTGCTCTGTAAACATTTATATGGTAGTTACTCACAATAGTAAATTCAATTGCATTTCATTTTTACTCTAATTTTTATGCAGTATTAATTTTCAATATTTTTATCTTTAAAATGTATCTAATGCTGTAAACTACGAACGTACTGTCGATCGTCGTACATATTCCATGCTTCTACCATGCTCGAGGATATAGTTTGCAATGCATTATTCTCTGGTAAATTTTTTATTTTTTCATGACAACCAAGTTCCGTTAACATATATTTATGCAATTTGGTGGAAGCAGGTCCTAACCAACCAAAACCAGAAGCGATCGTATTTATTTCAACTTGTTTCCAACAGCAGTATGGAATGGAGTTATTATGTGTGTCTTCGATTGGACATTTTGTATCTAACATTAAATCGGAGCGTAAAATACCGAGAGATATCTTTTGCGCGGATCCTCCTTCGCTATTTACAGTTTCACATATTTTAAATAACTCTCTAGTAAAACTGTCAGCTTTTATAGTTTCTTCTAATGTTTCCTTTAAGAAGTTAAAATCCTGTGCCACCCGATGTATAAGTAAGTTTAATTTCGGTTGAATCTGACAAGCATTCTCAAACTCTTTCCTTGGAAACGGGGATGGCATCAATATAAACGGCGCAAATTGTAAGATGTTTTTATTATAATTTGCTTTCGGCCTCATACACATTCCATGCACGAGTGCCCAATCTTTAGCTTTCTCTATTAATTCTTCTAATTCTTTCTCCGAAATAGATGGATGAAGTATTGAGTCCATATTCATTTTTTTTCTTATTGTAAATCTCTCGAGCAACCTCTTAAATTACAGATCTTACTGAATTTCTGAAATCTAAATTACAGTTTTCTTTAAACCTACACAATTTTTAAAACTAAAAACTTGAACTATATTAAAGTGTTTTATATAAGTATTATTATTATTATTATTATTATTATTATTATTATAAAAATAGTATATAGAAATTCATAGTTTAATAATTATTTTTTAGTCGTTTTTAAATATCAATATTATAAAAATCGAAGCACGTTCTATTTAACCACATTCTATCATGTCACATCAATTCGGTGATTGGGCCCAATTGGGGCTTTGAGAGTCAATGACGTATGTATTTAGAATTGGCATCGGCAGCCGATTGGCCGATCGGAGGATCGGTGCATGATAGCGCGGTGCGAATAGTCGATTCTATATTCCACATACATACATACGTCATCAATTCTCAGATTCTACCCCAGTAGAGCCATGGAACCCAAGGTCCGGACTCCGGAGCCCAAATTTCCCAAGTGTGCGTTATACATACCATGCTTGTTTTGACAAAAAGGTTATGATATGTAAAAAAGTATGCTCTATTATTTAGAAAGGTTTTAACTGAAAAATCACTCAAATAAATATGCACTCTCATGTGTAGTTAAACTATGTAATATACCACGGTACGTAATGTGGATTTTCTACCCATATGTATTTAGTGATTTTAAATCTCTTTTAAGACAACTCACATACATATTGGTTATGTTCGAAACTACATAACCTTCTAAATAAAGTGAAATAAATAGTATAAAAATTTCATGGTATTTCTAAATTGAAAGGACCACGTTGAAATCGTTCAGAGTCAAATGTTTTTTTATTTTGAAACATTTAACGTGCATGAATATCGGCACGTATTTCTTGCCTGAATTTTTAGAATGATATAAACATAATTTTCCCAATAGAAAAAATGAGAAATTTATATCGTTCAGAAACTTTGCATTCAAAGAACCGTATTATCCCCAATTGTTTGGTATAAGTTTATCGAAATATATTATAGCATCAAAGAATAATAAACATGGTTATATCATTCTCACAATAAATTTTTGCTTTAAACATAGAAATGTTATACTCACAGCTAGTCGTTGTACATATTGTATCAGGTACATATAATTTCTCTTCCGTAAGGCCTTGCACTAAATTTTCTAAGTTATATTCCTCCGCGGTAGCTAACGCTTTAACTTTCCATTCCTATAAATGAATAAGCCTTCGTAATTTAAAATACAACTATTTCATTGTATAAATAATATAAAATATGCAATTTTGTTATAATAACTATTGACTACTTTTATTATTTATCAATTACTTACACCAACTTCTTCGTTCTTTGGAAAAGGTCTTTTTTTGGGCCTCTTCTTTAGTTGGAGGGCAGAATAGTTGTCACTCTTGTTTTGAATTACTTTTATCTCAGGTTTAGCTAATTCATATTGAATTCTACTACTATGTAAAAAATGATTACAGTTATATTGCAAATTTGATTTTACAAAAGATGGAGATTTAATTAACATTGGATTACATGATGTTAAAGTTGTTATTTTTCTATACGTGTTAGAATTGATATTGCTTTTCCAATGCAATAAAACGCATCTTTGAATCACGGTCAAATTCATCTCACTTAATATTACATTCAATAGATTTGTAATGCGAGTGTTATGTAGAAACAAATATCATATAAAAATATTTGTATACACAATTTAAGTATCTTGTACAGCCTACCAATAAAACTGAATATTTTGTATTTTACAAACAATTCCCGGTCCCGGTCATGCTGCGCAACATATATAATTGTATACAATAGACTGCAGTAGACTATAGATTGCTCTGCTATAGACCAAGACTAAAGATCACATGTTTGTTAGTGATGGGTACAATCGACTGAAACTATCGACTAAATCGATAGTAAATAGCAACTACTATTTTCAGTCGACTGATCGATTAAATTCAGTATCGATCAGTATCGACTCAATTCATACTCCGCGGATTGGAGACATTGGAGCATTGGAGACAAACAAATACATTGGGTGATTGTGATTGGTTGACTCCTACACTTCATCTGTGTCCCTATTCGTCAATTGATTCTATGCTCACTAATGCTCACCGCTATACATACACTTTCGTATGTAAACATACTTTTCTTTCTGACGGATTATTATCAAAGAGTATTTATTACATATTATATGTACTTTGTCAGTATGATGCATTATCAACAGTACTATTGACAATGGCATCGATCGATGGTTTTACAATGAATAATAATGGTCTAGGTTAGGTCTCTGTGTAGTTAGTGAGAATAACGTTGATGGGGGTAGGGGTTGTCGGTGAAAACATATGGTTTTTGAAAAAACGTTGATGTAAACATTATCGAGGAGAACTGTCGTCGGTCATGTCATATCGTGTCCTACACAGATTTGTGTAACACCGAGTGAAAAGAATCATAATGGAACGAAATGTAACGTTAATTCTCGATGATAATCGTTTCGAAGCGAGTAGAGAGATACTTGCAAGTAAAAGCAACTACTTCAAGTCTCTTTTTTCTGGTAATTTTAATGATTCTTTCAAGGAGGAGCACATTATAAATTATGATATTACTGTGACTACGTTCAAGGTTGTATCACTGTTCGCTACATAATAGAACTATTCAAATATTTGATTTTTCCATTGTAAAGATGCTTCTTTGTGGTTTCAGAATTTCATTGAATGGGTTCACGACGATCAGGAAGAATATTTATATGCGGATTGTTATAAGATAAAACAATCCATGACAAAGTTCATGCAAAATAGATATATACATTTGATAAAATTGTTAAAACTCAGCGTACTATTCATGGTTGATGAATTGACGAATGATATTATAGATATCATAATTTTATTTTGGTTAAAGCCGCATATTGTAATCCGCATATGGGTAACAGCCCATAAGTTGGGTTTAACGGTGTTACAAGATGTCTGTCTGTCAGTATGTTTGGACCGTTTCGAAGAACTTCCTTTGTATTCTCTTGTGAAATTAAGCAGACCTTTCATCATCAATCTGTTACAAAATCTTAATGTAAGAGCATCCGTCAAATACCTGCGACTAGTGAGGGAAGAATGGCTGCGTAATCATGCGGTAATTAGTATGCTGCTAGAATCATCTTTCCGCAACAAACTTTCAATGCTAAATTTAAATTTAAATTTATATTCTCTCTTAATTTTAGAGAGCAGCTATTCCAAACGTGACATTTTGGAGATTACCAAAGTTTATAGATGGCACGGTCGTATACCAAAAATATGAAGGCATTATCGAGGATGCGAATGTGTACACCTGGAACGGTTGTGATTTTGCTAAATGCGTGCACATAAAACATGTACAAGACTTAGAGAGAGGAATGGTTGGAATGCATGTAGTAGGCAGAGGTATAAATCTTCCTGTTCTCTAGTTCACTTATTTCGTAAGTAAGGGGTCTTTCACTGTGTATATATAATATGTGTTTACACAGCATTTCATAATTTATCCGAATTTGAGAAAAAAAATTATTCCATTTGAAAAACTGAAGTTGACCCTCCATAAAAAGTATGTCCTACAGGAGTTACTGTATCGCCCTATATATCATAAATTATAAATTATGTTTCACATGTACAGTAAATATGGGCTAAATTGTATTTTATTCGGTGTCATTTTAATCAGAAAAATGCTGCAAATATATTGGTACAACTTCATTAAAAATAAGTAAAGAATGAAGAAGTTTCATTATTGTACTACTATGTTTTCATTGATACGGCCACAAAAGAAAAAAATTGTATCCTTGCATTATCTGTGTCACAGTACAGAACCGAGAATTAGTTTGGGCGACGACTTTGTAGTATCGAGAACATGGTTTTAGGTTTCAGCATTTACACAGTGGGAGGAGAACAGGGTTTTGGTACTGGAAAATTCAATAACATCATTTGGAGGTACTGTCTAATATCGAAGAAATGGTACTACCAGGCAACATTACCTTCGCCAAGAAGGCACATGGTGGTTGCATTCATAAAAAATAAAATGATTATTGTGGGTGGAGTAGGGAGACACAGGCTGAAATTATCAACGGTGGATATATTAGATATTCATACAGGTGAAAAACAATCTGTTCTACTGACATTTTAAACGGCTCGCGGTCATTTCATACGCATAACGTTTTAGGCCAGTGGACCACTGGAGCCGATATACCTGAAAGTTTCACAACGGCTCCTCCTCACTGTGTTATTAACCATAAATTGTATATAATCAAATCGCAACTCTACATTTTCAACCCATTGAAGATACACCAATGGAAGACTGTACAGCTGGTCCCTTATTTTGACAATTGGGATGTTTGTCTCACCGACAATTCAGCATTCTTTCACATAGGTAATACTTTTTGAGAAATATAATTGACATTTGCCTCCCTTCGAGAATTACAGTGACCTCGCGATTTCTATCCCTGAGGGTCTTCACGATCTTTCTCCCTTGCCTATCTATTCCAATGAATCCCATTCCATCTACTAATCCAATTACAAAACTTCTTTATTTTTCATTATTATTTTTTTTATAGGACTCTCCCCAGCTTATTTGTGACATTTTTCTGATTAAAATGGCACTAAATACGATATAATTTCAATTGTATTTAGTGGTATAATTGACGATATGGAGTAACTAAGCTACGCTTCACATGTGCAGTAAATATGGGCCAAATTGTATTTTGTTCGATGTCATTTTAATAAGAAAAATGTCATAAATATATTGGTAAAATTTCATTAAAAATAAGTAAAAATTAAAAAAGCTTCACTATTGCACTAGCATTATCCTTTCGATATGTTCTTGCCGCGCGATCCGTATTTAAATGCTGTCCTTTGTTACGTTCGGCATCCTTTGTACTTTCGACGCAGTCGGCGCGGTCGACGCAGTCATCAGAAAATAGTGTCCTTACTAGGACTGTTACTTTCCTTCTAAGATCGAAGATTATAAAGCTCCGAAGTCCGAATTTCTGAGCTTCGATCTCAAAAACTTCGAAAATGATGAGAATCGAATTTTCGAAGCTTCGAAATTCGAACCTCCGTAGTAAATCATTAGAGGATTAAAAGAAACGAAGTTTCGAAGCTTTGAACTTCGAAATTTCGCTGCCAAGTTATATTTCATACAATTACAGACACTCCTAAATTTCGAAAAAATGTTCCACCACAACTAAAAGATCGATTAAGTTATAACTTCATACGATTCGAAGACTTGGAAATTTCGTGCATTCCAAAGTTCCCTTCGTTCCTTCGAATCTTCGGGAAAGTAACAGCCTTAGTCCTGTACGATCTCTCTCCCTGCTCGGAAACCAATCGCGACTTTACTGTACTGAGATTTCATATTTCTGTAAGGTGAATGCCAGGGCCGGAGGATTCTAACGAGAATCGAAGTCATGAGAGATGAGGCCTGCTGTATCCCAAACTGTCTGGACTACTATACGGAGCACAAGGTAGAAGAAACGGACTATATGTTTACGAATCATTGCTTCATATCAAGATCCTTTACTGTAGATGGCCTTCGCTTGGGGATATTGAAAGATATTCATGACGAAAGCCATCTGTACCCTCATATACATAAGGAACTGAGAACAGACTTTAACGAAGATTCGGTCATCTCTCTATCAGACTGCTTTAAAGTCATCAATCCTGATACTTTGTACCTGTCCGTATAATCCTATCGTTTCCTATTTCTATATAAAATAAAATATTTCATAGAATTCTGTTCAATTTGACTGACGAGCTCGGAAGGGTATAGGAAAAACCACCAGGCTTATATTTGAATCATATTTTATTTTATCGTAAATTTTGTAACGGAAGCAGTCTTCAAACAAGTATAACACGATAGTGCGTACGATTACATGGAATAAGAACGTACATATCTCGACAGTACTAATCACATCGTGCTCGATGTAATCTCGGCAAGATGTCACATGATGTTTCTTCTGGATGTCGAGGATGCTGGCTGGTTATCCTGCCGAGATTCACCGTGACGAATTCAACCGTTTCAACTCCGTTACTGTCGTTCATGCATCATTGTGTACTTAAAGTATGCTAATTCGTGTATGCAGCAAAGCTCGTATTAGCGTATAGTTTGCGCGTGCTATCCGTGGTACTTGCTCGATCTCTCGGATTCATTATCGTCTTCCTCATCTTTCAACGCGACACGATTGTGATCGATTTGTTGCGAGTATGATAAGCACACAAAAAGAAAATACAGCGTTCCATGAAAATTTACATAATAGAGTAGTGTGTATATGTGTGTATGTGTGTGTGTTTTGTATGTTTGTTTGCGGAGTATAATGGTTCTCTAATTTCTCTTTTATACACGAACCTTATATAAATACCACCTATCGATTGCGACAAGCTCGCGTGTCGCAAAATTTTTACAGTCCGTTTATACATGTGTTTCTCTGATCGTTGTTCTTTCGTTTAAACATTGTAGAAGCTGAAAGCAGACGAATTAGACGTGCGGATACGTGTATATATAATCGGTATAGAAAAAAAGAGGAGAATCGGATCGACCGATCGAAATCGGTCGGATCTCACCCAAACCTTGTCGTATCTTGCGATCCTCGGGGTCTAAATCATTGTTCGCTGGCACTGGTCACGTTCAAGGCGAACGCCGCGTTCGTTTCGCCCTTCTTGCCGATCGCACGAGCCACGTATTGGCCGACGTCGCTATCCGTGCACGATTTAATACGCAATTCGAACGATTTGTCGCCGTCCGAACTGAAGAGGTACCTGCTACTAGATTCTGGGATCGCTTTTCCGTCTTTCAACCACGTTACTGCGCAACATAATTCAAAACAACACCTCGATTACAATCATGAACTCGCTCTGGTTTCCCGTCACCACTAGACTGTTGATCTTCACGAATGTATAGAATGCGCAAGCTTTTACGCTTTTACTCCTTTCCGGGATTGCAATTCTCATTTCTCGATAATATAAAGATGGGGTTTTTCAGTAGTCAAAAGCGCTAGATAAGAGATAGCTACATGCTGCTGAATAATGCTAGAAGTATAGATTTATCTCTTAATGTCTTTTAAACCCTTGCAATCTTGGAAAACAGAACACAAGAGGGGACCATTATGAACATTTTAATCGTTGCAAGACATATCTCTGTGTTCCTCGGATGTTTATAAAGTGTGAAAATTCGCATGAAGATCAGCAGTATAGTTATCGCAAAAGGAAAATCAAGACGGATACAGAGTTTCTCATTCAAAACGGGTCCAATTAAACCTCTGGCGGTGGGCCATGCCCTTTCGAAATTATTTTCCCGACGTTTCGCGAGCATTGCAGCTGAAGATATTGATACTCTTTGGGATAATAATGGCGAAAGGACACACAGCTTACACCTACAATCCTCTTTACAGGTGTTTAAGAAAACTCTCATCGGTAGACAGCGGATCTTTATGCAAAATAGAAATGCCCTACCTGAATTGCAACAAACTAGAATGAAATGGAAACTTATCTTAATATGTTTAAATTCTTCTAAATGTATAAAATCCACTGTCTACCCATCGAAGAGATTGGTTCTACTGACCTTTCAAAGGCGCGGTTTCAGTCTTGCATGTGAACGTAACCGATTCGCCTTCGCTCACCGTTGCAGATTGCGGGAATGTCGTGAAGACTGGGCTCTTCGGTTCCTCGTTTGGAACTGTAAAAGGTGAGGATTGCAAGTTAGAATCCACGAGGACGGTCGTGAGACTGTGACGAAGAAAATCGTAGAAAAATCGCTTACCAAGGACGTTTAATGTGCACGACGAGAAGCTCTCCCCTGCGTCGTTAAACGCCTCGCAGGTGTAGGTGCCGGAGTCCTCGGGGAAGATCTCGGCAATGTTCAGCTTGTAGATGTTCGCCTCGTTGCTGTACTGGAAGTCTTTGCTCGGCTTGATCTCCTTGTTGTTGTGGAGCCACACCACGTCGAACTTCTTCGCGCCGATTATTCGACAGCTCAACAGCACGGCTTCTCCGTCCTTCACGAACATGCTGGTCAGGTGGTCCACGATCTGCGGAGGCTTGTCGTCGGTCTTCTTCTTCGCGGACGCGTTCGCGTTCGCTGAACAATGTTTACCGTTCATTATAATGTTAATCTTAGTCATTGCCAGACTGTGGATCTTTACGCACTTATAGCAAAAAATTGAGTAGATGAAATTCAGAATTATTGAAAAATTTGAAAAATTCAAAACGTCAATATATGATTATAGTATACGATTAAATGTATGATTAAATAAAAATTGTCTGCATCGATTGCAGGAAATAGAAACTAAATTGAAGAGGAGAAATCATATATTGGCAACTTCGATTTTTTTAAATTTTACAATAATTTTCTATTTTCTCTATAAATGCATAAAGATCCGCAGTCTACGAATCATTGGTTTTACGTACGTTTCACGGTCAGTTTGCAGGAGGTGGATACGGTGCCCATACTGTTGGTCGCCTGGCAAGTGTACTCGCCCTCGTCTTCAGGGAACACCTCGTTGATCACAAGGGTGGCTACGCCGTTCTTGTACTTCAGGTTCATGATGCCGGACGAGCTGAGCGTCTTACCACCCTTGGTCCAGGTGACCTGTGGCTCGGGATCGCCTTCAAGCTTCGCGGTGAGCTCGAGCTGTTCTCCGTCGTTGATGGTCAGATTGCTCAGCTTCTTCGTGAATTGTGGCGCTCTCATCGAGTCGTCCGGTGGATCTACAAAAACAATATCAATCAGAATTGTCCATCAATTCATTCTACAGTTTCCCGGATAGAAACAGTAACGCGTTCTCTTACAAATCAATTCTTTCGTGGTATTCCTGGAACGAGATGGACTGCCTGTGGAGTCCGAGCCGTATTTCTTGACACTTCGTTTGTCTGTGCTGGAGTCGGTGGCCTGTGGTGAAAATAATGCGAATAAAATAATCCGACTCGGTGCTCCCTCGCTGACAAACATTTGTAAGGATGCGAGATGCGCCTTCTCATTTCTCGATAACTAGTCAAAAGCGCTAGATAAAAGATCAATCTAAGCCGAGAACGTCCTCCAAAGTCCAATTTTTACGTTTACGAGGTGTAATTTGCATTATTCGGCAGGGTAATTTTAATTTAATAAAGCTGCGACAGCTACATGTAACTCGTAAACATAAAAATGGGACTTTAGAGGGCGACCGCGGCCTATATTGAAATGAGAAGGAAACGAATCTACCTCCTTAAGTGCCGAACATCAACTCTAAGAATCCTCATAAAATCAAAATAATCTAATCAATGACACCGAAGAAATTAAATATTGTCGTTTAGGGCCTTACAGTTTTTTGTCCGAGACCTGTGATGAATATGTAAAATATAGACTGACTGTGTATCAAATGATTCCCGATTTCGGTCACACCCATTGAATTTCATAGCGATGGATGTGCTGGATAAAGTTCCCGGGAATCGTTTGATTCACGCAGTCGTATTATTTGGAGCATTTACTTTGTAGGAAGAGGAAGACGCGGAACTCTGCTTATTGGTGGAACTACTGTAATTGGTCGCTGAACTGCTCGAGTAACCCTGCGTGGTGGTGGAACTGTAGCCGCTGTATCCGCCGGACTTGTGGATCGTTATGATCGGTGGTGGCGCCGGTTTGATCGGTTGCTCGATAAATCTTCGATCTAGGAAAGAAACCGTGTTATTCTCGGGTAGTTGATTCGATTCGTTCTCGGACTATAAAACACGCTCGAGCCATTACACGTCGAAAGGTACGGAATTTCTTTTTATCCCGTTTGTCGGGACTCTTTGTTTTGATGGAAGTCTTCCCTCGTGTAGTGTGACTTTCGTCTCTACGGATAGTGTTATTGTTCAACACGATCGAATGTCGGTGAGGAAATGATGAAACTTTGTTATTAGGTCGTTCGGAAAGTAATTTTGTTTCCTCAAGGGACAATGAAAACCAATGTTTCAGGCAACGTGAATTTTCGATCCCATGCTTGTAGAATTTCTGCTTTTACTAGCAAAAAATTGGGTTAAGTATGACTCCCTACGATTTTATTTGAAATTAAATTTGCACCGTACATCCGGTACAACCTCTCCTTAAACAGCACACAACTTTTTTTTTTCGTGAACTGTATTTTTACTCTTGCGGTAATAAAAAAGCACCCCTATTCCATACTCCCGGGGTAATAACACTATGCGAGGGAGTCTTCAATTTATCTTCGTTGTGTTCAGCGGTATTCAATGTAGAACGCCACAATCTCTGTCTACAGCAAGCATAGGAGAGCTAAAACGTCGGGATGTGCAACAAATTCGGAGATTGGCAAGCTTTCGGAAGCAAAAATTGTCTGAAATCCGTCTACTATTTTTCTAAAGGGTCATTCTAAAGGATTCTCCAGGGAAAGCATCAACAAGCATTTTCTTCATGCATATATTATAAGGCGTACGGGGATGGGGGCTCAGGGGGTAGAAAGAGCGTTGTATTTAAAGCGAAAATTTTCTCTTAAGACATTATCACATGTTCGTATAACAATAGAGCTTTGTTGCATGCCTGGAGGGGGCATCGTTCCATCTTTAAAACGGCTACGAATATTATTTTGCCGAGGCGAAACGGGAATATCCAGGGTGGATTTTTGGTGATCCACATTTTTGATGGATATTCTGCGGGTTTGGGGCTAAACCAGGGAGCAGGGGTACACGGTTCATTTTCCAAGGTACACCGGGTCTGCAAGTTTGAAAGAAGATCAGTGGTGAATCGTGTTCGGGCTCAACGTGGAACGGCTCGTTCGCTGTCTACATTGTTTATCGATGGGAGTGCCAACGAAGCGACTATTCGACATGCGCCTAAGTTATTATCAAACCAAACGAAACCCAATGGAAATTAGTTGAACCTCTAGGTCGGAGTGGTGAAATAAATGCTGAAGAAGAAATTACGGGTTGCAAACTGTCCTCTACGACCTGCAGTGCGTAATGTTTCAACGATCTGGGTCTTCACATTTTAACGTTCGATCGAACCGTCGTAAACCAGTGTCTCTTTCATGCGAAACTTTTGTTCAGATCGCTAAGACATTACACGACACGACATCTGGATACAGTAAAGTCGGGATCTAGCTCCTTGAGGATCTCTACGATCACTGTCCCCTCGCTTATCCCTTCCACTTGGGGAGCATCCTCCCGATGGGCCAAGAAACTCGAGCTGTCTCGGTCGCCGTGTTTATAGACTGTCCTTTCCCACGTTCGTCGTTCTTTGTACTTTCGATACAATCGTTAAAAAATATTTTCCGTACACGATCTCTGTCTCTGCTCGGAACCGGCGATGGAAGCTAGATCGCGACTTTACTGTAGCGATAGAGGGATCGCATATCAGGAGAGAGGACTAGAACTCTACCTCCGGAATGTAGGAGGTCGTGCGCTAATTTAACTTGCTCCTCAGTTTCCCCAGTGCCTACAAATAAACGTTCGATGAGTCTCGTGGTGAACATAGATGAATATACACACTCGATAATTGCTCGGAAACTAGTCTACGTTTCGTACGTAGCGTGATTAGCTAGCATTATTGTACCTTCTACGATGACGACGCATGTGGTCTCGTCCTTTCCGTGTTTGTTGGTCGCCACGCAGCGGTATTTGCCGCTGTCCTCTGGCTTGCAATCGATGATCTCCATCGTGACGACACCGTCCGCGTGCGTCATCGCGTAATGGTGCTTCGAGAGCTCGTCCCTGTCCTTGTACCATTTCACTGTCGGTGGTGGGTTGCCGCTCAAACAGCAGAGCAGCTTGCAAGTCTGCCTGACCTGGATGACACGCGGCCGAAGCAGGAAGGTGAAGCTCGGTGCTGATTCGATCGTCTCCAACCAGATGTTGTAGCCGAGCGGCTCTCTTCTTCGGACTGGTAGCAGTTCCGGCCTGTACTTCGGTATATCTATGGGCAGCGCTGGAAAGCAAAAAAACAGAGGCGTTCAAGAACGATCTTCAAACTAGATTTACTCCCATTATTAAGGATGTACTGGAGGTACAATAGGAGACAAAAGTACAAGAAATTCGAAATCCTTCAATATATTGGCAATTAAAGCCATTCATGAGTATATTTTGCATTAAAAAAATAGATTAATTTAAAAAGCTTGCGTTTAATTAGTGAATTTTATGTTATATTTATTTTTTAATCAAATTGCCTTCATATTATAAGAAATTGTAAGTGACTCTTGCGAATGTAACTGTTTAGTGAATCCTAATAAATTTTGAACATAATTAATTACATAATTTTTACTATATAAAAATGGAGTTTCCAGTTGCGTTTTTTAAGGTTTAAATAGGGTTTGAAGTGGAATTTTATGAATTCTCCACAAGAAGACGTGTTAAAATGTGCAAACTTTAAGTTGCTATAAATACGGTGCAGTGAATCGAATCCAAACTTTGGTAATTGCATTAATTTAGGAAGAATAATATCTTGTAAAATTTTCAATAATTTTGTTGCGTTTTTATATACCTCCAGAACATCCTTAACGTAAATGTAGGGGAACTTACGTTGCACGTTCAGGAAAACGACTTCTTCTCTGTAACCGTAATGGTTCTCCGCCCTGATCACGTATTCCCCTCTGTCCTCGAGCTTGACTCTGTTGATGATGAACGTGTAGTCGTCGCCGTGGTAGCGTTTCATGAATTTCACCGACTGTCGCAGCTCTTGGTTGTTGTGGAACCACGTGAGGGTCGGGTCAGCGATCGCTATCACGCGGCAAGTGAACTTGACGCTTTGACCTTCGTACGCGAACGCGCTCGTTGGCTTGATGACGAACCTCGGCGCTGCTTGTCGTCGGTCTACAAATCAATTTTATGGATGTCTTGGCAGGTTCTAATAAAATTACTTATCTAATAAAATTATTTATCGCTTCACGTTTGTCCCTTACCGAAGCAAGAATCGTAGATCTTGTATTTGTCGACTAGCAGCTTCCTCAGGGAAGAGTACTCCGCCAGACGACCAATCGGGAGTACATATTTGTCCCAGTCCTCGTATTTGGCTCGCAGCCTGTCCCTGAATTTCATGTATCGGCTACTCGAAATGGCTTTGGTTCTATCACTGTGATCGCCGGTCAACCATGGGTGCAACAGGCACTCGTGTGCGGTCATACGTTTCCTGGAATACGAACGCGACGTTAGAAACAATGTTTCTATCGTTTTAAATTACATCTACTAGTTTTTTCTCATAAACGCATCACATCCGCTGTCTAATAATGATCAATTTTATCTATCGACTCGAAGGACGTACTCCTTGTTCTTGATGAGCAGTCGCCTAATGAAGTCTTTGCCTTCTTCGGAGACATCGCGGAATGCTTCCTCGTCGAAGTCCCAGTCGCAAGCCTTGACGTTCTTCAGGGTCTCGATGTCGTTGTCTCCGGCGAACGGTGAAAGGCCGCTCAATCTACGATCAGGTTCGTTTAATCAGCTAGTCACTCAACGATTAAATGAACAACCAAAAACATGTTTGAAAGATGGATTAACGACGCAGTGGAAATCATCGACTACATGTAATCCTCTTAGAAATATGCTTTAGAAAATGATTTTTATGACTCGTCAAGCGAGATTTCCACAAGGGAAATCCTACAACGAGACGAAGAGAAGACGATCAACTTACAAAACGTATGCCAGGACACCGCAGGCCCACATGTCCGTGTAAAAGCCGACTGGTTCGCGCTCGACGATTTCAGGAGCCGCGAATTCGGCCGTGCCGGTGCTGATCTTTACCACTTCGTTGGGATCGAGTTTCGTAGCCAAACCGAAGTCGATCAGCTTCACGTTAGAGCTGTTACGTGTCTGGCACATGATGTTCTCGGGCTTGATGTCTAAGGCGAAGAGATTGACCATCAGTGCAACGTCTTTTCCACAAGAATAGCGTTAAACAGTAGCGCGTTATAACTAGATAGGACCTTGGGCAAAATAGAATTTTGGGGTCTCCGGGGAAAAGCGTAGAATTTGAATCTTGGTTTGTGTTCGGGGCCCTTTTTTATTTGGCGCCCCGGGCATTTGCTCAAGTTGCCCATACGATAATTTATGTATTTAAACATAAGGATAAATGTATTTGGTCTGTTTAGCACGCCAGAAGCCAAAATTTTTTGATTGTTCAAATTGACTAAAATTTTTTTCTCATTTGCCATATATACATATAAACTGTAGGTCCCGTCGCGAAATAATTCTCACATAAGAATTCAAAGAGTTACGTTAAATAATAATAATAAAAAAATAATATTATAACGTTGACAGTATTAATAACGTTGCAATAGTATTGGCGCGCTAAACAAACCAAATACCCCACTGTGTTGCGTTAAGTATCGTACGGAGGAGAGACAGCTTACCCAAATGTATGATGTTCTTCTCATGCATGTGTTTAACGCCCTCGCAGATCTGTCTCATGTAGTTGATCACCTCAGCCTCGGACATGGTGTATCCCTCGGCCGTGATCCTCTCGAAGAGTTCGCCGCCGGACAAGCTGAACAAACAGAAGGCCGAGATTACGGATAAAGCGAGAGTCCACGAACTGATTTAGCTGCAAAAACCCCATCCTTTACATTATCGTGAAATGAGAAAGCAATTTGCGATCCTGGAAACACAAGAGTCTACCCCCTTCAGAAATGTGGGACCAAAAAATGCCGCGGGATCCTGCAAGTCCTAGTACAGGGCTAGGACTAGAAAACAGGTAGAGTCCCATACTCGAATCAAGGTAATTCTATCAGAAGTACAATAATCAAGAACCCAGTGCAGTTCAACGGTGATCTAGGTACTCACAACTCGAATATCAGGACCATCTCGTCGTCGTCTTCGAAGGCGTCGTGTAGGTTGATCAGTTTCTGATGGTGTAATTGATTCATAATATCGATCTCCTTCCTGATCAGCTCCTTCTCCATCGCGTGGGACACAGGTATAAATTTAGCGGCGAAGATGTTGCCGGTAGCTCTTTCGCGGCATCGGTGTACAACACCGAACGCACCGGTTCCAATTTCTTCAAGAATATCGTATCTATCGTATACGGAGAAGTGTTTCACCTCAACCGGCTGGGGCACATACTTGCTGTAGATGTCGAAGACGAATTGATCGTAGTCGGACGGTTTCTCGTCGTCCTTTCCACGAATCTTCTTTCCATACGCGTCCACCTTGTATTCCTTTTGCTTGAACTCTCTCTTGACGATACCCTTGGTCGTGATCAACGGCGTGACTTCGCTGGGATCGGACCTGCCATAGATATTCTCCGCGCAGACCCTGAAGTCGTACTGATGACCAGCGCTGAGACCAGTCACGGCCATCGTGCAGAACCTGGTGTTTCCTACTCGGATCCAGCTGGTCATCGGATGTTCTCGTTTCTCGACGAGGTAGTTGGTGATGTTGCTGCCGCCGTCCCAGACTGGTGGTTTCCAGCTGAGAGCCAAGGAATCGTGTCCAACGTTGTCGATCTGCGGGAACCTCGGCGGGTCGGGTCTGTCGCTGATCTGGATCTTGATGATCGCCGTATCTTGTCCTAGATCGTTCTCCGCGGTGATGCGGTACGGGCCGGAGTCGATCCTGCTGCCGTCTATGATAGTCAGCACAGCGTGTCTCTCCTTGACGTCGACGGTGTAATGTCCACCGGTCTCGATCGCCTCGCCCTCTCTCACCCAGGTGATCTTCGGCTTCGGGTATCCGGTGAACGGGATCTTGATCACGACGTTCACGCCCTTGTCGAAGAACGCGATGTCCCGGAATCTCGGTGGCACGTTCAGCTTCGGCGGGGTCTTGATGAACAGTTCTCCCTTCGTCGATTTCACGCCGCATTTGTTCACCGCGCGGCAGAAGTACTCGTCCGCGTCCTCGCCGAACACGTCGTGGATGATCAAGTTGTGCACGTCGCCCTCCGAGTAAATGTTGTACCGCGATCCGCTGGAGATCTCGCGAGCTCCTTTGAACCAGGTGATCGTGGGCCTTGGGATACCAACGATCCTGCACGTGAACTGCGCGTTGTGGTTCTGCACGCAGTTTACCTTGTGCAGAGGTTGGATGATCTCGGGAGCCTGGGCGGCTTGCGGGTCCGTGATCTTCACTGAAGTCGAAGCCTTCGACTCGGGACCGAGGCCGGCCGCGTTCTGCGCGAACACGCGGAACTCGTATTGTCTGCCTTCGATCAGGTTGGAGATGTTGATCTGCGTCGGTAAGCAGATAGCTACGTTGACGCGCTGCCAAGCCTGTCCGCCGACCTCGCGTTTGTCGATCCAGTAACCTTGGACCTTGGAGCCGCCGTCGGACTCCGGTCTCTCCCAGGAGAGGTTCACGAAGTCGCCGCCGACCTCGGTGACCTTTGGCGTTCCCGGTGGTCCTGGAGGATCGAACGGCGCCTTGGCCTTGATGGGATTCGCTCCCTCCAATGGTGGTCCCATTCCGTTGTCGTTCACCGCCATAACTCGGAACATGTACTCCTGTCCTTCCGCTAGTCCTTGCACCATGAACGAGCAGTCCTTGCAGAAGGACGAAACGATGATCCAGTGGGTATGGCTGACGTCGCGACGCTCCACTACGTAATGCGTCACGCGCAGACCACCGTCGACCTTCGGAGGATGCCAGTATAATGTACAGGTGTGCTTGTTGATGTCTGTGATGTCCAATGGCCCAGTTGGTGGTCCTGGAAGGCCGGTGATGTACACGTTGAACGCAGCGCTGACGCTGCCGCTGTCGTTCGAGAACGTTAGATCGTACACGCCCCCGTCGTCCTTCTCGATGTCCTTGATGAAGATGATCAGGTACTCGTCGAACACGGTGTACTTGACGTGTGGTGTGTCCATTATCTTGCAACCGTCCTTCTTCAGGGTGATGTCCATTGGTTGGTCGCCGCTGTAGTAGATCTTGATCTTCGTGTTGTCCCCTTCGGCCAGGTATAGGTCCTCCGGCATACGCTCGATGCGAGGAGGTGTACCGATCTTCAATCGGCACGTGGTTGTAGCAAGCCCAAGCGGATTCGAAACCTGACAGCTGTAGTCGCCAGCGTCCGCGTCCATCACATCCGAGATCACCAGTCTGTAGATGCCGTCGAACGCCTCTGTCCTGAAGCGACCGCCCACAGTGATCTCCCTGCCGTTTCTCAGCCACCTGGAAGAAGACGTTTATGCAAATTAATTGTGTTCGGTCTCAAGCAGACCGAACGTGAGATTACACTGTCCAATTTTCACTATGCGATACTTATTGTTCTTTTTTGCGCTGATTCCGAATCTAATTTTCTCGCCTAGACGCACAGTTTTTCAAACGAATATTGTGACGTTATTCGAAAAGATTGTGAATTATTTCTTTACAGCGAAAGATTCTGTGGACTTTCTCCAATACAGCGATATCCGATATTAATGTATCATGAATGCTTAAAAATGTTTAAACAACCATTAAGCGATGGAGAGAGCTCTAAGTGCTCTAAGGTTTCATTACAGACACAGATGTGAAAGTTTTAAAATCGTGAACTGTAATTTTCCCTTCGCAATCGCGACGAACAACAATGTAAATGAACAATTATTTACACATTAGCTGACCTGACGAACGTTGTACTGCCCAAATTTCAATTTTGTTTCTGATCGTTTTGTGAATTTGTGAGAAGCTATTGGAAAAAGTCAAGTTGTCGGGTCGAATTTTGAAGAAGTTATTTATTTCTAAAAGGTGTACGAATACTATGTACACCGACTGTATAGAAGTGTGCGTGAAGCAGCATTTTCGCGCATCTGTTTCTTTATTTCTGGTCGAAACCAACCTGGCGGTGGGGAGAGGCTTTCCAGTGGCCTCGCACTCGAAGACCAGAGTCTTCCCAAGGGGTATGTTCTGGGTAACAGGCAACGTCCTGACGAACTCGGGCTTCTCTCCACCTTCCACCTCGCAGATCTTGACTGGCGTGGTGCAGGAACTCGGCTCGGACCTGCCCGCTGCGTTCACGGCGAAGATTCGGAACTCGTAGTCGCCGCGTTCGATCAAGTGCATCACAGTGTAGTCTGTATCGGTGACGTTGTACTCGTTGCACTTGGCCCAGAGAGCGCTTCCGCACTCTCGTTTCTCGATGACGTAGCCGGTGATGCGGCTGCCTCCGTCCGATACTGGAGCCTCCCATTTCAAGTCCACGTAGTTCTTGCCAACCTTGACGACCTGTGGAGTGCCCGGCGGAGAAGGTACGTTGAACTTGCTCTTCAGCTTGAACGGTGCAGATGGTGGACTGGGTCTGCTGAATCCAGCAGCGTTCTTCGCGCGGATTCTGAACTCGTACTCGTGTCCACTCAGCAGATTGTAACAGATGTAAGTCGTGTCCTTGACGAGATAGTCGTTCGCCACTCGCCATTGCGCGTCGTCTGCCGGGTCGCGGAATTCGATCTTGTAACCCTGCAGAACAGGAAAATTTATATTTAATAATTTATCTAATTTCGGCCAAGAAATTGGACTTGGTTTTACAGATCTATTATATAACTCATCCTTCCATCCATCTATCCATCCATGTCCTATGCCATTTGTTAATCTAATCTAGTCTAAATTAACCTATTCTAATTTATCCTATTATCTTACATCTTTTGGTTATTTCTTTCCTTTTTGCTTCGATACTCCTGAGCCAGTCTACTGTTTCTTTCACACTTTTATTTTGTACTATCTTTACTACACTTAAATGTGTTCTTTCCATCTAGGAAGATGTATATTTATTTTCTGTTATTACGGAAACCTGGTAGAGGGAGGGGTGAGACGGTTTACGTACTTGAACTCGAGAACCACCGTCGGAGATTGGTCGAGTCCAGACCACAGTCGCATTTGAGGTGTCCCAGTCGATGACACGGGGCTGTCCAGGTGCATCTGGAACCGTGAATGGGAATTTCGCAGTGATAGGCTCGTCCGCCTGCAATGGTTCCGATACTCCATACTGGTTCTCGGCTCGCACTCGGAAGTTGTATTGACGATTTGGTTCCAAACCGATCACGTCGTAGTGCGTGTTCCTCACGAAACTGCTCAGCTTCACCCAGTACTGAAATCGTTCGTACATGATCACACTATCCAACGCCCACTTTGCACACTCGGAAAACCTCTAATTTCTTGAACGGTATTAACCCTTTGCACTCGGAACTATTTCAACAAGAAAACTAAAAATTTCTTCTGACTCAGAATATTTTCATTCCTAGTGATTTTTACATTTTATTATTATTAAACTGATGCAATTTCAAATGTTTAGTCATTTATTTGATATACTAGCTGACTCGACAGACTCTGTCCAAATTTCAATAAGTTCTAATAGAAAAAAGCACTTCCATTTTCTCCTGTTAAAAAAATTAGCCAAATCGGTCTAGCCGTTCTCAAGTGATGCGCTTACCAACGAACAGAATTTAATTTTTATTTATATAGAAGATAGAAGATAAAACAATTTAATAAGTGCTGAGCGCTAGAAGTTAACACCGGGGACGCTGACAAAGTAAAAGGGGATGACTTACACCAGCCGGATCTAATTTCTCGACGACGTAGTTCGTAATAGGTGAACCACCGTCGTCGGTTGGCGGTTTCCAGGACAGCGTGCAGGTCTCCGGGGTGATGTCCGAAATGTCCAATGGTCCTTGAGGTGGTGACGGTTTGTCTGGAAAGAGAATCATCGAGAATATACGCGTTGCAATTAAAATGCAAGACAGCGAACGGCTAATGAAACAACCATGCAAGCAATACTCACCGACAACGAGGACCTTGCAGGAAGCAGAGTCCGTGCCGACGGTGTTCGTCAAATAAATCGTATAATTTCCGGTGTCCGAGCGTTTCGCCTTCTTGTTGATGAACTGCGAGGCAACCTCCGTCGTGTCGAACTTGATTCTGTCCCCAGTAAGAACCTCTTCGCCGTTGATCGACCAGCTTGGTCTCGGCTTCGGGTTCGCATTGAATGGAACCGTGATCGTGAACGGTTCTCCCGCGATCACAGTCATGTCGCGGATGCTCAGGTCGGATGTGATTCTTGGTGGGACTGTAAACGAATGCGCAATTAGAATCGAGTCTGTCATCAATCTAAATTTCTGTAGCTTCGAAATATTGTCTACATTATTAAATATATTGGTGTCCAATCAATAGAGTGCGGATTTTTATGTGCGGCTTCTAAGAATTTTCAAAATCTGTTGGAATATAAAATTCCACACAACTCAGTACGTTTTATATATTTCAGATCTGTACTATCACAAAGAACAAGATTTTATTTGTTCCCACTTTTTTGAAATTTGCCAGCAAAAATTGAAAATTGCATAGACATCCGCGATCTACTAATCAATTACTAAACATTTGAGTATATATATATATAAAAGATGTATCAAATTCAAATTTCGATGTTTCAATCTATGTTCAGTTTATCTTCAAGAAAATTAATACTTGCATCTGTATATTATAATCAATAGACAATATAATAATTTTTTGTTTAACAATTTATAGACGCAATTATTAATTTTAAATTTGAATTTGATAATTGCAGAATTGCTTCTAACGTTAAGTAAAAATTGATCAAACCAGTGCGCCGAGAGCATTAGTAGATCTTTTATAAACAAATATACGATCGATAGAAAGGAACATTTATTTGAGTATATAGAATGGAATTATTCTAGCCGACAAGAAACGTTTAGTTTAAAATAGCTCCGAGGGCAAAGGGCTAACAGAGAAGGTGACACTCACATGGAGGCGCGCTGGCTCTGATCACTTCGGAGTTCGAGCTGAAGGGTCCTCGGCCGGCTGCATTCTCTGCAGCAACGCGGAACTCGTAGTCGTGGTTCTCGATCAATCCAGTCACTCTGTAGGTGGTCTCGTGAACGAGGGACGGCGTGGCTTTGGTCCACTTGTCCTCGCTCAACAACCGCTTCTCGATCACGTATCCGAGGATCGGAGATCCTCCGTCGTGACGAGGTTTGGTCCAGGTGATGGTGATACTGTCCTCCGAGGTTTCGACGCCTCTCGGTGCTCCAGGAGCACCTGGTGGGTCGAACGGATGCCTGGCCTTGATCGGATCCATCGTTGTCACTGGATCCGAGGTACCGTACTGATTCTCCGCCATCACACGGAACTCGTAGGTGCTTCCGACCGTCAGGTTCCTCACTCTGACGAACGGCGTTGTGATGTAGCTGCTCACCTGCTCGAAGGAACAATGGAGAAACGATTAAATAGTGTGGATAGGTACTATGATTATTCAGGTGTGAATATGTTAGCAAGTAACAAAGGATCTACCGGGATTAGCATGGTCACGAGAATTTTTATTGATATCGTGTGCAAAACAATACTTTCAGGTTGAAAGATAATCCTCCAAATAGTCCAAACTGAAGAAATGATTGTATAGATAGACACATTATATATCCTTAAATGTTACTAAAACCCTTTCTTCTTCCAAGTAAAACATTCATATATTATATCTTGCTTAATTGTTTAGAAATTGTTTAATGTGAGAACTAGATATCGGATCTTCATTAATAAAAGTAAAATTCTTCTCGATTGAAAATGAAATATATAATAATCTTCATTAATTTTTGTCGAAAATGAGTAGGTGTAATATAAGACAGTTAAAATATTAGAAGAATTTTAAAATAATGAATATTGAAACAAACCTTCGACCAGGTTCCCTTCGGTTCGCGTTTCTCGAGAACATAGTTGGTGATGTCCGCACCGCCATTGTCTTTCGGCGGGTTCCAGAACAACGTGAGAGCGTCTCCTCCGAATTCGTCGGCGTGGAGGTTCTCCGGAGGGTTCGGTCTGTCGAGGACCTTGACGTTCAATGTGGCCGTGTCGAATCCTGAAGAGTTGCGTAACTGAAGCCTGTAGACTCCTCCATCGGAGCGTTTCGAGTTCTTCACTACCAAACTGCAAATGAGAAATTCAGTTACTCGCATTCCACTTTCTCCGTAACTGGCTGTATGGAACTTTATATGACACCGACATAAATAAAATTTTATTGAATAAAATAACTACTTGAATGCGAAAACGAATATTTGCTAGTCCAGTCGACACCTTCGTTTATGCTAGGAGAGCACTAGCTTTCAAGTTTTCAGATTGTAAATATGCGAATAATTCAAAGTTATTAAGCGATGACTCACTACGCCTGTGGTTCTTAACACTTTTGATTATATGAAAAATTTAAACACCAAAATTAATCATCTAAAAAACAAACAAAAACATTCGCGTAGAAATAACTAAATTTTAAAAAATATTTTACGGGACCCACAGCTTAGTTTAAAGGTGGGTTCCGAACCACCTTGGGCACCACAGTATTAGATGGCACATGGTATATTTCCAGAGGTGCCGGCGGATTTTCCGATGTTCTATTTACTTTTTTTGGGGAAGGGGCAAGGCTCGCTGGCCACCCCCTGGGTGTGCCACTACTTTACGCTCGTACTCTGTTAGTTGATTGTCGAGGGCGTTACCTGGCGTAATCGTCGGCGAGCTGTTGATGCACACGATGATCGGTCTCGTCTTTGACAACGTCGTTGGCGTACCAGGTGGCGATGGGCTTGGGGAAGCCGATGTAAGGTACATGAATGGAGAAGTCTTCGCCAGCGCGGACCGTGATGTCGCGGACTCCTCCCAGATCCATCACCGGTTTGTTCGGTTGTTCCTCGATGACGATGGGGTTGCTCGGTTTGCTCGGCTCGCTGTTGCCGACGTCGTTCACGGCGATCACTCTGAACAGGTACTCTTCGCCCTCGTTCAGCTTCGGCACCGTGTAGACGTTCGTCGGTATCAATGCACCGTTCACTTCGTCCCATTCGTCTTGTCCTCTCTGCTTGATCTGGACGATGTATCCTCTGATCTTGGCGCCTCCATCGCTGCGAGGAGGACGCCAGCTCAATGTCACCGAATCCTTGGTGATCCTGTCCGGCTTCGGCGCGTCTGGAGGATCCGGACGCACTGGAAAAGAACAACTCTCCGTTAATCGATGTTCGTTTACGATGTCTGCACATTACCCTATGGGCAACTTGGGCAAAATATCCGGGGTCGCGAACACAAAATAAGATTCAAATTCTACGTTTCTCTCATAAAAAATTTCAAAATCAAACTCTAATTTGGAAAAATTCATAATACAGTAAAGTCGCGATTCTTGTCCAACAGCCTGTGTTCTGCATGGACAGTGATCGCATACCGACATTGTTTTTTTTAGGACTGCGTCTACCGCGTCGACCAAATGTTGAGGTAATTATAACAATTCCAGCTTCCAACTTACAATTGTTTTATTGTTTGAAACGTGAAAGTTATTTAGTTTGGGTAGGGACCCCAAAATTCTACTTTGCCCAAGGCTCCAACTAGCCATAACGCGCCACTGTGTCTGCACCGATGTTTATTCGGTTTATTATAGCACTTACAACGTTGGTGTCCAGCAGTGATTGGTTCAGTGGGCTTGCTGGGTTTACCGGGTCCTGCTTCGTTCACTGCGATAACCCTGAATTCATACTTGGATCCCTCGTGGAGGTCCTGTACCGTGAACGTGGTGTTCGGTGTCGGATAGTTGTTGACCTTGAGCCACTCTCCGCCACGCTCGCGCCTCTCCACGTAGTAACCTAATAAGTTAGAAGAGTTCGATGAAATCGTAGTAACTTATTTGAAATCTAATCAGCAGACTGTGGATCTTTAAACAAAATATAAATGTTCTGCATTGATCGTGGGAAGCAGAACTTTTACATTAAAAAGAACATTACGATGTTCTTTCAATTTTCGAATATTTTACTGTTTCATATTTCGTACAGCCAATTGTTCATAAATTCATAAAGATCCGCAATCTTCTGAATCAGCAAGTTGGATGTTATCTTTTGTCTACAAAAATAAATAAAAATAATTTTTTTAAAAATACCACTTTTTTAAAACGGACATAAATAAAAACTATAAAAATACTTGTAAGATCTAAAACAAAAAGGGTGGAGCGCATGCAATAGATAATTGATGCATGTATAGTCAACCTATAAATCACTAAAAATTTTACTGCTCCGCAAATGATATGAACTGTCGTGTGAGTTTTCTCAACGGCAGCAACTCTCTACACTCCTTACTATTATCCTGCGCCCTACTTTTTTCGTTTTAAATCTTACAAATATTTCTATAGCTATTATTTATACTTTCTAGTCCGTTTTAAAAACGTGGTATTTCTTAAAAATGAATTTTTATTTATTTTTGTAGACATTATTTATTACAGAAAAAAATGAAAAGATTGCGAAAGAACGAAGTGTCTCACCTGTGATAGGTTTGCCACCGGTGTTCAGTGGTGGGTTCCAGAAGAGACTGCAGCTGTTCGGAGTGTATCCAAGGATCTCTGGCTGGCTAGGTGCGTCCGGAGGATCGTAAGGACTCTTAGCGATCACTGGCTTGCCTTCTAGCGGCTCGGATACGCCGTACATGTTCTCGGCACGGACCCTGAAGATGTACTTCTTGCCTTCGGTGAGTCCCTTGGCAGTGTAGCTGGTTCTTGGACAGTATCCAGGTGTCTGTCTCCAGTTATCGACTCCGTAGTCCGACACCTCGACGATGTAGTTCGTGATGTCTGAACCACCATCGTCGAGAGGCTTGTTCCACGATAGAGACACGGATTCGTGAGTGGTGCCAGTGTACTGCAACGGTCCTTGAGGTGGTCCGGGTCTGTCGACTACGGTCACATCGATGTCCGCAGAGTCTCTACCGTGTTCGTTCGACGCCGATACCGTGTACAATCCGCCGTCGTCTCGCACCGACTTCTCGATCGACAGGCTGGTGCGATCGCTCTTCGTCTCGGTCTACAAAGAATAGATTATAATATTGGATGCAATATTTAGCTTACGAATGATTTTTATAAACGATTTTATTGAAACTGGATAGAGTCAATCCAATAGATATGGAATCTATTTGAATCCTGCGGGTCTAAGGATTTAGTTCTTCAATCTAATATATATTTAATAAAAAAACAAACCTTACTTAATGTATAAACCGCAAAATTCAAAAACTGTTCAAAAAGTGTAGTATTAAATTCAACAGAATTTGGTATGATTTATATTTATTTTGGATCTTGGTAAGCGGACTAAGCGGCCGCTTAGGGCCCCGAAGGGAAAATGTTTAGCTTGTCAAATTGTGTAACAGCGCTGGTTATTATTAACAGATATTTTTCGAATTTTTGATTACTTTTTTTCTAGGATAATGAGTTTTCTTGAAACTTTTATTTGGGGGGGCCCAAAATTTTTGACCGATTAGGGCCCCCACTTGCCTCGATCCGTCCCTGCGTGTAGTTCCGCATAATTTGTAGGATTTCGCATCAGCTATTCAATGCTATGATAACTATTTAAACAGATATACACTGTACTAGGAACTTTTGCTGATTACTATTAACTGATATTTTAGCGTACCGAGATTCGCAGGGTCTCCAGAAGAGGCCTGGCGTTCCTGGTCCACTCGACCGTGGGCGTCGGGGCGCCAGACATTGGAATGTTCACGTTGATCGGTTCTCCAGCTCGGACCTTGATCTTGCGTCCAATCAAAGCGTCGAGGTTCAGTTTCGGTTTCTCCTTCATCGGTTTCGCGATGAACACTGACGATGTGTCGCTAGGTTTACCAGATCCCGCAGCGTTGATAGCGGTCACACGGTATTCGTACGCGTGTCCTTCAGTTACATGATCGTCGTAGAACTCTGTGTTCTTTACTGGCTCTTTGTTCATCTTCAACCAGCGACCGGTCGCTCTATCCCGGCGCTCGACGTCGTAGCCGATGATCTTCGATCCGCCGTTGCTGATCGGCGATGCCCATCTGATCTTGATGTGATCCTTGTCGGCGTCGACCAGTTCTGGTTTGCCAGGCTGTCCAGGGGCGACTGTCAATTCAACAAACCACCAATTAAAACCTCTGCTTTGTAATCTCCAGTTTCGAGAATAGGGTACATACCGAATTGGTTCTTAGCGACGACAGAGTGGTCCGTGGTCAGTGGATCGGAGCGACCTTGAAGATTCTCTGCGCTCACTCTGAACTCGTAGGTGGTTCCCTCGAGCAGCCTTGGGACTGTAGCGTGGTTGAACTTGGGATTGACATGTGTCACCGCTGGTACCCAACCACCGCCGTGAGTCAGATCTCGTTTCTCGATCACGTATCCGCTGGAAAAGTTAGCATTCGGTCAAGCATTCAGAAAAGAACTCGGTGAGGTTGTAATTAGTCAGTAACTACTTCAAAGAATCCTCTCTTTCCATAAAAACTAGTATTGTTTCAGTGTAAAGTTAGAGATAAGATAATGTGTAAGTTAGTAATAAAGTTAAGCTAAGAGTAGCTTGAGGGGGGATGAGAAGGGTAAAGAGAATGTACAAGAAATGGGGAGCTACGACTATTACTTCAAAGAATCCTGAGGCTCTACTAATTCCTAAAATAACTCGGAAAATAATTCTTAAAATCTATCTCAGAGGTGGCCAACAACACTTTTTCTACCTTTTTAAGTTCGTTGTTGCAATTGATAAACGAGGATAGGGGTAGGATCCGCTTCGCTTAGAGGAGGGAAAGGGATAATTCAATCACGCAACAAAATGAACGCAACTGACTGTCTAAAAGAAGGCTGTATGAACCGAGAGAACGTTAGGCGTTGAAACTATGAAGATGGATTGAGTTATGGCGGCTACTTCAAAAGGAATAAGTAGGCGCAAATATGCATCGCCCCACAGGCTGGCTATCCCTGATCTATTGCATTAATATACTAACGTGATCTCGCTGCCACCATTATCCTTTGGCGGTTTCCAGGACAACGTGACCGATTGACTCGTGATCTCTTCGTATTCCAGTGGTGCCTCTGGTGGTCCAGGTCTGTCGAGGACGACCACTTGGAAGCTACCTTCGTCTATACCGCTGCTGTTCTTCAGCAACAAATGGTACAATCCGGAGTCTGATCTTTTAGCATTCACGGTGTGGACAATAGTGTGATAACCGATCGATGTGACGGTCGTCCTATCTGTGGTCTCCAAGTCCTTGCTGCCAACTGTCCAAAAGACTTCCGGTGTCGGTTCACCGACAAAGTCGATGTCAACGTGGAAGATAAGTCCAGCCTTGATGCGAATGTCCTGCAAAGGTGTCTTGATCTTCGGGGCCACTGAAACACGTTCAACAATATTCTTCGTTAGGCGGATCACTTTCGAATGAACGATTATCATTTTTATTCGGTGAAAACACTCACGATGACGAGGTTTGGCAGTAATCAGATCACTTGGTTCAGAAGGCTCGGACTGTCCAGCGGCGTTCAATGCGATTACACGGAACTCGTACTCTTGTCCTTCGGTTAGGTCGGGCACGGTGGTGTTGGTCTGATTCGCAGGAACGTGGACCGCGTTCACCCAGTACGGACTGCCCTTCTCCTTCTTCTGAACGATGTAGCCGGTCAATGGAGAGCCACCGTCGTTGCCAGGCGCTGGCCATTGCAGATCGACGTGGTCCCTGTCCCAGTCCGTAATCAGTGGCCTTCCAGGCGCGTCCGGCTCGTCTGAAAATAATAAACGGTCTCACTGAGCGATCCAAACCAGGCTTGTTACTTTCCTCGAAGGTCAAAGATTCTCAAGCTCCGAAATTTCGATTTCAGAAGTTTTTGAAAATTCTGTCGAATGTCTTATTGATATTTTTATCCTTCGAAAATCATGACACACGATTCGAAGACTTCGAAACTTCATGCACCTCGAAGTTTCCTTTGAATACTTCGAATCTTCGGTAAAGCAACAGCCTGAATCCAAACACGAGAAACAATCGAATGCAAAGAAGCTGGCAATCTGTAGAACAAGAAGAAAGCTTGCCGCCTTCCCAGCTCCTCAAGTATTTATCGAATCCCACGGAAACTAACCGAATTATAACGGACAAGAACATGAGTGGAGCGGATTCAGATGCATCCCCGCTGAATGCGAAAAGCGGGCCAGCGGGAGTGAGTAGTCCTGTTAAATAGGGACGAAGGAAAGGTCCTTCCAGAAGGCCCTAGGCAGTGGAGGTTTAGTCGGTATGGCGTTAGACTACGTAACGGTAATGATAATCCTCCCAATTACACCCGAGGGGAAGCCGAGTCCGACACTACCCTCCCCGATCATCATCGAAGGGGAGGGTGTCCGTAATAGAATTCCTCCACCGCCTTTAAACAAAAAAAAAGGGAAACTAACCGAACAAGTTCTTCGCCACGATGCTATTAGGCGCTTCGAGCGGGTCGGACTCGCCGATGGTATTGACGGCCTTGACACGGAACAGGTACTCCTTGCGATGCGTCAACCTAGCGACCTCGTGGCTGAGGATCATGCTCATGCCAGCATCGGACCAAGTACCACGGGACAAGTCCATCTTCTCGACGATGTAGTGCAAGATCGGGCTGCCGCCATCGTCCAGAGGATGTCCCCAGGCTAGATGACAACCTTCTTTGGTGATATTGCTGATATCCAGCGGCTTCTGCGGCGGAGAAGGTCTGTCCAGGACAGTGACCCTCGCGGAGGAGCTGAACTTTCCGTGCTCGTTGACCAAAGTCAAAGCGTAACGACCAGTGTCCGAGCGAACGGAGAATGGAATCTCGAAAGTGGTCTCTGTGTTCGTGGTGTACATCTCTGTGCGAGAGTCTGCCATGAGCACAGCTCCGTCCAAGGTCCAGGTGGCCATTGGTTTCGGCGAGGCTTGGATCGGGATGATGAAGCTGATCTTCTGTCCGGCTCGCACCGTTATGTCGCTCAGTGCGTGCGGATCGAAATATGGAGCCACTGTTGTGGAAAATGTTATCGTTAATTAATGGACATGAGGAGAAAGGATTCAATCTAAATTAGCTCGAATACAATCAGTTCACGCATTAATCGAGCTGTATAATATAGAGTTTACGTATTTACTAGAAAAATAGTGATAAAAACAAACTCGGTAGGTTCGAAAGACTAATGAAATTTACACGTCTAAACTTTGAATGGCAATATGTCGAAAGTGTTCTACCGTACAATCATGAAATTAAATTGACACAGCGACACGAAATAAAAGAAATTAAAGTATTTTTCCAGTCAAATTGATGAGTTAACATTAACATCGTAGTTTTCGGTTACGTGTTCCGCATTAAAAAATAAAAGTCACACGAAGTTCCGGGAAAGTTTACCGAAAAATAACAGAACAGTATAACTTATTTCGGGAAAACTATGTTAAATTGACACGAGGGTTAAGTTCTTGAAGTATCGATTTTCAGAAATTAATGAAATGTTGATGTTGTGCAGCGTACAATATTCGACCTATCAATACGTTTTTTCTAGTACTTACGGAATCGTGGTTTGGCAATGATAGGTGACGAAGCGTCGGAAGGTTCTCCAGGGCCGGCCTTGTTAACAGCGATGACCCTGAACTCGTACTCCGTTCCCTCAACTAAATCAGGAACGGTACCACTTGTTTTGGCGCCATCAAGCTCGACAGCTTTCTCCCAGGATCCGAACCGCGGACGTTTCTCAATAATATATCCAGTGATAGGAGATCCACCGTCTTTTCTAGGCGGATCCCATTTCAGATCAACGTGATCCTTGTCCCAATCTGTGGCAACAGGTGCGCCAGGTTTGTCTGGCTTGTCGTACGGGTCCTTAGCAGTGATGGTATCCATGCCAGTCAACGGCACCGATTCTCCCTGCTTGTTCACGGCACGGATGCGGAACTGATAGTCGTGTCCTTCGATCAGATGATCGACGTGTGCAGAAGTGGAGCTTGCTTCAGCTACCGGCACCCATCGCATGTTCTCTGTGTCCATCTTCTCCACCTGGTAATACTGAATCTCCGAGCCGCCGTCGTCTTTTGGCGGCCGCCACTTCAGGTTGCAACCGTTCTTCGTCACGTTGTCGATCTTTAGAGGTCCTTCCGGCGGGGATGGTACGTCCAGGACGTTCACAGTGAGCGTAGCAGCGTCCCTGCCGTTCGCGTTCTTCGCCTCCAATGTGTACACGCCGGAATCGGATCTTCTGGCTTCGATCACGCGGACTTTCGTGTTGTAGTCTTCGTTCACGATCTTGATGCGGTCGTCGCCGACCACTGGTGTTCCCTTCAGCGTCCACGTCTTCGTTGGAGGTGGCTCGCCGATAACTGGGACGTCGAAGTCGTAGAAACCGCCGGCCTTCACCTTCACGTCCAACATGTACTGCCTGTCGATCCTTGGTGGAACTGTGGATAGCCAAAGTGGTTTAATTAACATTTAACGTACCAACACCGGTCACAATGACCGGTTACAGATTTTTTATTTTATAAATATTTCCTTCGATTGTTAATAACAATTCAACACGTTGCCTCATTGTCTTATGCACCAGCTTGGCATCAACACGTGTTTCAATAATTCTATGAAGTTCAAAATTCTTCTTTTTCACTAAGCAAGTAGGTATTTCCTTTTCCTCATTCCAGATTAACATGCAATACAATATAGTAACGTTTAATAATTTACAGACGCAATTATTTCTTGAAAATGATCTAAAGCAAGATCGAAACGTTGAAGTTAATGTGGTAATTTGCAAACAGTGTTTTTAAAATAACAATTGATCGAACCAGTGTGCCGATACCATTAATGTATTTTATAAGTCGAAAAATAACAAAAAATAATAAAATCAATCTCGTCATCTCTATAAGGGAACGTGTGCCAGTTACTTTTAAGGCTCGGTAGGTTTAGTGTTACGAGGAATTAAGAGGAAAATAGTCGGATGCATTGCAGACGAGATAGTATCAGCTACTTACGATTCTTGGGTCGGGCCAGGTGCGATTTAGACGCGTCGGAAGGCTCTCCAGGTCCAGCTTTATTCACCGCTCTCACGCGGAACTCGTAGTTTGTACCTTCGATCAAATCGTTCACCTTTCCACGGTTCACGTCGCCCTCAATCTCAGCACACTTCTCCCAAGTCGGGCTGTACTTGTCTCGTTTCTCGATGATGTAGCCGGTGATCGGTGATCCACCGTCTTCGTGAGGACGGTCCCATTGCAGTTCCACGAAGTCCGAGTCGTAGTCGGCGACGGTTGGCACGCCAGGCTTTCCAGGCTCGTCTGTGAACAACACGAAGACCGTGAGTTCCCGATAACGATAACTATTGTGCGGATTCAACTATTGACTGCGGATGTTCACGTAATTCACCATTTGTTGTAGACGAATGTTAAGAAAGTGGAAAAAATACAATCTTATTTCCAGTAGTTTTTGCAGATCTCAAAAAAAAAAAAAAATTAAAAATTATATTAAATCCTCTCGAATTTTATATTCCACCCGTTTTTGAAAATTTTCAGAAGCCATCGATGCATAATATTTCCAGTTTAAAGGTGGGATCTTATGCTCGATTCGTTGCGAACGTTAACTTCGATTATACAAAGTCATGATAAATGGATTATAGATTGTAAAACGCCGCGTCCTGACGCACTTAGGAGATCCTGCCTTTTAAAGCCAAGGACAGTGGGGTTTCAGTGGGTATGTCCTATCCATAGTTTTATTTCGGATGGATGAACACCACAACACCCCGATCGACCATCATCGGAGCGGGGGTGTGCGTAAAATGCATTTCCCCACTGTCCTTAAAGAAAAAAAGGAGATCCTGCCTTAACGATAAACCAATTCTTCACCCACCGAAAGGATTCTTCGCCTCGACAGTCTGCATGCAGGCGAGCGGCTCCGATTTTCCATGCTTGTTAACGGCGCGAACCCTGAACTTGTACTTGTGTCCAGGCGTCAATCCCTCAACATCAAGAGACGTCTCCGGTCCATCAGTTTCTCCGGCAGGCACCCATCGGCCTGTAGCCTCGTCCATCTTCTCAACAATATATTTCTCAACCGGTTGTCCTCCGTCATCCTCCGGCTGCTTCCAAGTCAGTTTGCATCCTTCCGCGTGGACATCGGACGCTCTCATCGGCCCTTGAGGAGGGCCGGGCCTGTCCAGAACGGTCACCTTCACCACAGCTTCGTCCATGCCGTTTACGTTTTCGGCAGTGAGGATATATTTGCCCGAATCCTCTCTGATAGCATTCCTGACGGTTAAGCTGGTGTTGTAATCCTGGTGCTTGACCTTGATGCGATCGGTAGGTCTGACCTCCCGACCGTTCAACTTCCATTTGGTAGTTGGCGGTGGTTCGCCGGTCACTTTCACGTCGAAGTTGAAGTTCTGACCCGCCTTGATCCTGACCTCCACCAGATTCGTGCGGTCGATCTTCGGCGCCTGGTTTCGCGGTTTCGCAATGATCGTTGGCGTCGCATCCGACGGCTCGCCAGGGCCGGCTTTGTTTACGGCTCGCACGCGGAACTCGTACGGCTGGCCTTCGATCAGGTCGGGGACAGTCGCGGACGTCTCATCCGCCGGCACTTCAACCGCCTTCTCCCATTCGCCATATTTGTCTTTCTTCTCGATGATGTAGCCGGTGATCGGCGATCCACCATCGTTCAGCGGTGGTGTCCAGGCCAGGTCCACGTGGTCCTTATCCCAATCTGTTGCTCGGAGGTCGCCTGGCTTGCCTGGTTCGTCTAAAAACATTCAGGAGCAAACGTGAACACTAACGGATCTCAGCTTGTTTATCAGTTGACGAGGTATTCCGTCGAGGTATTCGATGGGCTTACCAAATGGATTCTTCGCCAAAATCGCCTCTTCAGCTTCCAGAGGCTTGGATTCTCCTTCAGCGTTCACCGCGCTCACCCGGAACAAGTATTCCTTGCCAGGTGTCAGTCCGGATACCTCCAGGGCTGAAAGAATATTATGGTTTGTAACATTATTATTATTATTTGTATAGACGGACTGAAGCTCTTTTACGTAAGTGTTTACAATAAAAAGAATAATAATAAAAATGAAGGAACATGCACAGAAATGGTACGAACGATATGGTATTTTTCTATAATCCTACGTAGTTGCTTTTTAAAATTTTTACTCAATAAAAAATTATCATAGATTATAGATAGTGCTTGAGTCTGCAATAATGCAATTCATTGGATTAACTAATCCATAAGTAGATCTTGCTTTAAGTGTTTGAAATCGAGCTCTAGTTCTCAATACACGTTCAGGTACGTAGAAATTGATTTGTGCAAGTAGAGAGGGATAATCAATATGATTATTAATTAAATAATTAAATTAATTATTTAACTCTACGATAGTATGCAGTCTTGTATAAAGATTCGCAGTCTGGTAATGAAAAAGAATTTTATGTGCAGCATAACGCAGCATGAGGTGTTCTACATTTGGAGATACATCGATCAACGCATTTTTTTCTTTTGAGAAAAATTATAAGTAATGAAAAAGGTTTTTGTGTGCATCTTCAAGGTGCAGCGGCTTTGAGGAACGTATTTGTTCCAAGATACTCACAAGGTTCTGTGGACCGACCGCAAGGTACCCAGCAGCCGGTCTCCGGGTCCATTTTGTCGACCTGGTAGTACTCGATCGGAGTACCACCATCGTCCTTCGGCCTCTTCCATTTGAGCTTGCAGCCCTCTTTGTGGACATCCGAGATCTGAAGCGGCCCCTCCGGTGGCATCGGCTTGTCAGTGACAGTGACCTGCACGGTGACCGAGTCTCTGCCAGAGGAGTTAGTGGCTGTGACCGAGTAATCGCCGCTGTCGTCGCGCACTACCGGTCGGATGCTAAACTTGGTAGTGTATTCAGTGTTGTCGATTTGCACTTTTCTATCCGAGTGCAACGGGATCGCTCCGTATCGCCACTCGATGTGTGGGGGTGGTTCACCGATCACGTTCGCGTCGAATCTCAACAGCGAACCGGCGGACAGAGTGACATCCCGAAGATTGCGGCGATCGATCTTAGGTGCCACTGAAAGAACACGATTTATAGGTGAGCTTGATCGATCGACAGCTGCCAAAATCGCCTATTTATACCGATTATTTATAAAACGTTCGGGTACGCTATTGCCGGAAGAACCAACCAGCGCGCTAACTATTCCCGATGTATTCGTGTCAGGGATAACGATCACGGTGAAATGATAAGAATTGGACCCGCGCCAGGAACCATGAAAAGAGACTGTTTTTGTTCCTTGATCTTTCTTCACAACAGTCTGATAGTTGTTCACCAACGATTCGGTGTATTCGCGAGTCTGGTGTAATTAGTTTGATTCATTTAATTTTGATAAACCGTGCGATACTATAAGGCAGTGGTTCTTAACCGTTTCGAAGTCAGGAAACACTTTTGATTATATGAAAAATTTGCGGAACAACAAAATTAATGATCCAATACACAAACAAAAACATTCCGCGTAGAAATAAATATATTTTAACAAGTATATTATTAAACGTGTTTAATATATTTCGCGGAACGCCGGTTAAGAACCATTGCTGTAACAAAAATGTTACTAGATGATACGAATGGTGTATCACGAGGGGAAAGTCAATCTTTTTGATATTTAGGGGACACTTACGGAAGCGTGGTTTCGCCGTGAACGTCTTGCTGGTGTCTCCAGGTTCTGACTGGCCAGCCTTGTTTACAGCGATCACGCGGAACAGGTAATCATTGCCCTCGATGAGACCATGGATCAGGGCTCTCGTGGTCGGTGTCTCGATCTCCAGAGCTTTCTCCCACATTGTGCTGTATTTATCTTTCTTCTCGACGATGTATCCGGTGATGGGCGATCCTCCATCGCTGACCGGTTCCTTCCAGTTGAGTTCCACCTGGTTCGCGGTCCAGTCGACCGGTTCCGGTGCTCCCGGAGGACTTGGGACAGCTAAAAAGGATCGTTCGATCAAGAACATCGTTTTTGAACACTTTAGAAGGCCTTAAAGGGCTTTTTAAAAATACGTACTGAACGGATCTTTCGCGACGATGGAGCTAAAGGTCTCCAAAGGCTCCGATTCTCCTTCTTTGTTGAGCGCTTTTACCCTGAACTTGTACTCGTGTCCAGGAGTCAGTCCTTCCACCTTCATCTCAGGAACCATTGTCTTACCGACAGGCAACCAGACGCCGGTCTCCGGGTCGAACTTCTCGATGAGGTATCCTTCGATCGGCTCGCCGCCGTCGTCCTTCGGTTTCTTCCACTTCAGGGTGCATCCCTCCTTGTGGATGTCGGACACCTCGAGCGGTCCTTCCGGTTTGCCCGGTTTCGCTGTAAATGATTCACAACGCTCATTGAATGAACTTGTAGACGAAGAAGTTATATACAGTGGGTGTACAAGGTATTCATACGCCTTTTAAAAACGAATAACTTTTTCAAAATTGCCAAACCAAAAGCTTGAATTGAATGTTTAAAAATATTTACACCCCAGCTGACCCGACAGACTTTGTCCTCTCCAAATTTCAATAAATTTGTGATCGTTTTGCGAATTTGTGGAAAGCTATTGGAAATGTATAGACAAAGTAAAAATGAGAAGAAACGTATTTCTGAGTAATCATTGTATCTATTAACGATTTCCCGAATTTTCCATTTTTCCAGGTAACTTTTTCAATTTTTCTTTCCTTAAAAATCTTATTCGGACTATTACGAACATTCTTTTATTTTTAGAAATTAGCCAAATCGGTAAAGTCGTTCTCATGTGATTATCAACAAACAGCAATTAATTTTATTATTTATATATATTAGCTAGTAAACTAATTCTTCTACCATCTCAAAAGAAGGACTCGTGTCGCTGGGTTGAATTTTGAAAAAGTCATTCGTTTTTAAAAGGTGTACGAATACATTCTACACCCATACGAAATGAGAAATATGATCTGATTACGTACAGACAACGGTGACCTCGACCTCGGCCGTGTCCGACCCGTGCTGGTTCACCGCGGTAATTTTATAGATGCCGCTGTCCTTGCGTTCGGGCTTGTCGTTGTAGAACTTGCTGTTGTACGGGACGTTCTGTATGCGACGGAACGTGGTCACCTGGATGCTCTTGTTGTTCAGCACCCAGGTCACATCTGGCGGTGGTTCGCCGATGATCTTCACGTCAAAGTGGAATCCTTCGTTCTCGCGAACGGTGACGTCGCGCAAGTTCTTCCTATCGATCCTCGGGGCTAGTCTTCGACTCTTCGCCGTGATCGGTTTGCTGGTGTCCGATGGTTCGCCAGGGCCGGCAGCATTGACAGCCCTCACGCGGAATTCGTATTCAACGCCCTCGTCAAGGTTGTCGATGCGTCCCTTGCAGTCGGGTCCTGTTTCAAGAGCCTTTATCCATCGTGGACTGTCCTTCTCGCGCTTCTCGACAATGTATCCGGTGACTGGAGATCCACCATCCTTCAATGGTGGAGTCCATCTCAGGTCAATGTGATCCTTGTCCCAATCGGTTGCTTCTGGCCGACCAGGTGGTCCTGGTTCGTCGAACGGATTCTTCGCCACGACTCCATACTCCGTTTCCAAAGGTTCCGATTCACCTTCTGCGTTCACAGCGGAGACTCGGAACTTGTACTCCTGTCCAGGCACAAGATTCTCGACGACCATGTCCGGATCCTTGGTACGTCCCACGGGAATCCATCTTCCCGTTTCGGTGTCCATCTTCTCGACAACGTAATGATCCAATGGAGTACCACCGTCGTCTGCCGGCGGGTTCCATTTGAGCGTGCATCCTTCCTTGTGCACGTCGGACACCTTCAAAGGTCCTTCCGGTTTGCTCGGCTTGTCCAGCACAAGGATCTCGATCGATGCCTCGTCCTTCCCAGAGCCGTTCTCCGCTTTCAATGTCAGCTGTCCGCAGTGAGCTCTACTCGCCGACATGACGATGTACTTCGTCCTGTAGTCCTCGAGTTCGATCGACAGGATACCTCCAGTTTCCTGCTTGGCCTTGTTCAAATACCACGTCTTCGATGGCGGAGGTTCTCCGGAGACTTTCACGTCCAGGCGAATATGATTGCCGGCTTTGATCGTCAGGTCCTTCAGGTTCGTGCGGTCGATCTTCGGCGCCGCGTAACGATCCTTCGCGATCAGGCTGTCGCTGGACTCGCTGGGCTTGCTCTGGCCACCCTTGTTCACCGCTCTCACACGGAACTGGTACTTTTGACCTTCGATCAGGTCCTCCACTCGACCTTCCGTCTTGTTTCCTGGTACCTCGGCGGCCTTCTGCCATTTGCCGAACTGATCCTTCTTCTCGATTATGTACTTCTCGATCGGAGCTCCGCCGTCCTTCTTCGGGGCCTTCCACTTCAGGTCAACGTGTTTCTTCGACCAGTCCTTCAAATCTGGTTTGCCAGGTGGGTCCGGTTCTGTGTAAGGATTCTTCGCGGTAGTCGGAATCGCAGTCTCCAAAGGTTCGGATTCACCCTCGGAGTTGACAGCTTTCACGCGGAACAAGTAGTCCTTGCCTTCGTTCAAGCCGGTCACCTCAGCCTCCGGAGTTTTGCTAGTGGCGCAAGGCACCCATCTTCCAGTATCGACGTCCATCCTCTCGACGACATAGTGATCGACAGGCTCGCCGCCGTCGTCGTCGGGTTTGTCCCATTTCAGCTTGCAGCCCTCTGCAGTGACGTCCGACACTTCCAGAGGTCCTTTCGGTTTGCCAGGTTTGCTGAGCACCTGTAACTCAATTTCCACTTGATCGGTACCGCTGTCGTTCTTCGCGATTACCGTGTACGTGCCGGTGTCTATTCTCTGCAGCTTCGTGATGATGAACGTCGTGTGATAGTCCTCGTTCTCGATCTTCAAACGGTCCATGCTCTTCAATATCGCGTCCTTGAACATCCAGGTGACCGTTGGAGGAGGCTCGCCTTGAATCGCTGCCTCGATCCGCAACATCTGTCCCACTCGCATCACCTTCTTCTGCAGGTTCTTGCGGTCGATACGCGGAGCAAGGAAACGTGGCTTAGCAACCACGCTTTTGGAAGTGTCGCTTGGTTCTCCCGGACCAGCTCGGTTCACAGCTACCACTCTGAACTCGTACTCGTGACCTTCCTCGATGCCATCGGTGACCTTGGTACTCGTGCGGTCACCGATGGTCTTTGCGACATCTATCCACTGTCGTGCTTCCTTGTCTCTCATCTGTATGATGTACTTCTCGATTGGAGCACCACCGTCGTCTTTCGGCGGTGTCCATTCAAGGTCCACGAAGTCCTTGTCCCAGTTCTTGATCTCCGGACGGCCGGGTTTGCCAGGCTCGTCTGAAATGCGACGATATTGTCAGTAAAAATTCTTTCGCTGGGTTGAGACGCTTCAAGGTGTTCATCAATGCTAAACGATTCCGATAAGGACTCGTTTTCTTTTCCTTAGATAACCAAAAAATTTTGCCTATCTCCTATGCTATCGGGTGGGCGGGAAAATGCGTAATAATCGTTAATCGCAATTAACGAATAAACTAGGAGATTAATTGATCATTGCGATTAATGATTGAAGTAGAAATTTAGTCGTGAATCGGCGATTAATTTTTTGCCTAACTCTGATGTGTAGTGACACCCTAACGGCTACGCTCGGTAAGAATCAAAATTTGGAATTCTCGAATTTTCTCGCTCGAATCTACTAGATAACATAGGGAGAAAGCAGAAATTTCTGGTTACGCAACGAAAAGTATCTAAGAGTCCAAACACCATGGCGCCCGCTATTAAAATCAAGCAGAGGATCTATACCAAATGGATTCTTGGCGATGATAGATTTATCAGCTTCTAGATCGTCCGATTCGCCTTCCCTATTGACCGCCTTCACGCGGAATTTGTAAGGTTTGCCCTCCTGGAGTCCAGTGATCGTGCATTCTGGCTCGGTGGACTTTGCGCAAGGGATCCATTGTCCAGTAAGAGGATCCAGCTTTTCGATCTCGTAGTACTCGATCGGAGCACCACCGTCATCTTCCGGTTTGATCCATTTCAACTTGCAGCCGTGCTTGTTCACGTCGGACACTTCCAAAGGACCCTGAAAGCATGAAGATCACGTGTTAACAAATCATCCGGAGAGAGTTGAAAAATATTAGACTAGCTCTAAGAGAACCTACCTTTGGCTTGCTAGGTTTTCCGAGGATAGTGATCTCAACCTCGGCCGTGTCCTCACCCACTTCGTTCTTCGCGTTGATCACGTACTTGCCGGTATGAGTTCTCTTGGTCTTCAGGATGAAGAACTTCGTGTTGTAATCGATATTGTCGATGCGAATCGTGTCGTCCGACTGAAGTTCCTTTCCTTGGAACGACCAGGTTACGGTTGGAGGTGGTTCACCGATTATGTTCACGTCTAAGGTTAATGTTAGGCCAACCTTGACGGTGGTTGGTTGCAAGTTTGTGCGATCGATGAACGGTTTCACTGTAACGAATAAATCGTTGTTCGTTTGAATGATAAATAACATTGATATATTAGGTTATACAGGATGTCTCAAAATTTCTTTAACATCCGGAAATGGAAGGTTCCTGAGATCATTTGAACCTACATTTTCCTTTACATAAATGTCGTCCACGACTTTGTTTAGGAGTTATTAAAGAAAAACACGGATCAATCAGAGCGCGGCTACAGCAGATAGATTCTGACTCCGTCAACGACGACGTCACGCTAAGCAGTATCTGTCGCCGAGTCGGATTCTGTTCGCTGTTTTTCGTTGATAACTCCTTAACAAAGCCGTGGAAGCCATTTTTGCAAAGGAAAATTATTTTAGACTTATTTTATACACTTACGCCAACGAGCTTTAGCCGTATGAGGATTGGTGGCCTCGCCAGGCTCGCCAGGACCAGCTTTGTTCACTGCTCGGACCCGGAATTGATATTGATTTCCTTCCTCCAACCTAGTCACAGTTCCTGTGCAGGTCGGTCCTTGGATCTCGGCAGCCTTAACGAACTGGGTGCCGAATTTGTCCTTCATTTCGATTATGTAGCCAGTAATCTTCGCTCCACCATCCCTAATAGGCGGTTCCCACTTCAGCTTGACCATGTTCTCCGACCAGTCGATAATCTCTGGCAGGCCAGGTGCTCCGGGGACATCTGAAATCAAGTTTAATTATCCCTCAATTTCCAAATTGTTAGTCACCTAAAATGTCAGTCGTCTATTTTTACCTACCGTAGGGGTTCTTAGCAACAATAGCAGTATCAGTCTGCAACGGCTCGGACTCTCCCTCCTCATTGACAGCTTTGACACGGAACTCGTACTTGTGACCAGGTTCTAAACCAGTGATAGCGTGCTCGGTCTTATCAGGATCGACGATGCCAGCAGGTACCCATCGTCCTGTGACCGCATCCATCTTCTCGATCACATAACTGGACAAAGGAAGTCCGCCGTCGTCTTTCGGCTTGCTCCACTTCAGCTTGCATCCTTCTTTGTGTACATCCGTCACTTCCAAAGGTCCCTCCGGTTTTCCAGGCCTGTCCAGGATGATGATGTCTACGTCGGCTTCGTCCTGACCAGTCTCGTTCACGGCCTTGATCGTGTATTTGCCGCTGAGTTTGCGACTGGTGTTGGTTAGGTGAATCTTCGTCAGGTAATCCTCGTTGTCGATCTTCACGTTGGCTCCGGTCTGCAGAACCGAGCCTCCGAAGTTCCAGGTAACCGTTGGAGGCGGTTCGCCCTCCACGTCGACCTCCAGCCTCACCATCTGGCCGGCTCTGACCTTGATCTGTTGAAGCTTGTCGCGGTTGATGTGTGGCTTCACTGAAACGAGTAATGAAACATTTCAAGACACATTTTAATAATTATTATTTTATTATTTTATAGGAACGAGTAATGAGGCATTTGAACAGTGAAGCTGGACAAATGAACAAGTAAACAAATAGTGAAATAAAGGTGGAGATCGCTTACGGTATCGCGCCTTTGCGACGTGCGGTTTCGTCGGATCGCTAGGCTCCGATGGACCAGCTTTGTTCACCGCACGGACTCGGAACTGGTAGATCGAGCCCTTCTTCAGCCCAGTTACACGGCCCTTTGGCTGCGGCGAATCCGTCACCGTGGCTTCTTGCCACTGGGTGGACGGTTTCTCTTTCATCTCGATTATATAGCCGGTAATGGCTGCACCACCGGTGTTCTTAGGTGGCTCCCACTTCAAGTCCACGCGGTCCACGTCCCAATCTTCGAATTCCGGTATGCCAGGCTTGCTGGACACGTCTGGAAAGGACCATGATTTATTACTATGTAGATGAAAATTGTCTACATCGATTGCAAGAAATAGAAACCAAGTTCAATGTTATTTCTTCCCTTAATGATTCTAATACAGGAGAAATCGTATATTGACATCTTCGATTTTAAAAATTGTTCAACAATTTTGAATCCTCATCTACTCAATTTACCAATAAATGCAGAGAGATCCGCAGTCTATTTATTACACTGTCTAACTAGGTGTGGTCTGTTGACAGAGTCTTTATGACAAATAAACAAAAGTTCCTTCTAGGGGAAAACATCTTATGTAGTTAGACAGAGTCTTTATTGTTCCTAAAGATCTAAGTGTCGATTATAGAAGTGCGTAGCAAAGATTCTACCGTAAGGATTCTTGGCGATAGTGGTGCCATCGGTGACCAAAGGTTCCGACTCGCCCTCCTCGTTGATAGCCTTCACCCTGAACTCGTACTCATGACCCTCTTGGAGACCTTTGATGTCCATTTCCGTGTCAGAGGTACGCCCGACAGGTACCCATCTGCCGGTAGCCTTATCCAGTTTCTCAACTTGGTAGCCAGTAACAGGTTTGCCACCGTCGTCCTCTGGTTTCTCCCATTTCAGTTTGCATCCGCCCTTTGTTACGTCAGACACCTTCAGAGGACCCTTTGGCTTGCCAGGAGCCGCTGTAAATACACAGATACCATCAGATTTGATATTTACTTTTAAAACAATGATCACGCCTCGCAACCACAAACGTCTCCTTACAGAGTATAGTAATCTCGACTTCAGCCTCGTCTTCGCCGTGGGGATTCACCGCTTTGATCTTCCACACTCCGGTGTTCTTGCGAACGCAGTCGCTAATGTTGAGCTTGGTGTTGTAGTCAACGTTGATGATCTCAATGTTCCCTTCCGTCTTCATCGCTGTGTTCGCGTGGTACCAAGTAATCTCTGGCGGAGGCTCGCCGCGAACGTCCACGTCGTATTTGATCGGTTTGCCGGCTCGCAGGGTGATCGGCTTCAAGTTCGTGCGATCGATCCTCGGTTTCACTGGGTCAAACAAGAAAATCAGTATCGGAACGCAACATGGATACGAGGAATACTTTGAAGTACTCACGAGATTTGTGCTTGCAGATCTGCATCTTTGACGCGTCCGAAGGCGGAGACGGTCCTGCCTTGTTCACGGCGATAATCCTGAACTGATACTCTCCTCGTTCCTTGAGACCGGCTACTTTAGCCTCCAATTGGCTGCCAGGTACCTCCATCGCCTTCTCCCAATCCGGCTTGTAGCGATCCTTCTTCTCTATGATGTATTTCTCGATCGGCGCTCCGCCATCGAAGTCTGGAGGTGTCCATTTCAAGCTGACCGACTCGTTGTCGTAATCGGTGATCTCCGGTGTTCCGGGTTTGTGCGGTTCGTCTGTAAATCGTCGATCAGTTAAGCTTCAAGACAAAACGAGAAATAATTGCGACAAGTGCTATTCTCACCGTATGGGTTCTTGGCGATAATTGGCCGCTCGCTCTCGAGAGGCTCGGAGTCGCCTTCATCGTTGACAGCGGTCACACGGAACTTGTACTCACTGCCAGGATTCAATCCAGTCACTTCGAACTCCGTTAGTGGCGAGTTTCCAGGTACTTTGCCTACTCTGACCCACTTGCCGGTCTTCGTGTCCAGTTTCTCGATCTCGTACTCTTTGATCGGCACGCCGCCGTCGTCCTCTGGTTTCTCCCACTTGACCTTGGCCGACGTGGCTGTCACGTCTGTCACTTCCAATGGACCCTTCGGGGAGCTTGGTTTTCCTGAAGAACGATAGCGAGATAGATACAATTTATTTTTGAAATGTATTATTATGATTATATTTATCATTGTACGAAACAAAGTCCTTTTATACAAATGTCTACAATAGAAAAGACTAAAGGTAATTATTGCGAAAGGCTGGCCATACTCCGATTTTGATGAAATTTAAATATGTTACAGATTTCGACATTTTAAACGAATAAACTTTTTCCTTTCCCAATGTTTTTGATAGTTTGAACGGGAGCGTACCAAGGACAGTGAGTTCCACGGTCTCTTCGTCTTTGCCATTCACGTTCTCGACGATCAGGGTGTATTTGCCAGTGTCTTTACGCTGGGCGTTGGTGATTGTAAACTCGGTGTGATAGTCGACATTCTCGATCTTGATGCGTTCCGTGTTCGTCAGAGGGATATTGTCACGCCAGACCCATTTCGCTTCTGGAGGCGGCTCGCCGATTATGTCCACGGACCATTTGTGCGTTCGACCGGCCTTGATGATCACCGATTTGAAATTGGTCCTGTCGATCCTTGGCTTAACTACGGTACAATATAATCAAATAGAGAGAGTCCTCGATTATACAGCTCCGGAACTGATGTACTCGGTGAGTCCACTTACGATTTCTGTGCTTGCATATGTGGTTGTCGGTAGGGTCGCTAGGCTGGCCAGGGCCGGCCTTGTTGTGCGCACGGACTCGGAATTGATAAACCATCTTCTCCTTCAATCCTTCCACCTTTCCTTCCGGATTAGCGTCCACGGTTTTCGCTACCTCGACCCAATCCGGCGAGAACTTGTCTTTCATCTCGATAGTGTAGTGCGTGATCGGTCTGCCACCGTCGCTGTCCGGTTTCTTCCACTTCAGGGACACGCTCACGTTGTCGTAATCGAAGATCTCCGGCTTGCCGGGCTTGCTGGGCTCATCTAGCGATGAAACAAGAGAATAGTGAACAAGTTCTCAAAATTCACTGCAACGGGTTAACCTTCGTCCATCCCCCGTGTCAATTTGACACAGTTTTCCCGAAATAATTTATAAATTATTAATTTATAGATTAATTATAATTTATAATTTATAAATAAGTTATACTGTTCTGTTATTTCTAGGTAAATTTTCCCGAAACTTCGTGTGACTATTATTTTTTTTTTAACGCGGAACACAACCGAAAAACCTAATTATAAGATGTAAATGTTAACTTATCAATTTGACTGAAGAAACGTTGCAATTTCGTAAATTGAATATTTCGATTCAGTTCGTAAAACGAGGGACGGATGAGGGTTAAAATTAATCCCTGAACTCACCGTATGGGTTCTTGGCGAGGATGGCCTCTTCGACTTCGAGAGGCTCGGACTCGCCTTCCTTGTTGACGGCCTTTACGCGGAACTTATACTTCTTCTTTGGTGTTAAGCCGCTGAAGGTAAACGTATCTTCGTTGGGGCCGACTTCCCCAGCAGGAATCCATCTTCCGGTGTCCATGTCCATTTTTTCCAGGACGTATCCTGTGATATCCGTGCCACCGTTGTCTGGAGGTCTCTCCCATTTTACCTTGACGTGGTCAGCGCGCACCTCTTCAACCTTCAGCGGGCCTTTAGGTGGCGCAGGTTTATCTAAGGAAGGTGAATCGATTAACACGTACAGTCCAATTAATTATTTAAGTATTTAAGAAAAAGTGTATAAAAAACTTTTTCAAAGTTTTACAAGAAATTAATTTGAATATAATTATTCTATTTAAATTTGTAGTTGTATAAAATTCCCCTTAAATTTTATATAAATTATAATAATTAAGTAACGCATATAAATTTAAATAAATTAATATTAAAGTTTTAAAATAAATTAATTTGAATATAATTATCCTATTTAAATTTGCAGTTATATAAAATTCCCCTTAAATTTTATATAAATCATAATAATTAAGTAACGCATATAAATTTAAATAAATAAATATTAAAGTTTTAAAATAAATTAATTTGAATATAATTATTCTATTTAATTTGCAGTTATATAAAGTTCTCCTTAAATTTTATATAAATTATAATAATTAAGTAACGCATATAAATTTACTCAATTTACATAATTAATAAAAATAACAACGTACCGAGGACAACAACGTCAGCAACGCTCTCGCAGGTTCCAGAGCCGTTGGTGAGGACCAGTTTGTACTTTCCGGAGTCTGGTCTAGTCGTCTTTCTGACAGTGAGCACGGTGTTCCTCTCGTATTTGTCGATCGTGATTCTCTCGGCCGCGTCCTGAACCAGTTCCTTCTCTCCGAGGAACCAGTGCACTTCCGGTTCCGGTTCACCAGCGTACTTGATGTCGTACTTGATTACCTGTCCCTTCTTGACGATCAGGTTTGTCAGACCATCGCCAACGATATACGGCTTGACGAATCGGCATTTGGCTATGATAGGCTTGGTGGCGTCTGACGGCTCGCCAGGACCAGCTTTGTTCACTGCTCTGATCCTGAACTCGTACTGTGTACCCTCTTTCAGACCGTCGATCGTCGCTGAAGTGACGTCGCCCTCGATCTCTTTTCCCGTCACCCATTCCTTGCCGAATTTCTCTTTGTACTCGATCACGTAGCCTGTGATAGGCGCACCACCGTCGCTCTCTGGCTTGTCCCATTTTAAGTCCGCGTGATCCTTGTCCCAATCGGTCACGTCCACGTTCGTGGGCTTGCCTGGTTCGTCTGTTGAACATTATCAAGGTTAAATAATTAATTAGTTTATCGATCGTAATTTATCTCAAAGATATTATGAATTTTATTCTTGACGTAAGGTTCGATCATTTATCTACAGTATTGATGATGTGATGATGATGATAATATACATTATCAAGGCTATTGCACACCCTATGCAAAGTAATACAATAAATAGACAGCGGTTCTTTATGCAAAATACAAATGTTTTAATATAAGCTCCAAATTGATTTCCTTTCTAAATATGTCGAAAAGCTTGAAAATAATATAATAGTATCTTTAAAATTTTCGAACGTTTTCATCGTTTTAATAGATACAACTATTAATTTTTACCATAAACGCATAAAATCCGCTGTCTAATGTAATGAATCTTTTCATCTTGCAATAATATCTAGTAGTTGTTGATTACCCCATGGATCCTTGGCGAGAACCGGCTTTCCGAACATCGCCGGCTCGCTGGATCCGAGTTTGTTCACCGCCCTGATGCGGAACTTGTACTCTTTCTTCGCGATCAAGTCTTCGACCTTGTAGACACACTTCTCGCCTGGCATCACCTCGCCGACGCTGTCCCATTGCGCTTTCAGGCTGAGATCCAGCCGCTCGATCACGTACTTCGTGATCGGCGATCCACCGTCGTCCTTGGAAGGTTTGAACGATACCACGCACGAGTTCTGGAAGATCTCGTTCACGTCGACGTCCGTGGGTGGTTGCGGCACGTCTAGAAAAAGTTGAGGCATTATAGGTAAATGTTTAACCGATTAGACAAAGATTAAACAAAGATTAGACAAAGAAAAAATAGACTAAACGTTTAGACAAGGACATGTACCTTGCATGACGACGTTCACGTCCTTGACCTCCTCGCCCTGGTTGTTACCGATCTTCACTTGATACATGCCGGACTGATCGCGAGAGGGTTTCTTGATCTTGAAGGTGATCTTGTCCTCGCCGACGACCACCTCAACCTCCTTCAGAGGCAGAGGTTTGCCGTCCTTCATCAGCTTGGCCTCCACCTGACTCTGTTTCGTGCCTTCGACTGCAAGAACAGACAATGTTAAAACGCTATCGATTAATAAACATAAAGTCCATGAAGGAGGGACCTCTACTCACTCTTGAAAGGAACCACGAATATGATCGGAGCGCTGCAAGGACCTTCCACCTTGTCAGGAACCTCGCAGATCGGTTTGCTCTCACCCTTCTTCACCGTGAGCTTGCAACTGCTGGTCAGCTGGCCACTCTCGCACGTGATCTCGCCGTCGTCGGTCATCTCCAAGTTGTTGAACACTAATTGATGTTTCCCACCACCAAGATTCTTGATCTCTATCCTCTCGTTCGCCTGGATAGGCTGGCCATTGAACTTCCATTCCGCTGGAGCCGTTTGGTCCTGCAGTTCCACGTCGAGCACCAACTTTTCTCTCTCCACGGCCACTGTGTCTTTTAGCTTCTTGTTGAAGCGGTTCGCGTCTGAGGAAGCATCGATATCGTTAGAGACAATTGGTTGAATTTAAGGGGGTAGACTCTCGAGAACGCAATGAATTTAAGGGTTAAACAGAAACATTTAGAACAGCGTATCGGAAAAAATAACGGAAAAAGAGACGAATTGTCGAGAACTGAGTTGGAGCCAGTGCTCCATTTAATTAATAAATACTGTGTTCAGTTAAATATGGCCTTCTCCCGTTTTTCAATTTAACTTAACTTTAACTTAACAATTTAACAACAAAAATTTTCAATTTCAATTTCAATTTTTCAATTTAACCCGGAGTAATCGGAATACTCTAAAAGTATTCCGACAAAATTGAAGGTGTCGCGAACACTTGCAATCCTAGAAATGAGTCCACCCGTTTAAAGGATTTAAGAGGAGCTTCGCAACTCACAGTTCACGACTATCTCTGCCTCGGTCTTGTCGGCGTTGCTCACGCAGGAGTATAGACCAGCGTCTGTGACTTTAACATCCTTGATCGTGAGCTTCCTCTTCCTGCCTTCTTCCTTGATTTGCACCCTGCACGAAAATAATTACAGTCGTTAACCCTAAACAATATTTGCAACATACTTGTAATTGTGCAATACTCGTAGATGAAAATTGTTACCTCTTGTCAGATAAGATCTCTTGGTCGCCTTTGAACCATTTCACTTCGCCGCCTGCATCGTCCAGTTCGCAGAGTAAGGTCAGAGTCTCCTTCTCCACGAGCTGCTGGTGCTTCAACACCTTGACGAACTTGTACGGATACTCTGCGCAGACGAATCAATCATTTTCACATTGCAAAGGTGAAGTTTGTTTCTCGATCGGAAAGTGAATATGAAATTATGATTTCGGCGCAGGTTCGATCAGTTTAACACAAACAGCAAATGTGCAATTATTTCAACATGTATCTTGACGTTTCGATCCCTATGTGGATCATTTTCATATGATCATATTTCATCATTTGTTTGTTCTATATGTTTTTTCTTTCTTCTCTTTTTGTTACGCAGCATGTATATATTAATTTTGTCATTCTGTTTATTGATCTAACTGTGTGTTTAATTTCATATGCCATATTATAATTCTTTTGTTTTTCTTTTAGACGCAATATATGTTTTCTTTATGAAAATGATCCACATAGGGATCGAAACGTCAAGATACATGTTGAAATGATTGCACATTTGCTGTTAGTGTTAAACTGAACGAACCTACGCTGAAATCATAATTTCATTTTCACATTGCATTTGGAGAAGAACGAATCTGTTCGCGGGATTCACGTACCGACTACAGTGAGGACCGTCTCAGTCTTGTCCGGCTGTTTGCTGATCTTACAGGTGTACTCGCCGCTGTCTTCGAGCGTGGCACTCTTTATAGTCAGTCGGCAAACGCCGGACATGTCCTTCGATATACTATATTGATCGCCATCCTGTGCCAAGGAATTTCATGAAAAATTAAGTACAAACAGGAGCGAGATTAATCTTGAATTATAAGGACAGATAGCTACCTCGAGCTTCGTTTTTCCTTTGCACCATGAAACTTGAGCGAGATTTGAGCTGACGGTACATTCCATCAGCACTTCGTGTTTCGTGTAGCCGCTCGTCTTCTTCGCGAGCGGTTTGGTGAATGTGTAGGTTGGGTCCGGTTCTGCAAATTAGGAAAATTGCTTTAACTTCCGGTGCAGCTTCAAATGGGCTGACACATTCGCAGATGAAGAGAATTCTCCGTTGTCCAGACGGGAAGCGGCGACGGGAGATAATGACTGGGGGTAACCCCGGTCATGGAGGAGGATCGTGAATCCTCCCCATTTTTCTTCGGGGAGTTTGGCGGTGGGGAGCTCGTGGTGCTCAACCGACGACCCCTAGGGACGGGGGACAACTAGGAATTGCAATCCCGCGGGATTGATGTGGGATTTATTTCAACCCTACGAGGTCCATGACCGTAAAATGACTCGTCTTGTTGCTTCGGGTAACCGAATATCAAAGACATTTCAAGGTGATGTTATGTATGTATATGAAAGTATTTTTCGATCTGCTATACGATGCAATTTAAAAAAAAAAGTAGTTATGCTTCAAAAACATTGATGACTTTGATAACTTCCAAAAAAATGACCTTCGGAAGAAAATATTGTTTGCAATATAACAGTTCTTTCAAACCATTAAGATAGTAGACAAAATATGTTTTGTACCCCCACAATTGGAGAAGAAATTCAGATGGCCTTATTTGAACGGAATACCAAAATAAAAATGTTGGTTCACCGGGATGGAATTAATGACTATACCCGGCCTCTCCCCAATTGTGGCAAGGTATCCGTAAACAGAATTACCGCCTCCTCATAAAAGGCGAAGAGAACTAGGGCTCCCCAAATAGGCAAAGAGATTCTTAGCGATTTTCTTAGTAAACAAAGCACTGCATTTTTTAAATTCCAAAGAGACTGAAGAATTAATTGCACTTGCAATAGGTATCTCATTGATGTACTCTTGAAATCATCGAGACCCATGGACATTTACAAGTGTTTAAATCATGGGACGATCGACACGTTAACATCAACCATACCATAACAATTATTAAAATTCTAAAGACACGTGTTTCTATTAGAAATGATTACATAAGTTTCTTTATTCAAGCACATGTTCTTATCAAAATTGTGAGAAATCTAAATAAGTTAAATCCCGTAATTGTTATGAAACAATGAATATCAGTCGCCTTTTGTACTCGGCACGGTTGGTGTTAAACGTTAAACAAACATAATAGATTTGACCATTGAAACTAACCCTCGACGTTGAGGAATCCAGTGCTGGTAATACCCGATATTTCGATACTGTATTTGCCGGTGTCCTCGACCTTCGGGGTCAAGATGATCAGCTGGTAGCAGTCCTCTTCGTTCTTGAACTTGTACTTCGACGAGGGGAATAATTCCTGAAGACGAACAGAGTAAATTATTTTCCGATCCGGAAGCCTCGGTATACGGTGAACGGAAGTGACTCACGTCTTTTCGGAAGAACCATTTCGGTTTGCAGTTCGGTTTCGAGAAGTTAGCCTCGAACACGACCTTCTTGTCTTTGCCCTCCTTGGCGTATTGATCGACCAGTGGTTTCAGGAAGCTTTCTTGTTTCTGCGAATAAGAGAACAACGTTAATCGGTCGGTCGGCGAATGGGAACGAACACCAGTAACATCGAGCAGCACCGTCAGCAACGACAGCGTCGCTATGCGTACAAGGAAGAAGAAGAGTTAGAAGATATCGAAAAAATCGAAGGCGACCGTGGTCAAAAGAATCAGCTTCGAAGATTCTCGCCGCAGCGTGGCGAGGAGCGGGGCAAAAATGTCTGTACAATATCGTGAAAAAGGATAAGCAAAAAAAACGTATATGTATACATATACATACATATATACATATGTATATATATATATGTATATATTATTTATAAAATTCATATACACACGTACGTAATATCTAGAACACAAGAAACGAGGTTCGTCGACGGACGAAAAATCGACGGCCACGTAACGTCGCCGCATCATGAAAAATTGGCGATGGCGGTGGTTCTACCTTCAAAAAAACATTAGGATCGTCGAGCATAAAATTGTGTACACAAAAATGATCCCGTCCTCCCGTCAAAAAAAAAACCAGTCGAAAAGAAGATGGACGCCGAGGAAGAATGGTGGCTCGCCAATAGATTAGAATGCGAAAGAGAGAACATCGAGGAAGGTTTGAAGCGGTTTCAAAAAGAGTTTTCGTTCTGACAGCGTTCAGAGAAGATAAAGGGAACGAGAGTAGAGTAGAGCAAGAGTAAGGTTGCAAGTATTCTTCGCGAACGTGACGATATTGATCGCCGGAAGCTAGATTAATCGTGATTAGATCCTTCAAAGGAAAATTTATGTTTGTACATTGTATAGAGTGTGAGAGAAAGAATAAGAGAGATAGAGAAGAGAGTTCAATATTGGAATTTTGTAGCCGGCAGATCGAGATAAGGTAGAGATAGAGAAAGAGAATACAGTGACAGAGAGAAGTAGATCGAGAATTTGGCAAGAATAAGTATCACGAGACTCTATCGCAGGGCGTCGAGGAGTACGAGAATCCAACCTCCGTCTTGGTGAAATGGTGCAGGATCGGCCAGTCGGGAATTAATTCGGCCAGGGAGGGTCTACGAGATCCACTACTCTATAAAACAACAAAATTCGTCTGCGGTCACAGGTCTGATCGAGCGTAATCGTATCAACTAATTTTCTTCGTTACGCGGGCCCGAGTTTTTCCCAAGCAAAACTATATGGAAGCTCTCACCAAAAAAAAAAAGAATAAAGAAACACACATGTCGCGGTTTGGTTAATGCACAGGACGTGGCCTGTGATACGTGGAATCCGCTTCTCCGACGAGCTTACTGCATCGAATAGAAAATTCAATTTTATTCTATTCTCTTCCAAAGTAATTAACAAAAAATAACAAATAAATATATACTATACAAATACCCTACACAAATTAATTAGGGTCCTCGCAATTCATTGTTCGTAACTTTCTTTCATATCCAAACTAAGTTGGGCAAGTGTAATTGCATAGAAAATGATTTGTTTTAAATAAATTAATTTTTACATCTAATAATTTCGTCTTTGAAACGGACTCCACAAACATGATGGAGTACCCTGTATATTCTGTGGAAAATGTATAGCATGGTTGTAAAGTGACAGAACCAATAAGCACGATGAAGTTAAGATTAGGTTTTGAAAAAAAATGATGGTGCGGTTTCCGTTACGTTTTACAACCACGCGGTATCGTTTTCACCGAGAACAGGTGTCGCACAGCTGAACATCGAAGCGAACATGATTGCGCTGGCTCTCTTCCGAAAGGAAAAAGACAAGCGCAGGCCAAAAAGCATGGATTTCATTAGGGTAAGCGATCGCGAGAGTTCCCTCGCAGGCACAACAACCGGAAACAAAGAAGCTACAAAGCGCAACCGAAAGCCTCTCGCGATCCTCGATTTATTTTATTTTCAGGACCAGATCGGATTCCATCTTGGACCGATGCAATCGAAAAGTTTTTACACTTGTTTAGCGATACGATTTTCAATTTAGTTCACTTGAACTGTTCGCTACCTTTTTCCATTAATTACATCGATTTTGCTGAATTCGTTCGTTAATGTTGCACCCGTAATGATTTTCTTTAAACGAGTTATTGTGCTAACAACAAATTGTATATCAAAGTTCCCCTTTGAAAAAGGAATCTTAAAAGAGATGACGAATTTATAGTGCTCGCGAAAGAAACGAACATTTGAGAGAGAATCCTAAAAGAGATGATCAATCAGTGAATTGATGATAATAATGATTTACGATCGAAATAGCTATTGATGTTAAATGGTTCCTTAACAGGTCCTCCGTTGTAAATTAGTGGATTTTAAAAGCATTGAAATGATCGTCAGTGGGTGTTGTGTTTTTAGTAAGTTTCTCGCGATTGTCATGATCTTCGCAACGAGATAACAAAGCAAATGAATTCGATGATATGAAATCGATTCAGGGCGGTATATCAGCGGTTCTACACAAGCTTGTCCATTAACCCCTTGCACTATAATATCGAGTCGGACTCGCGACAAAGATTTCGAAATGAATTCATTGTATATGTACGTCATTAATAGACTGCGGATCTCTACGCATCGGTGGCGTATGAAAATTTACAGATAATATTAAAAAACACGAAATTGAAATTCCATTGCCACGGACAATAAGATTGTATTTTTTTCCACTTTGTTAAAATTTATCTAATAATAATAATTTACTTTATGTCAGCCTTACAGCTAAGAAATGACTTGGTTTACATTAACCTATCTGCACAAAACTATCTTATTTCACACATTCGGTCCATACCTTCTCTCATTCTTTTCTTTGTCTCATTCATTCCTACTCTGTCCTACTTTTTTAGTATCCTAATTATCTATTTAATTAACTTTTGCATTTTTGTTTCTTAAAATTTATCTAAAAAAGTTTAAAATTGTAGAATCACCCGCAGTCTAGTCATGAAATAAGCTGTTGTCGATATGTATTCTCTATAAATATTCTCGTAGAAAATAGTGAAAATTGTGTAAAGGGTTAAGGGGCGAGAAGACATTCTCGTTAGTTCGAGAACTTTAAGAATGCACCGTGTGTATGTACGTGTTGCGACGTATGGATACTAGACCGCGAATCCTCGTGCAAATTTCGATTTGTACAATTGAATAATTCATTTGTTCCTGAAGACATGTGAAACGCGCGACGCCGAAGAGTGGAAGTTCGCGAATGTACAGTACGAGTGAACGCGGAACGCGTTCGGATGCACAAGGATCCGCGATCAGGCGGTTCTACAGAAGCGTAGCAGGACAGAAGCGCATCGACATCGACATCGGCATCGGCATCGTTCAGGTCTGGGTTGAATTGGTGGAGACGAGCGCGTGGAACAAAGAACAAGTTGCTTAAGATTTGTCGCGAACCTTCTCTTTGACCGTTGTCGCTAGTGTCGGCCAGTCGACGATTAGCTCCTGCAAACTTGGCCTGCGATGAATGTCGAAGACGTCCTGCATGCCCGGCACACACACACGTCCACGTTAGTGCCACTGTTATTGTACGACCAGCGATATCGATTCCTGAACCGCCTCGATCCGCTCGCGACACACGTTTCCTTCAAATCGACCGCGATCTTTTCTCCAAACACATTTTCAATTCTCGTCTTTGTTCAACTCGTTTCCATGGAAACTCGCAGCTCGTTTTGCCGGCTGTATAATTTTTTTCTCCATCGGCACCGAACGCGGAAATAATTTATCATTTTACGAGATAAATAAAAATATCTATTTGCCTTTGGAAATATCGTGCTTATTTCAGACTAGAGAGATCGAGGAACATACACAGAGGCTCCGAGCGACGATCGAGGCGATCCAGGCGAGAACATAGAACATTTAGAGATAATGCTTGCTGCTAGACAGTCCGTGCGGGGTTATACACAACTTTACTGACGCACAGCCGAGCTCTAATGCAAGTATTAATCGTCAGTTAATCATTCCCGTTTCCCGGAACGGCGGCTTTTCATCGACACGAGCCTCCATGCACTGTTAACGACGCGAGACAATGCTTTCGTTAATGTTCTGGTTAATGAGAACTCGTCTGGTTAATGGTGATTAACGACCACAAATATGATGAATGTTCGACGCGATGATCGAGTGCGACGAAAGAGAGCGTGAGAGACATACATACAGGGCGAAAGAGAGAGAGAGAGAGTGACAGATACGGCTCCGGTGCGCAGCATTAGCTCTAAACTAACTAACTGTCTACGACATTTGAACAAAATCAAATTGTGTGTGTGTTTTCTTTTTCGCGTGTGTGCCTGTTCTATTCGAGTTTGTCGGGGCTGAGATATGATTCGTCAGGTCGTCGATATATTCGGTCCAGAGGGTGTCGGTCGAGCTGTGTCTGTATTTGTGTGAGTGTGATTAATTAGTACGCGGCTTTCTGCGATCTTTTGCAGAAAGTTGCACGGTCGCTCGGAATGTTTATTTTCTGACCAAAATTCAACTTGATCGATGTGCCCATAAATATGAAACTGGCCCAAGTCAAAATTTTATATGTAGTAACCGTATTAAAGGATACTAAAGGTTCGAAAGTTTCTAAAGACTAATTAATTAATTATTTCTAAAAACGATTTGGCATCGGGAAGTCTTTATTATAATTGACGATTCATACGATCGGTCTCGTCATGTCAATGTCTCGTCTCAAAATTCCTGCAACATACGGATATTGGAGGTTCTTGAGATCCTTTGAAGCAACATTTGTCAAAATAGCGTCGGCGGCTTTGTTAAGGAGTTATTAACGAAAATACGGACCAATGAAAGCGCGACCTAGACGCGTATTGGCACAGTCGGCCAATTGACAATTGGCGAGCCGAGCCAAATAAATACGGCTTTTTCTTACAAAATTTGATAAATAAATAGATTAAATTCATTTCAATTTTTATGAGACTGTCAAAAATGAACCGTTAAATAGTGCTTGCTATTATCAACATTACATGTAACTCATTTCACTTTCATAATTATGAGCACATACATTCCCGTCCATAAATCACCGGACACTTACTTATCTTCGACAAAACGGCAATTAACTCTTCACTGCATGATTATTTAAAATTGGGTAAAAAATTGAAAGGAGGTCAGTTTTTGTGTTTTACTTGAAGGAAAAAATTCAAACAATATTTTCAGAAAAAATAAACATAATTTAGAACAGTGAGAAAACAGTATGCAGCGAAGGATTAAAGAATACAAGCTTCCAGCTTGATTTTATTGTTTTATTTTGAATAGATGTAGCTACTATACGATAATATTTGAATGCGAAGTTAAATGTATATGTCTATTATTCCTCATGTTCTCCGACATATACAAATACAATTTGAATAAATGTTGAAGAAAAGAGATCGCGAAATTGCGGAACGATTATGGACATCTCTGGAAGCGAAATTGGAAAACAATTTTCCTCGTTAAATTTGAAAAATTAGAAAATAATAAAAATAGGATTATGCTGTTCAGATATGTCCTTTGATAACAAGAAATCGTCTGCATCCAAAGGATAAGTGTCCAGTGACTAGTGGACAGGAGTGTTACGACAATGTTTTTGGTAAATTGGAGATATTTGATAAATGTCTCACGAATGAAATTCGACAAAGCGTCTAAAGAGCGGTGGGCGTCTTTCCAGACATGATCACAGAAAGTGCGTGGGGGTTGGTTAGTGCGTCGGTAGGTGCGTCTCGTCGTTGGTCAGATCGGGAGAATTCTACAGGGGGATGATGCCTGAAAACCTTGAGCCAGCTCCAGTTAGTTTCACCCTTCTTGTCTAGAGAAATTCGAAGGACCTCCTCACCCTCCTCCAAGATCACTATTTCCTCCCCGTCTTGATACCAGCTCCTCCCATGCAGCACGCTGTCGTGCTGCGACTACGAAGACAAACGTACAGAGAAGAAACAGGTGCGAGACAACGGGTAGGTATGTCATACCGATCTAAGCGACCGCATCAGACCGATATCCTGCGTTTGCTTATTATCCACTGAACAGTGAACACCGCCGATTACAAACATCGCTTCGACGAACAATCGTACTAACTTTTTTTCGAGGTATACTTACCGAACGCGTCAAGTACGTTTAAGCACGCGTTCATCGGTTCGGTTTTTCTTTTTTTTTTTTAAATAATCAAGAATCAAGCGACGTTGTACACCTAACACTTTGGTAATGGTAATGGTAATGAACATTGCTTGTAGCGGTTTCGAGCTGTTACACGAAGACGATCGCAACTGACAACGAGATACAACACGAACGCGAACCACGTGCAACAGCTTCATGATTAATCGACATGCGCCCATTGATTATAACACCGATCGACAATATTAATCTTCTTCCGTTTCTTCTGTTCCCTGGATGGTGCCTAGAGAATTATGTGAGCTCGACGAATGCGCAAATCGTTTTTCTTTAGCGCTCTCTGGTTCTTCTAGTTTAATCGTGAAGAGACAGCGGATTTTATTCATTTATGACAAAATCGAGTAGGCGTAATTTAAGAAGAGTTTGAATATACTGCTACATTATTTGCAGACCTATTTATCGTGTTAAGAAAGGAAATAAATCTCTATTTTACTCCAGTTTGCTGTAATTCGGGTAGAACATTTTTATTTTGCATCCGCTGTCTAGTCATGAAAGCTACAACAATGATTTTTATCTAGATTTTCTGATATTTTTGAATTAATTGTGAAAATCATGGAAATCTCATTGTACTATTCGTTTTTTATCATTGTTTAAACATACGTAGATGTAGGTACGATGAAAACAGAGTTGACTTGTTTCAAGACCGAGAGCGATAGAGAAATCGACTTTCGAATTCTCGTCGAGCACTTCTGCAGAAATATTTTCTTCGAGATAAAACGATATATGTTCGTAAACAATATTATTTGAGTTCGCCGCGGCGAGGGGACGTTCAAACAGAGAGCACGCACCTTCTCCACTTTCTTCAACGCTGGCATCGGCTTCTCGACTTCCTTCAAGTCTACTTTCTCCTGTTCCTGTTCCTCTCTTGCCCATTTCTGGTACTTCCTCTTCTTCAGCATCGCACGGAAGTCCATACCACTGGCGTCTATGTGTTCACAATTCGTCAATTATTTTCTTAAGATGATTACAAACTTGATAGAAAGAGAGAGAGACGAATGCTACCACATTATTTCTTTAATACATCCCAAAATATTTGATGAAATGCAACGCACCCTCTTTACAAATTGAAAAACACTTTAACAGAAGAAATGTATACTATACGACTTTAATTAGCATTTAATTAACCCCTCAGTTACACCGTCCAACAATTTTCAACTTTTTTTTTGTTCCCACATAAATGTTGGATGGATCTAATAGAGTTTTAACTGTCCTTAATTTTTATCCTACGCGTACATGAGTTTGAAAAGAAAAAACATATTTTTAAACTTTAAACAAATAATGTGATGTTATAAAATATATTGATATGTTATTATAAAACATCACATTATTTGTTTAAAGTTTAAAAAATACATTTTTTCTTTTCAAACTCATGTTTCTCGAAAACTGTGCGTGTAGGAGAAAAGTTAAGGGCAGATTCGGAATCAACGCAAAAACTCTATAAGATCCATCGAACGGTTATATGGAAACATTTTTGATGTTGGACAGTATTATTTTTTAAAAGTTATAGCTTATGGATTGTGCTGGAGTTAGAGAAGAGGAGGATGCTTACCGGAAACGTAAAGTTGCATCTCGGCGGAGTCCTCGCCATGGATATTGCTCACGACGATCTTGTAAGTGCCCTCGTCGTTGGGCTTCGTCTTCCTCATGCAGAGGGTGATCGTATTGGTCTCCGTGTCCGTAAGGAACTTGAATCGGCCACCTTCGATGATCTCGGTGATTCCTTTGTAGAACTTGAAGGTGGGCGCGGGCGTACCCTCCACCCCGACCGTGAGATACGCCGTCGAGTCTAGAAAAATTGAAGAACCAAGTTGAAAAATCTCTAGAATAAAATCTTCCCACTGAAGAATAATTATTATTATTGTTTTTTATTATTATTATTTATTATAGACAAACTGAAGTCATTTTACATAATTGTATACAATAAAAAAAATAATAAAGAAGGAACATGCACAAATATGGTATTATCGTAACTAATCTTGAGTAGTTGCTTTTCAAAATTTTGTAAAGACTCAATAAAAAAATCAATACGATTATATACGATTCATTGGATTAATTAATCCACAAGTAGATCTTGCTTTTAAGTGTTTGAAATCGAGCTCTGGTTCTCAATACACACGACAATCAATATGATTGTTAATTAAATGAAAAATAAAGCTCTGGTCGGATACTATTCTTCGAGCAGACAACCTTTCTAGGTTCATTGTAGTTAATATTGTGGAGGAATCATGATCAAAGAATGACATAGGATTATTTAGCGTATAAGAACAAAACCTCAGAAGTTTATGCTGCACTCTCGAGCAACATGATTTCGTAATTAAAGCTTTTCGGAGACAATCTATATGCGCGTAATGTTACCTTCGACGGCGGAATATGATTCCTGGACATCGACGATTTGAGGTGGTCCCGGTGGTCCAACATCTCGAAGAGGTGTGCTCGGTTGATTGATCTTATTCTCAAGGTCCGCCACGCTGGGTCTTCTGACGTCCGTGCTCGGACGACGACGCTGTGATCAATCATCGACATTGTTAACAAAACTTCGTCCACGAACCGCACGCGCACAGTTTGTTTTTTCAAAGTTAAGCTTTCTCAAGCGTTCGAAATAGAAGCGTTCAGGCGTCGACGGCGGACGCGCGACTTTCGTTCACTTACCTTCGAGCTTCCTCCAAAAAGACAATTTACAAACGGTCTACCATAATTTCCCAACGCAAATCACACCAAAGAGAACGTTCTCCATTGGCGCAATAATTACTGCGCAACCACTGAAATAATATTCGCGGACTATTGGGAAACTACGGTCAGAGATTTCGTCGGAAGAAGCTCCAGAGCGAAAGTCGTGTCCGCCATGTTGTGCACGGTGCAGACGTGCTGTGTTTCGCGCAGTGCGTTCGATTAGACGCGCGTTAATCACACAGTTAATTCACGGCCATTAGTAACAAAGCGATTCAATCAATTTAATCAAACGTTAGCCACGAGATTAGGTGAGTCGAAGCTGTTAGGCGAGGCCAGCTGAGTGGTCTTTCTTGGCGTGCCTCCGTTAGCGAGACAAGATCGACGCACGGTCAATGCGCTGTCGATCGCGTACGGGTCCGGGGTTCGTTTCAGGATCTATTTCGCGCGATTTCGGGGGCCTGTGAATCTTATAAGATCCTTACGGTCTATAAAAAGCCTGCGGAGGAGCGTCCGCTTACGATGGAAGGCCCTCGAATCCGCGCAGCTGAGGGAAAGGGTCAAAATATACGAGACGAGTCTCCTAACGCAACGACTAAAATTAATCGTTAATTATCCACTGGATAGAAAATCATTTAAAACAAAAGTGACGCTGTGCAAAACGATGCAGTCATTCATCTTTTTAACACTAAAGCTATCCAGCACTGAGAGCGATTGAAATATTCTAGCTGATAAAAATGACAAGGATCTATTTATTTCGATCTCGTGCAATTTTTATTGCGATACGTGCTTGGATTTATACATAACTTGGAAATTATACATAAATCAAATTACGTGAAATAAAAAACTTACGTAAAAATTATCACTTTCTATTCAAAAATATTTGGGACTCCTGGCTTTTTGTTGCTCTGAAAAATTTACGATCTGGCCCTTTCGCAAAACAATTTTGCCGACCCCTGGCTTGGATAAAGAAATTTATCGAATCATTTTCCATATAAGCAACGTCATGATTACAATAATTGTAAATTGCAAAAATGTAAGACCCGGTTATTTGACCGGCAGTGATAGGTTTAGTGTTAACGATAGCCATGGTACGACGTGTTAACTTTTGCTTGAAATGTTCTCTAACGCGGTCGACGGTTTGGGAGGCTCGTTTGGTACAGATCACACCTTGCAGTAGCAAAAGTCTGGGTGGTCCAGGTGACACATAGGGCGTTGCACGTGGGATACATGTAAACAATAGGTTCTCAGTTACGTGGAGAGAGGATGTTCTGCCTCGTGGATGCCGAACCGTCAAGAATTCGGCGAGCTGTTCTCGGCAGCTTGTATCAGTCACAAGATTAAACCTACTACTACGAGATTAATTCGAGTTGTCCAGGTTCCACCGGGCTTTATCGAGGTCCCGGTGAAAATCTGGCGATAGTGAAACGTTGTCAACGTTCACTGCTGTCAGCGGCCATCGACGGACCGTTCACTTCGCCCGAGACTGTAGAATCTTACGCATTCAGTGCATTAAATGTAACATCGTTTTTTATGGGCTTTTCCATTTTAAACAATCGAATTAGTATTTTTTTTTATTTTTTCATACAATAAAACAATAAAATACATCTGATCCAGTTGCCTGAAACTATGGGATTAAATAAACTGAAAAAAGATTGATTTGATAAGTGTTTTAAGGGGTTGCAAATTGCTGTAAAATTCCGTGGTCCGATCGTGGACGAACGAAGTTCGATGGACAGTGTGTGCCGTCGATGGTCGCGTCTCGCGTAAATTAGAGTATTACAATACAATGAGTACGGTGCGTGTGCAAATAAAAACTAAGCCGATATCGTAGATATACCACGGGTGCTCGTTAACCACAAAAGCAGTTTAGACGAACAGAACGAGTTCGCCCGCGTGTTCTTTAATATGCTTCTCTGTTAACGGGTCGTCGACGAGCGTGTTGGACGTCCGTGACGGTTTCCGGAACTCCTCGATTTCTCGTCACGCCGTCGCTGTTAGATACAGTTTGTTAACCACAAAGTTTCGTCGCGAGTCGTTTAGATACAACTTGTGAGCACAATCATTGGGTTGGGGGTATAGAGAAAAATAGAGAGAGAAAGAGAGAGAGAGAGAGAGGGGAAAAGATAGAGAGAGATACAGTTGATAATATCGGGGAACGATTCGATGGAGAGGTTGCGAACGAATAACGACGATTAGTGTTACCACCGACAGATGACTTGGTCACCGTTCTCGTTTTCTCGGTCACCCCGGCGAGTATCTACAAACTAATCGATTAGGATTATTTACAGGAACACGAAGAACCGAATTAAAAACAAAAAAACATTGAAGAAAACTCTGTCCGCGAGTACAATGGTCAGTACGATGTGAAATGTTTACAGATACATAGACTATCTATGGAAACAGATCGAGCATACATGAAGTGAATTCGTCGACACGAGTGTCGGACGTTGGACTTGTCGCAGTAACATGTTCTTTTCATCAAGTACTTTGATTCTGAACACTGTCTTCTGAGAATTCAAGATTGAAAACAAACAAAGGGACTTCTGGATTAATTTTCTCATTTTTGCAATTAATATTTGAAATATCTATATGATAATATGGAAGTTCTTTTTACACGTAACAGGATTTGTACGGAGTCTTGTATGAATTAAGATAAATAACGTATTCACAGTGAAATCTAAACGAGAAGATAACGAGTACTGCGACGTCTGACCAAAACGCGACTATACTACTGCGGCTCGTCCAGCGTCGAGCGATAATAAACTATTTGTACATAACCGGTGGTTAAAGATGGGATAAAATTTACTATAAGTATAGTAGAATAGTGCTTTCAAGTAGCCTCAAAGTTGATCAATACTTCGGCAAACGTAAATGGTTAAATACAATCGAACGAATTTATGGAATAGAAGTAAAGAAACTGAAAACTGGATATTCTCGTATACCGATAGATTTTCAACATCTTCTGATATATGTTTAGACCACGTCACAAATTTTCCTTGCGTATTCGCAAGGATCTATCGATCTCAATCCCATCCGAACCGGTGGTACACAAATGGTATCAATGCACAGATAGGAAAAAATAAATAAACAAAGAAGAAAGAAAAAACAGAAACATATACAGACTGGCAAACTACTAGAGTAGTACAACGAACAAAATTAAATTCTTACCACCATGACTAATCTCTACTCGTCGAATACGCGCCGTATTCGCTCGAATCAAGCAAACGTTTAAACGCTGCGCTCGGTCGCGCGCGACTTGTCTCTCGGACCGCGAACGCGGAGAAAATCGTCCGCTTGCTCTCGGGACGGTCAGCAGAAATAAGTGATAAGATAAATAAATGAACTGACACGGCAAAAGCAGGAGCGAGCTGGTTTTCTCCGCTGTTCGCTTCGCCGTGGAAACAGCCGGCTCGACTCGACGCACACCTTGCCAAATATATACAGACGCATTGCGAACAGTTCGCGAGCTTTTTGCGGCCACGCATCAAAAAGAAACAAAGTCCAGAAAAACGAATATGCCCGGCGGTAGCACGCGCGTAAACATTACGGCAATACACGAGCGAGACAAAATGTTGTAGATACAGTTTCGTTTATTTTCGCTAACCTCTTTCCCCTGCAGTTCGCCGGGACGGCCAAGCTTACTCTGTACGTGGAGCGCGTGGAAATGAAAAAGAAAAGAAAGAAGGTGAAAGAGGGGTTTAAGATCAGAGAACAGATTGTTCTCGGGGCTGGGCGTGGCTCGGGGCGGGACACTTATCGTGTATGGTTGTCAGCGTGCTGTCTGGGACGCGGACGCAACCCCTGCTCTCAACATCTCCTATTAACACTTGGAATGCCATCGCTGCCGAAAATGCAAGACAGAATTGTCTCTTCTGGTCTCTTAACGAATTTTATGTATTCGGTTTAGAGTAACTGTACCGATTATTGTGGTACCATCAGTGTATTGAAGTAGGTATATAACTAATAATGCAACTTTCCCCTATGCAATTTAGAACAATATAAAGAGACAGAAGAATGAAGAACTTTTTAAGAACCACGCTTACATTAAAATTCAATAAAAAGGAGAAAACCATTTTTTTAGATATTAGTGATTATAAATAAAAGCATTAATACCTGAAAAAATTATTTTCTCCTCTTTAGTACATTTTAATAGAAGCGTGGCTTTTAAAAAGTTCTTTTATATATCTTTTGATTTTCTACTTCTTTTTTTCTACTTTCTTATGTTTTTATTTTATTTTCTGAAATACTCTGCTGAGATTTTTTCTTATCTCCTGAACGCACAGTTTTTTAAAAATTTATTGTTGTATTGTCATCCAGTTCTGAGCTAGGTTTAAAGTTTCAAGTCTCTAGCTCTTCGGAAAGTGGTTTAAAATTCGATTACAATCTAATATAAGCCTGGTAAAAACATTAGGAAAAAATACCGCAGTAATAGGTATGTTTAAACTAGCGAACTTTTAAGAACTGCAAAGTTCAAGAGAGTCGAAATTGCAATTGACTTTTATTCTGTGTAAGTTTTCAGATCGGCCTGGCATTTGAAGTGTTCAATTCAGAAGAAAGATACTGGTGGATTTGAAAATGTGAATAATTTGTACTTTGTCGTGTAAATCCTGTCTTATAATTGCATTTATAGGATCTAGAATTTGTTGACTATTTTTTAATGGATCCCTTAGGAGCTAGTTCGTTGTTTGGACAAGGTATCGACAAGAAGGGGTTGCCTCCGCGACGATACAGATCGATAGCGGGGATGGTAGCGTGAGTCCGACAAAATCATCGAAAAATAAACAGTGGTACGTTCGCAGAATTAATAATTATCGGTAATCCGGCGGCGGTATTGATTGCGATTCCCTTGAAGGGCTGCAGGTACACTCTGGTTTTAGTTATCTCGCTGTCAAACTGTGCATTGCCACATCGGGACACTGTCGTCATCGACACTGTCCTCTCGCGAAGAGCGGTGATTGTTTATCATGAAGAGATATACAAAAAATAGAAATAAGTAACGACTCGGCGAAAAAATAAAGTAGTAATTGGGAGACACAGAGATCGTAAAAGAAAAATAATAGGGGTGTGTGTTTGGGTGATTGGTGAATGAGAGGGTGGGTGAGAAACATAGAAAGAAACATGTTGCATGATATATTCGGGCGGGTAAGCTTTGTGTTATAGCGAACACAAATCTCACCTTGGCGTCTAACACCTCACCGGGCCGTAGCCTTCCCAACTGCAAAAGATTATACAGGCGAGTGTCAGATTTTTCTGCGAGAAGTACCCGATTCGTTGCGCGAACTCATTCAAAATAATCATTCTCTTTTTCTTCAATTTTGCTTCCAGAGGATCAAGGGGGACAGGACAAGTCTATCGCTACTCAAAAATGGGGCTACGATGTAGCTCGGAATCCCTCAACGACCACGGTCAAGAGAGCAATGGTTTCTCTCGAATCTGTCTCAAAAATAAAGCCTAACCTGCTTCTCGATTTTGCGAATGGTTTCCGAGTATACTGTGTTTACAACTTATACCGTCTGACCAATTCTGGTTCATTCTACTTATCAAAGTCACGAGATTTGCGTCGCAGAAAAATTTTGTACACGATCTTAACAAAATTATATAACATAATATATAATAATTTTTCGTAGTAGCTCGACTTTTAATGTCTTTTACGGATTTTTATGTAAAATAGAAATTGTTCACCTGCTTCGCAACAAACCGGAATGAAATACAAAACCAATTTTCTTTCTTAATATGTTTAATAGGTTTTAATTCATTAACTCATTTTTGTCATAAATGCATAAAATCTGCTGTTCACGCGTTCCTCTACGGACGAGGTTGCACTTTAAACGAAAAATTGCCAGAAAAATCTTTTCACGAAGAAGAAGCAGTTCTTCGGTGCTAGAATTTTCAGAACACCGTATACGCGAAAAAAATCGAGGGATACTCCGAGTGTGATCGAGTAAATCTGCGAGTGTGATTGATGGGTGAGCCGCGCGACGTGTATTCGCGGGTTAAGGGGTTAAAAAACGGCACGAGGTTGTGGGTGTTGGTGGAATCAAAGGAGGACGATCACAAGGTCTGACTTTGGAGATTTTCAAGGTCTCGCCTTACCGGGCTGGCCGGTGCGTTTGCGGTGTTGGCGGTGCAGTGGTCGTTCGCAGTGGCAATCCGCGAGTGCTTGTCAGCCGCATAAAGTGCAATTAAATGTGAAAGTGCGGATGCGTGCGCGACAATTCGGTGATTGATCGAGTCGTTCGATATATTAACGATTTATCAAGAACGCTGTGAAATTTGTCGACCGAGTTCCTCGAGAATCTCCCTTCCATCCATGTTATCATAAATTCAAGTCAAATAAAAAAGATGATTCACAGAGTCTATATTCCGTTTGACGATTGCGAGGCACATGGATAGTTCTCTATTTCTAAAATGTTTTTGTAAAAGTAGTTCGTGAAGAATAAAATTCATTCTTTGCGAAAGAAATTAAATCCAAATAAACTAACGGTAATTATTGCGTAAGGGTTACTGTACTCCGATTTTGATGAAATTTAAATATGTTATAGATATCGACATTTTAAACAACTTTTTCCTTTTCCAATATAGGGGGGTCGCTTTTAGTTTTCGAAATATTCGCAAAAAACTATCGCTAATACTGTATTGAATTTTCCGTATTTTTTGTACGTTCTGTGGCAGTGTAAAACTGTTCCGGCGCGGTGTCTGTTTACTTTTTTTTGTAAACACGTTGTGGTGTGTGTGATCAAAGAGAAAACACGGTCTCCTATCCATTAATAGTCTTTCAAAATTGAAAGCTTACCCTATATGGAGTGAGACCCTGTTTTCTCTCTCATCTGCACAGCGAGTTTACGGAAAGTACAAGAATATGAAAAATTCAATACAGCATTAACAATAGTTTTTTGCGAATATTTCGAGAACTAAAAACGACTCCCGTATATTGGAAAACGAAAAAGTTGTTCAAAAAGTGTTGCTGCATAACATATTTAAGTTTCATCAACATCGGAGTACAGTAACCCTTTCGCAATAATTACCAAACTATGTTCATGGAAAACTGATGACTGACAAATATCTGAATGCATCTGTCACATGTGTACCGACAAAGCTCCCGCTCTGGCAATCATAAACCGAATTTCACAGTTCGAAATTGGTTCTCCGAATCACTCATAAGATTCGCTTACATTCGAAATTTCCATTTTCACGAAAGATCGATGATCCAGAGTTAAGCCGTACCCATCGACAGACAGATTTTCTACTTGAACAGCTGCGAATGTTGAATTCGAGCACTCTTCATCAATAAGAGAGCTAGACAAGATCTACAGCCGTCGTGTCTCCGACATTAGGCGAGTGTGCTACCTGTCCTCGTTAGCAAAAGGGTAAATTGCCTCGCGCATGTCGAGCAGAAGAGCGATCTAGACAACACGGAGTCGCGTAAATCAGTTCGCGGTTCGCCAACAGAGTCGAATGACGAACAAGCCTAAAGACAAGTGGTATTCGCAAGAAGAAGAAACGATGAACATGGATGGGGAAGGGTGTGATCGAGAAGATCCGAATTCGAGTCCCGAGAAAATCGGTCGAGGAATCCGTGGCGGGTCTGCGGGCTAACGAGCTCGAGGAAAACCGCCAGAAATAACGAATCCGAGCGGAACACGGCCGCCGAGAGGGTGTCCATTGGATCGCGGGCGCTTTTGATTAATCGACGCCAGGGTATTAAGTGTGCGCTACCATAAGTCAGAGTCGGCCTTCGCGTCCGGCAAATTGATAGTCGGATCCGAGCGTTGGCATCGGATAACAAGTGTTCGGAGACGCGCGCGCGTAAGAATGCGTCTTACGTGTCGCGTGTCATGCCTTTCGACGGTTCGCACAATGTTTCGAGTGTACGGTCCAGTTCACTCTTGAGCTAATTCATTTTCGAAGTATCTTGTTAGAATCTTTTCATCTGAAGAAAAATTACTGATTCTCTTAGGGGTTGTTGCAACCGAGAGACTTGCAGCTGCAGCTGTACACTGTCATCTCCCGGTCGCACGGCCCCGCGGACCAATCTCACGTGCCGTGGATGTTTGTCGCTTGTCTAGGCATTTGTTAACGCCGATGGCTGTCCTTTCGCGACAATGCTTGCCAAAATGTAATCTACGAGCCCGCGATCCATGCCAAAGGGAATTCGAAACCTTGTATACTTAATGATTTAGGGTCGAGGGATCGTCTCGAGCCCGTCTCGCGAGCCAGACACGCCTCGGATTTTCGTCGCTTCTCCATAACCCTATTTACTTATCATATCCATTTGTTACCGTTATTATTTGTTTGCTAATTATTCGGTAATTATTCGGTGGCGTTGTTGTTGTTAGATATTATTGTGGTCACCGTGGAGCGGTCGGCCGAGCATTAATGTGAATATCGTGGTGTCAATAAATTGAGTAGACAGTGCGCATAGACTCGTGGCTTTTGCAGCAGATCCGTGCCAGATGCAGTGGTGCGTTGGTGCAATGGTGCAGTGGTGCATTCTCTTACGTCAAGAATTATTATATTATAAAGAAGAAGTGGTGTACGCGAGCCGAGGTTCCACACGCTCGAGAGAACGAATATATCCCACCGACGACGACGTCGTTGTCGTCGTCGTCGCGATTAGTTTGACCCTTTTGGCTGCCGATACTACCTATCGTCGTCGAGATTGAACATTATATTTCAAACGCTGCTATATTTCAAACCCGACCATATTTCAAACGAACGTCGTGTTTTCTAGCACAACCGCTTTACGCGGTGTACATCGTCGCCGGGACTGCGGATCTTTCGACATTTATAGCGTTCGTGGATTCGTGAAATGCCGCGAGACGTTTGTATTTTTCTTTTACAACCAGTCGGGTACGCGATAGTGCTTCCGCGGGAATTCATTCAGCGATTCCACTCGTTTTGGTAAAGCGAGAAGTGTCGAAATCAAAGAACTCTTGATGGAGATTAGATAGAGCGATTATTTTTTGTTTGAATTAAAGCGACCAGATGAATTGTATTGAATTTTGCGATCGGATTTGAAATCACCGTGACAAAATCTATGGAAGATGATACGTAGCGTGTCAAGAAAATAATCTACCTTCGTGTAATTCTGCAAGTTTTGTAATTTTTCCTTATTCTGCGATATGTCAGCTTGAATTTAACCCTCGTCCGTTCCTCATTTCACGAGCTAAATCCCTCGTTGTCAAATTGACACAGTGATAAAAATAATCGAGAAAATAACAAGTCAAACAGTTTAATTTGTCTTTCACTCGAATTGATGAGTTAACATTTACATCTTAGGTTTTTGCGGTTATATGTTTCGCATTAAAAAAAAAACAAATGAAAGTCACCAAGTTTCAGACAAATTTACTTACAAATAACAGAACAGTATAACTTATTTCGGGAAAACCGTGTCAAATTGACACAAGGGACGGATGAGGGTTAAAAAACAAAATCATCGCTCTATTTCATATCTACCGATAGTTCTTCGATTTTCACACACAACTGGGTGCAAGAAAATTAACGCAAACACATGTGACAACGAATTTGTTCGATCTTTGAAAACATCGAGATCAAGCTAAGCGAGAATGTATTTGCTGAATTCCTACAGAAGCACTTGATTTATTCAGCCGCATACTATAATAAAAGTCAGTCAAACATGATGAATGTAGACTGTAGTACAAAAAAAATTGTGACTCAAATAAAAGAGCAACTCGTAATTCGAAAAAACAGGCAGCGAAAGGATACGCGGGAACCTCGGCTCGGGGGAACGTCGATCTCGTCCGATCAACGAATGATCTACACGAGATCGTCGTTCGGTTTCGTAATTCAGCGAGTAGTATCGATAAATGAGTAGTGACGAGCAGGCAGGATTGAACGAAGAGACAGACACGGGTCGCGCATTCCGGGAACACAGACCGGAAACAGGGGGCAACGTGCTTGAATGGAAGTCTCGGTTTTTCTCTTCGTTCAACGTGTTCCAATCGGTGAGTGTGTGCGAGAGAGAAATATCGTGTAAGTCAAGTAGAAAGTAAAATCGATCCCAACAAAAAGAAAACAATAGTAAGAACGAAATAGATAAATAGAATAGATAGATAGAAAGATAGAAAGATAGAAAGATAGAAAGAAAGAAAGAGTGACAAGTGCAGATTTTGGTAGTAAATCGAGTAAGGTTGCAGACGAGGCATTCGCTTTCTCCGATTCTCAGTGATTTCTCTCACCTTGCGCTCGTCCACCACCTCGCCTGGTCGCAGCTTCCTATTCTCCTATGAACCAAACTGTCCTTTACTAATCCGCACCTCTTCCAAGAACGCTAGTGAGTGTGTGCGTGTGTGCGTGTATCTATACATATATTCTGTGACGTATAATTGTATGTATAATTGTAAGTTGTTAAGCACGCGCGCATGTCGCTGATCGCAAATTCAGCGAAAGGATTCCATTTTTGTCTGAGCATAGACAGAGGAACACCACTTTTCCTCTCGCTTTCATACGTCCCAAGTTGTTTCCGCACAGGTCTCGATCGATCCTTTCGATCGTAGGCTCTGTTCACAGCTGGAACGGTCTCGCGAAGAATAGAAAGGATTTGTTCCAGGATAGAGGGTGAAATGAACGTGTACGTGATTAGGGGTTGTTTTTTTTTTGTTCCAGAAGCTGGGCTGCTTGGACGTTTCACGAACGGGATTAATTATGCTAGGCTAGCTGTCACGCTCTGCCGACACTAAGGGTGTCCGGCATCTACGTCTAAGAGACTATCACCCAGTGGGATCACTATGTATCATTGACATCACTCTACGGAACTCAGAAAAGAAAGAAAAAAACTCCAACAAGGTCTAGGGCCAACAGTAGCCGCTGATCTACCTAGGTTCTTACAATGGCTACAGATCTAGAAGTGGATCTCGACTAGGGCTACGGATCCAGGTGATAATGTCGACTTTTGAACGTATGAAAGATTTCAGAACAGCATTGATTTATTCGCAAACTATCAAACGGAAGAGGAAAGAAAACGGTGGAATGTTGACGTTGTTAAGCGGACGGATTTCTATGAAAATATTTACATGTAAACAATGCGAATACGTCAATGCTAGTCAATCGATAGAACGCTTAAAGACTCGATAATACTACCACACAGTCGATCCCGATATTCGTGATTAAATTAAACAGTGGGAGACAAGAAATTTCTCCTGGATCAAATCGATAGCCGTAGTCTCGGTCCTTCGGCTCGGAGTTGCTCTCGGTCTTATTGCTTCAACATCATGCTTTCAGGTATAAAGTACCAATAAATTCAAGAGAAATATCATAGAGTGTAAGACTAGGAATTGACTACCTTTGTGCGGCAACTCTGGCAGCAAAAAGGTGGCAATTTCGACGGTAACTTTTACGGTTTGGATCGCGAGTCTCGATCCCAGATTTTTCTGGATCGAAATCCGAGAACGTGAGCAACTCTTTCTCGCCCTCCTCGTCCGAACGATCGTCGATTCGCTCCGTAACTTAGCCCGCTGTTTCCCCAGCCAATTTCAACACAGAAAGAGAGAGATATCGGTGGCCAAACCAGAGATGATACATGGACCTAGAAGCTCTTGGAGAAGAACGTTGTCGGTCGGCGTTTATGATACATCGTCGATTTCAGGTTTTGGACACGGTCGGTCGCCTCCCGCGAACCCGAGCATTTTCTTCGTGAGTAATTACACGAAAATAGGCTCGAACGTGATTATTTTTGGGGCAAGCATTGGACATCGCGGGGCTATTAAGAACGTTTGCTTGGCAATCTGACAAAGGGACCTCGATTAACAAACTTCTGCGATAACGTTCGTCTCGGGGCTCAGTGCCGATTTCTCTCGGAGCGAATCGAACCGTTCTTCGAGGTCGCTGCAACGATATCTCATCTCTAGAGAGAGAGAGAGAGACAGACGTTCTTCCTGTTCGACAGAGAATTTCCAGAAATTCTTGTTCGAGCTGCGGAAGAACGTCAACTCGTAGAAGATACATTGTTGCAGCGGGTGATGCGTTTTAGCTAGGTTCCCAGAGAGTAGTCGATATACCTTCGGCTCGGGGATAGATATCTCGTAACATACCTCGTCACTGATGATCAGACTGGGCCTGCGACCCAATTCTTCCGGCGGTATCAATGAACCACGCCGACTGCTGGTCCCACTGCCTGGTATCAGAGAACCCTTTCTGCTTCCAGCTGGGGTCACGTCCTTGATCACTTCGATCTTCGGCGCCTCGGGAGCTTTGATCTCCGGCACTTTCGGCTGCGATCACGAAACCAACCAGATCAGTTTTGGGAAACTTTGGTGGAAGAACGAGTCGCGGGATGAGCTTGTCGCTGTGGCAGCTCTTAATAGTTCCAAACGGATCGGGGAATTCTAATGAATCAATTTTACTATTGTAGAACGAGCGGTCTTCGAGGTACGATGGTGGCGAAAGTGATCAAAGGGAAATGAAGTTGTTACGATTCTACTTGGTTCATTTTACAATCTCGATACTTCGAAGTTCATGTTTCAAGCATAAACAAAAGTGTCGACAAACACTATCAGATATTTCTGTGGAAAGTGGAGTGCGTGACGATCAAAGTATTGCGTTAAATAGTATTTTCATATATTTGAACAAAGTTTGAAGACAACTTTCGTTTCACTCAATTCAATTTGGTTAATCCTCGTACGCTACACAGGTGAAAGTTCACCCATCCCGAGCTTCCGCCCTTTCAGTGTCGGACAACGATATATCATCGTTGGCTGCACTTGCGAGAACCGCGTACGCGACATTAGCATATTAAAATATTATTCTAATATTAGAACCGATATCTATTAATTTATGGATTCCTCTTCAGCATCATAAATTTGGCTCAGCACCTTTGGCTCAAGTTTAATTTTCTATAGCATTGAAAGGGTTGAATCTTGCACAATCTCGTATTTTTAGGAATACGAATTCGAAGAATAATTAAATATTTTGCCACCGACAAAAGTTGTCTTCAGTTCGATCAATAGTTCCATATTTCTCTTGTATTTCATCCCTGTCGTCGCGATACTAGATTTTCCCGTAAACTTGACAGCCTCCCTTAAGACCTCGTATCAAAACAGATCGAGTCGATCGTTTGCCCAATAAAAAAGAAAGAACAGAACACGATCTATAGGAATAAAGAGTGAAGGTACAAAATCATCGAGAGAGAAAGGGGATGAAAGCTGCCAGATATCGCGAGTCCTATTAAATTTCGTTAGAATCCGATCGTACCAAACGGGTGGATCGATAATCCTGCTGGATCCTCGCGGTTCACGGCGACAGGAGACGTTCGAGCAGCTCGAACTCGAACGTGAACGCGAAACGCGGTACGCGAGCCCGATGATCACGATCGTCCGTAGATTAAGACTGGATCGAGACTGATCTGCAGAATCGCACGGTAGATCGAAGGGAGCTTGCGAGATAGCTAAGCGATAGGTATATAGGGTAGAGCGGGCAAAGGGGCCGGACGCAATAACACCGAAAATAGCGAACGACATTTTCTCCATCCTCGATTCCCGCGTCGACGAAAAATCTCGGGGGCCACCGAAAGGGGGGTAGGCTAATATACGAGCAGCTATTTGCCAAAATAGTTCCCCCTCTTGACGGACTTATCCGGATGCGCGATAGGCGATAGAAACGGAGGCACAAGGAGATTATCCATCGGTTGCCAAACGAGACGCGGTTTTACTAGTCCGATTATTAGCTCTCCCTCGTGTCGCGTTAATTGCGGGCTCCGGGCTCTTCTTACGAACCGTCTAAGAGCGTTTCAGGATCGACGCCGCCGCTGAAACACCGACGACGCCTACACCCGACGTACAGTGCTCCGCATCCCCGTGAATACCCGTCTTTAATGCTCTTTAATATTACTCAAATCTCCGTTGAGGACGCAACGTGACACACGTGATTCATCCGACACCCTCTTGATCAGAATAACTCTTTTAAAGTGGACCAGACGACTCGAGACTTTTTCAGAATCTCGATCAAACGGTTCTACGCGCGTTTGCTATCAGCGTACGTAAAGATTTCTGGAGAATCTAATAGAGTGGGTATACAAATTGTTCGTATACCTTTTAAAAACAAATAGCTTTTTCAAAATTGGATCCAGCAGCTCGAGTTTTCTTTTTTATTTTTGAGACGGTGGAAGGATTAGTTTACGAGCTATTCCGTTTCAGAGTGCGTTTTTCAATTACGTGAGTCATTTGATCGTAATCGATCTGATTCGTCCCACAGTGGAAAAAGTGGACGCATTGCAAAATGGTCTGATACTTGATACTCGCATTGCATCGATTGCATTACAAAAGAATGTACTAGATTGGGTAATGTTCTTAGTTTTTAATAATAAAGGGATTATAGAGCGATGTAACCAATCGATATAGTAAGATCGAATGTTAATACTAGATTATGGATGTTTATGCAATTTGATATTTTTGTAAAGGAATTTTAAGAAACTTTTTTTCGGATCTGAAATAAATAAAAGTCGTACTAAATTCTGTCGTATTTTCAAAAGCCATAATTGCATAAAGATGCGCAGTGTAGTTATTACAAAATTTACGAACATGCGAGTGTGTGTGTACACTTATAGAGAAGAACGTATACATAATAAGTGTTAAACGAGTATTGCCGAGCCGATCCCGGTCCGCGTTCTCGATCATTTACGATCTTACGAAATTTTGACGAGCCACGATCGAACCGCTTTTGGCCGACGGATTGCAAAATTCTTCCAATTTCTTGGGTGAAGCAGCGGACAGCGGCTTGGCAAAATCGCTTTCTCATTTTCGTATTAATAACGGAGGATTGCTCACCTTAGAGTCGAATTTCTGCCAGTCCGCGTGAAAAGAAAAAGTCATTAGTAACGATCAACACTGTGATGCTCCATTTATAATCAGACTGCCGTCGTTATAATGTTCAATGAGGCTTTTATTCTCGCTTGTTAAATCTTTCATCGAAATGCTCATAAATAAATTGTTGCAACATACACGCCTGCAGTCTGCTTATAATTATTGGATTTTTTTCAACATTTGTATAATACAGACTAGGTAAATAAAAATTGAATGCTGTTCGTTGATAAGCGTAACACTTGAGAACGGCTGAAACGATTAATATATTAAATATTATATAAAAATTATATTAAATATTATATAAAAAATTAATATTAATATTAATATTAAATTTAATATTAAACAAAAAAAGAATTACGTGTATCCATCGTTCGAATCGTGAGTTATGAAGTGAGTTCGAATGGTCTTGAGTTCATAGAAAAATCTTATAAAAAAAGCACTTACATTTTTTCTCGATTTTCTATTTCTCCGGACAACTTTTCCAATTTTTCTTTTCCCGTAAACATTGTTCGGACTATTACGAACATTTTTTTAATTAGCCAAATCGGTCCACCCGTTCTCAACATTTAATTTTCATTTATATAAATTAAAAACTCATCTTTCGAAATTCTAGATTATTTGTAATTAGAGAAAATAAATCAGACACTGCTCGTTTTATCAGGTTACCAAGAAAGTTCCTGCCGTTTTTTACATTTTCTACGATATTCGGTGATGTTGCATTTTGGATTTTCTACGCATTACGCTTCAAATATAAATTCATCTGTGATTCACAAGAACATTAAAGAAGTTTTAGAAAGAAATTGAAAGTGGGTAACAGCGTGTATATCATTTATCTTTCTCGGTAACCTGATATTTCGAGTCTGGAAAATCGTAATATCGAATCAGCGAATCTATGCTCAAAGATCGGAGACCTAAAACGCCGAATGAAGTAAAAGCAACGTTCTGGTACCTGAGTAGTGGGTCTTTCGAGCTTAGTTTTGTCACGAGCCACGTGATCGCCGAAGTCGAACTCTTGAGGTTTCTCCAGCACCGGTCTCTCATAATCTGGAATCTCCGGAAGCTCGAAAGTGCTCTCCTTCGCTTTCTGGGCCGTTTTCTTTTTCACTTCAGTCTTTTCGGCCTTCTCGGTTTTCTACGTGGCATCGAACAGCACAAGATCAATAAGCAGAATAGAATCGTCGGAATATCCAACAGTGTTAAAATCGAAGCCGTGAAGTATTATACAAAGTGGTAGAACATTGACGACAATGTGTAAGAGAGTCGATTCAATTATAAGCGAGTCTGTCGGTATTTTGTAGATTCTCCGCCGTTTGGAGATGCTTTGCTGTGAAATTATTGCGATTAGTGGAGGCTAACAGGCAGCCTCGTAGATTCTGTTATTGACAATACGATCATCTTTCCTTTTCTAGAGATCAAGCGTTGAAAAGATAGATAGTAGACAGTGTCGTAGAAACGATCGATCGTGTCACTGGTTATCGACGACATCGAGAAAGACTCCAAGCTTAGTGCTCCAAGTTTAAGAGTACAGAAAGTAAGATTTTTTTAGAAGGCTAAGAATGCGATCTGAAAAGTGGAGTTTGAAAACAGTGGTGTGAGTCTAGAGAGTAGAAAATATAGGAAGAGTATAGAAAGTAGTGTTGTAAATAGCAAAGAATGCAGAGAATGGTGCTGTGAAATGAACAACACAGAAAATAGTGATATAGAAAGTACAGAATATAGAATACAGTATAGAGAAGAATGTAGGAAGATTATAGAAAGCAAAGAATGTAGAATATAGTGATGCAGACAATAAAGAGTGTAAAATACAGTATTGAAGAAGATGAAGAGTATAGAGAACAGTGACGCAGAAAGTAAAGAGTGTAAAATACAGTATTGAAAAAGATGAAGAGTATAGAGAACAGTGACGTAAAAAGCAAAGAATGTAGAATACAGTGACTTAGAGAACGAAGAGTGTAGAAAACAATGATCTAGAAGTACAGAATATAGAATACAGTATAGAGAAGAATATAGGAAGAAGTATAAACGAAGTGTAAACGAAGAGTATAGGAAACAATAGTGTAGGAAGCAAAGAATGTAGAATATAGTGACGCAGAAAGTAAAGAGTGTAAAATACAGTATTGAAGAAGATGAAGAGTGTAGAACACAGTGACGTAGAAAACGAAGTGTACGGAAGACAGTGATCTAGGAAGCGAAGAACAAATAGAATAGTTGTAAGAAGTGTAGAATACAGAAACTGTTGCTCTCGGAATGAAAAGTGCAGAGAAAAGTGTTATGAAAAGTGAAGAATATAGAAGACGAAGAAGTAGTGCAGGTAGAAGAGAACATCAAAAACTACAATACAGAAAGTGAAGAGTGAAGTGAAACAGTTTGTGTAAAAGTGAATAGAAGACAGTGATACAGAAGCTGCGACGAATCTTTCGTAGACAGATCGTGGATCGAAGATAGACGAAGAAGTGCCAGTCGAGAGATAGACAGATAGACAGAGAGAATAAATATATAATGTTGATTCCCTATCGCAGGGATACCTTCAGCTCAATCTCATTCCCATTCTCAGCCTGTTGAGGCTTTTTGGGATCTCTCACAACTGGTTTGAGTTGGACAAATTGAAAGCTCTCAGCTTTAATTTCGCGTTTCGGTGGTTTACGTGGTCCAGACTTCTCTCCGGCCGCGTTCGTCGACGTGGGCTGTGTTCAATATGATCGTTTACTTCGCATGATCTCTCACGAGTCGGGTATACCGATTTACAAGTATCGACGTAATCGAGTTACGCAGAGTGTGTTTCAGATTGACTTTCAATAGTTGTTACTCACTTTGAGCTCCACCTTCTGCAAAGTCTTCTTCTCCTCCTCCAACTGCTGATAGAACAATTTATTGTTAGTCGTGGGAAAACATTGCTCCCTATTTTAATTAATGCTTTAGCTACCGGAAAACTGTCATGATATTACTCAATCAAAATAATTCCAAAAGAAATTATTAAGTATTAGCCAGTAGGTAAAACATCAAGATACAATTCTCTAGAGCAGAATTACCTTGGAAACGGGTTTCAAACTGAACTTCCTCGGCTGTTCCTCTGTCTGCAAAATAAACATACGACAAAAATTAAAAATTCATTTCAAATTGGATTAATAATGAGTGAAACAGCGTTGGTATCGCAACGATTCAATGATTAGTCACAACTGCTTGTTACGATGATTCTGAATGAGTTCCTGCTGTAGAAAAAAAACGTTATTGCATTCGATGCTAAAGTCACTGAGGCTCGAAGTGCGCTGAAAAAAATACATGTAAATAGACAGTCCTTCGCGATGTGCGCAGCAATTCCGTTTGGCATGATCGCAAGATGACGTAAAGTATTAAATGGTGCGGATGATTAAAAAGAATGGAGGTCACGTGAGTTATATTTGAGTTACGTCAAGAGAATGAGCGAGGCACAGAGAGAATGAGAGAATTAGAGAGAGAGGCCAATTTTAGTATACCTTTGGTATCTCGGGTTTACCGAGTGTGGCCTTGGGTTTCGGGGCGAGTTCTTCTTTCTAAAAAAAGGGATGAGTTTAACTAGTCGCGTTGTACGTTCGCAAAAAATCGTGTCAACTATTCAAAGTATTCAAAATATAAGTGTAATGTGACGTGAGCTCTCGTGTACCTTTGCCTCTACGGGTTTACCGAGGGTGGTCTTGGGTGTTGGAGCGGGTTCCTCCTTCTAAAAAATGTATTCGTCTGTTTTAACTGTGCTTGGTTAGATTTTAGCAAGATTCGTGTGATTGTGCAATGTATTATCGTATACCTTAGCCTCCTCTGGTTTACCCAGAGTGGTCTTGAGTTTTGTGTCTGGTTCTTGTTTCTAAAAAAAGGTATTCGTTTCGTGTATAGTGAGTTGAATCGTGTAACATGTGAAAAAAATTTAGTGTTTAGTGTAGCTTTGCCTTCACTGGTTTACCCAGAGGGGTCTTGGGTTTTGTGTCTACTTCTTGTTTCTAAAGAATTTATCTCTCGGTTCTAACATTTGTATTAAAAATAAAAGTGTCATGTAGTGTACCTTTGCTTCTTCGGGTTTACCGAGAGTAGCCGTGAGTTTCGTCTCTGGTGCTTGTTTCTAAAAATGTGTATGTTTCGTTTACAGTGCACTGATTCGTATAACACTTGTGTAAATAGTTGTACAAGAGAATTGACAGTGTAGTATAATGTACCTTGGCCTCTTCTGGTTTACCCAGAGTGGTTTTTGGTTTCGTTTCTGGTTCGTGTACCTAAAAATTATAGGTGTTTCGTGTATTGTCCACTAAACTCGTGCACTAACTGGTGTGAATAATTGTAATAGAAATTGAAAGTGTAACGTATTGTACCTTCGGCTCCTCTGGTCTACCGAGAGAAGTCTTTGGTTTGGTGTGCGGTTCTTGTTCCTACAAAATTGTTTTCATTTCGTGTAAGTGTACTCTGATTCGTGTAACGATTGTGTTGTAAGTTTCGTGCAACAATTATTATCAGTGTAATATAGTGTACCTTTGCCTCATCGGGTTTACCGAGAGTGGTCTTTGGTTTCGTGACAGGTTCCTCCTTCTAAAACACGACAGTTTCATGTATTATGCTTGCTAATATCATACTACGATATCTATACAAAAATAGAAATGATAACGCGAGAAAAAGAGGATTTGCATTGTACCTTAGGCTCCGCGGGTTTACCGGGAGTGGTTTGTGGTTTTGCGGGTTCTGGTTTCTAAAAAAATGAACAATGAATCGTGTAAGACTCTGCTTGCGAGAATTTTTCGAGTAATTCGATAGTGTAACAATAATGTACATGTCTGTGTACATATGTTGTCTGTACCTTAGCCTCCTCTACCTTGGGTTTAGGTTTCGGTGCCTCCTAAAATTAACGAATCATGTAACTGTCGGTCTTATATGCTCTGTGCACATTGTGACATGTGTAAATGTTAAGATTTGTTTATAAAATGGGAGAGGGGATATCGTTGCCCTTGTACCTTTGTCTCCACCTTTCCGACGGTCTTCGTTTTTGCAGTGACTTCCTCCTTCTAGAAAAAACATGGACAGGATAAAACACGCTCTAATAACAACCGTACATATCTTAATATAACAACTTGAAGCCAAAGCGACTTCAGTGCAGTACTTTTGTTTATAGAATCCCAGAAAAGTCAAACGATTTTTTAATGAACAATTTCGACGCGTATGTGTGTGTATTTGCGGTTCTAGTATGTACCTTAGTTCCATTGGTAATTGCGCCATTATCTTTCGAGTCTACCGCAGGCTCTTCCTCCTGGATAATAATCGTACGAGGGAGCAACAAGCGTAACATGGAAAAAATAAAAAGTAAACAAATACAAATAGCGTAAATAGCTGATGACACGTCACTAACAACTATCGTGCTCTGTATTCCCTGTACCTGAGAACCATCGGTCGACTTTGTCGATGATCTACGTCTGGCGACCGTACCTTTCTTCTAAAAGTGTAAAATACACGGTAAGATAGAAATTAAAACAACGAGTTTTTCACGGTTCCAGAAATTTCTTAGAAATAGCAAAAAAAAATAAATAAATTGTACCTTGCCCGCGTCGTCGATTTTACGAGCGGTAGATTTCGATTTCCCTTCCGTTTTCTAAAACGATCGTGAAATTAATTATTTAGTCGGGATTTTGTTGTGTGTTACAATTCTTATGTACTGTTACTGTGTACGTGTAATGATCCGTGAATGTACCTTTTTCGAATCAGCTTTTTTATTAGTTGTTTTTAACTTTGGCTTATGCTCCTCCTAAAAAATGTGTAATTCTCAAATTAACGCGTCGACGAATTGCACTTTTTTTCTGCGACAGTGGTGTCACTCAGAAATTATGGATTTAGAGAAAATTAATTTGTTTATTCATCGTAGTTCACCGTGTCTACCTCTATCGTGTCTGCGGGTTCAGCCGGCGAGGATTTGGAATTTGGTTTCAAGGAATCAATTCTGTCAGTAGAATTATTCAACGTCGGTTTTGGGGCGTCCTGGAATAATTAATTGCGAATATAAAAAAATATGATTAAATAAAGCTTAATGGGATACGTAGTATTTCGATTGGAAACGAATAAACGGTGTACCTCTTTCCAGATCGGTTTGATTTCGCGATCCTGCGATCTACCTGCCCAGATATCCTAAAATCGATTCGAGCGATAGTGTTCATTTATTCTAATGTGTGTTGTTCTTTTTTCAAGTATAATTCAGCTAATTAAATACGATCTGTATACCTCTATCTCATTGTCTATCGTCTGATCACGCGGTCTGACCTCAGATGTCGGAATCTCCTGAAAATGTGATTTGTTTATAAAAAAAAAAGAATACATTGAAATTTTATTTGCGAGATCGCAAGTGTACCTCGTATTTTTTATTGGGTTTAATTTCGCGATCCTTCGGCTTATCCTCCCAAATATCCTAAAAGTATTTTTTTGTGTGAATTCTCAACCCTCAATACGGGAAAAAAATAATTTTGTATAATACCTCTATATCGTCATCTACTTTCTGTGTAGATGTTGTGTGTATTGATTTTGGTATATTTGTATCAGTTACGTGCAGTACCTTGTCTTTTTTAATAGGTTTTATTTCACGATCTTTTGGTTTA
>CM052335.1:17372426-17473407 GCA_028455595.1 Lasioglossum vierecki | reverse complement strand
TGGGACACACTATGTACATGTACAAAAATGGACTGCAGATCTTTATGCAAAACAAACAATCTTTTTCTCAATGAAATTAATGAATTGATGAATTTAAATCGTTCTGACAATGCATAAAATCTGCGGTCAACGAATGAGACGATGTTAATAACAATATTTCGAGGATCGATCAATCGTGTGTAGGGACGATACAAGAACAAATGAGAAAACGACAATAAAAGAAACTACAATCTGCAAATCTCTCACCTTCTCGGTTGTCACCTTCTTCTTCTCGACAATTGAAGACCGCCTGCTCTCCGACTTGTACTCCTCTTCAACCTGTTTCCAGCAGAACAACAAATATTTTTCAAAATCAAATTAAGAAACAATCGTTTCGCTTTTGAATTGACGATCTAGCGTTCGTGTGAAACGTATTTGATTTTGTGTCGTGATCGGTTCGTGTGTACCTTTTGAATCGAAATGCGTCGCGGTGATGTGTATCCGTCTTCGTTTATCTACGTGTATAAAAAAATATATAAATAAATAATTCGCTGTCTATTAATAACGATTGTTCGAGTGTTAGCCGCGAACGGGTTGTGCATGTTGAATAGACTGCGGATGTTTATGGAATTTTCAAGTTTTGTAGACCAATTTTAAGAAAGTAGGACGTACAGCGACTCCCACTAATATTCGGACAATTTTAAAAAGACGACAACATTTCTTAATATTGGACCATATGCTTTGAAATTTTTTGGAAAACAATTGGTTTGCTGCACAATGTGACTAAAATTTTTTAAAGAAATTAAAACGTATTTAAAAAATACGTTTTGTAGATTTTTCTCAATTCTATGCGCTGTGGAAGTTTCATTGAAATCGGTTGATGCGGAAAAAGAACGACAAGCATTGAAAGTTGTAAAAATCCTTAGATTTAATTAAATTATAATTAATATAATTAAATCCTTAGATTTAATTAAAATTTTCAGAATATGTTTAATTGATACAGATCTACGAAACGTGTTTTCTAAATTTTCAATATGGGCCCACATAAAAAAAGTTGTAAAATGCAACTTCTAGTATTTTTTTCTACAATTCCGATCAATTGCAATTTTTTACAAAATTTTTTCCAATCTTATAGCAAACTAATTGCTCTAGCTTCTGAAAAACATTCAAATCATACGGTACAATATTTAAAAAGTTATTGTCTTGTTAAGGATGTCCGAATATTAGTGAGAGTCACTGTAAATCGATATTGTAGCATTTCTTGAAAATTCGTATAAGTGATAACAGCATAAAGATCCGGAATCTAATGAGATTGGAGAGCAGCGTGTCACCTTTTCTTCTGTCGAGACCAGAGAGCTCCTTCGGCTTTCCGTTCGGATTTCCTCCACCTGTCGAATCGAACAAAAAAAAATGAATAACTTCGCTAAGAACCCTTTGAATGATCTAAGAAGCGTAATACTTACTCGACTAATAGACTGCTTGCGAGACACAGCTTTCTCCGTCTTCAGCGTGGCCTCCTAGCACAGAGAAAAATCAGATTAGCATAAACACAGTAAGTTTTTTACTTGATCAGTACAAAACTATAAGATTACCTCTTTCTTCTCTTCCTCTTTCTTCGCGATCTTCTTCTGCGAACAAAAATATTAAGACCGTTTTATTTTTAAAAAATCATCGAGAACATGTTTTCTCGTTTGAATCCGAACAATTACCTTTTCCACTTCCTTCTTCTCCGCGATTTTCTCTTCCGGTTTCTTCTACGCGAGGACAGAGAAGCAATCGGTGAGAAATATTTCATATTTAACAAGGCACAAGCACGTTTTACATAAATGTTTTACCTGCTGTTGTCCTAGCGAGTATCGTGAAAGAAGAAACATCGATTAAACTTTCACACATACTCTTTCATTCATTCGAATCGCAGAAAATATAAAAGCATGCGAAAGTAACAAAGCATAGGTTGACTCACGCGAGAAGGACAGGGTGTTTAGGGAGAAATAATATAGCCCAGCTTCTAAAGGAATGCTAAGAAGCTTGAATATCGCATTTCGTGTGTACGCATTGGTTGCAAAGGAATGCTAAAAAGCTTGAGTAATATTGAGTATACATTTTGTGTGAACAGGGTACTGTGTACGCATTGCACTTAGCTGAAACGAAATAAAATCGAGTGATCGCCACAATGCAAAAGAAAGAAAAATTGCTGAAACAGAAGACTGGTTAGTTTGAGAAAGCTGAAAATAAACGTTCGCATAAAATTCGCCATCGAATACCGCAAAAGAAACGATTGTTCGCAATGCAATGGAAAAGCCTATAAAACGATTCGAGCGCATACTTCGCATACTTCGAGAAAAAGCAGCTGATCCTTGTGGACTCACCTGAATTACTTCCAGTTTCTGAAACAGAAACATCAACACGACTCGATTAGTATTATTCGCTGTGATTGTTGAATGCTGAGTCGTCCCATAAGTTGCATTATTTCTTATCACGTTTAATATCCATATACATAAATGTTCGTACTTCGGAAAGAAATAGAAAAATCGGCACAACTTAAGCGACGACCTGCTACGTTTTGCAACACGATTGAACAATTACAATTTAGGATCGAAACAAAGGGTCATGGAACGTTCACAAGGTCTACACAAGGTGCACACAAAAGGAGGAATGAACTCGCAAATGTGAACGGTGTGAACGAGCGTGTGCACGAGCTTCCTGTTTTCCGCAAAAAATTTCGCGAGAGTACCAAAAGTTTGTTCGTACCTTCTTAAGACCAGGTTTGTCGATACCGTTCGGTTTGCTGTCGGGTACGTCCTTGAAAATATTAAAAAAAACCACGTGAATTTTAATGCTTCACAAAAATACTTGTCCTCGAGAGAAAGCGTACAGGAAAGATGACTCGAGAGCTCGAGCAGAATCGAATGACAAAATTCGAACGAGCGAAAAAATAGAGTAGAAGAGTGTTTCGAGAAAGGAAAGAGCGAGTATGCGTTGTTCGTGTTGTGTGATCGTGTACCTCCATCCGCGATACTGTTTCTGATTCAGGTTCCTCGAAAATCGGCTCTGCGACGCTGGATTCGATTACACTCACCACTTCTTCTTCTTCCTCCTCAACTTCCTCCTCGAGGATGCTTTCATCGTAATCGGACTCTTCCTCGTCGCTCCAGATTGTACTCTTTACCTTTTATATCGCAACATCGAAATTTCAAGAGAGCCGGATCATCGTGTGAACCAAACGAAAAGTTAATTTTCCTTTTGTTTTTTTTTTTCAAGAAGAAAAGAGATTACTTTTTGAAAATAATTTTTAAAAGCCTTGCGAGCCTCATTCAATTTCGATTTCTCTGTCGATCGAATTAAGTTTTCGTTTGAGTGATCATGTTTCGAGTGTATATTGTGTACTTGGGATACGTATAATAGTATGTACTGGGGGATGATGACTAACAAGTGTTAGTGACGCTGTACTTGATCTACTGGGGAACAAAAACAAAGGGGACACAAAAGATACAAGGAGCAAGCCCTTTTAATAGCAGAATTGGCACGATGGCTTCAGCAATTTCTACCTTCTCCTCCTTCTTTTCTTCCTTCTTCTCCTCCTTCTTTTCGACCTTCTTTTCCACCTTCTTCTCCTCTTTCTTCTCTTCCTTCTTTTCCTCCTTCTTCTCTACCTTCTCCTCTTTCTTCTCCTCTTTCTTTTCCTCCTTCTTCTCCTCCTCCTTCTTCTCCTCGACCTTCTTCTTCTTCTTCTCTTCCTCCTCCTCTTCTTTCTTCTCCTCCTCTTTCTTCTACAATGGGACAACGACATTCCATGCAACATTCGAGGGGAGTTTAACAATAGAATACTTTGTGACATTCAATTGATATTCAATTAATATTTTACAAGGGTCTCAACGAATAGTCTTCTTGGTTCCAACGAAGAAAGAGTTTAACAATGGGGTATTTTATGACATTCAGTTGATATTCAATTAATATTTTACAAGGGTCTCAACGAATAGGTTCCGACAGGGGAAGATTGTAACATAGGGGGCAACATAGAAGTGGCATTGTTCTCCTTTAAGAATGGTTTAACTTCAAAGTAATTGCTTACCTTGATGACTACTTTAGCCGACGACTGGTCCTCGCCAAACTCGTTACTGACGACGACCTTGTAGGTTCCGGAGAACGAAGTGGAGGCGGACGTGATGGTCAGCTTCATGTCCGTGCCGTTGAAGGATATCATGACGTCCTTGGAGGATTTCACCACTGTGGAATCTCTGAGCACACGCGATTCAGCCAACGAATTAATCACATTGTCCTATACCAATCTCGCATTTGTACATGAACATCATACTGTTATTACTAGACTGCATTTTTTGAAATATAAAATGACAGTGAAATATAAAATAACAAAATATTAGAAAAATCTGAGAGTATTGTTATGACGTATTCAATATGAAAAATCTATTAAGAGATGGAACAAAATTTTGTCTATATAAATAGAAATTAATTGCTGTTCGTTGATAAGCGCATCATTTAAGAACGATTTGACCGATTTGGCTAATGTTTTTTAAAAAATGTTCGTAATAGTCCGAATAAGGTTTTTAGGGAACGAAAAATTGGAAAACTTGCCCGGAAAAATGGGAAATTCGAGAAAAAATGAAAGTGCTTCTTTCTATAGCATTTTTGTATGAACTCAAGAAAAAAAACACTTTTAGTCTAGTTTTTATATATTATACGTACCTGTACCACGAGATGGTCACTTTGCGGTCCACTTTCGAGAGACTGGCGACAAGTTCGACCGACTTGCCCTCCTCTATTGTCTGAAATTTGACAGAACTATTACTAAAAATCCTTCTGTAGATTACAAACGGTAACTTGACATCCCCAATAAACCTACCACTGATTTCAAACCGGAAGCAATCTTCGGTTTCTCACCCTCCTCCATGATATCTGTGACCTCGACCACCTGAGACGTCGCCTCACCTTTCTCATTACGAGCAACCAACTTGTACACACCCTTGTCGGTGGCCGACACTTGCTCGATCTCTAATTTAACAGCGAACTCTCCCTGCGAACAAGATTGAGGTTGATACTTCCTCTTGTAAGTCTTCAAGATTCAAGAGAGCTGTCGCTTACCTCTTTTACTTGTTCCACGTGCACCTTATGCCTGGTGTCCTGCTTGACTGCTTGTGTCTCTTTGAACCAAGTGCAGTCCGGTGTGAACTTCGACAGAACGTGGCACTCGACCACGACTGTCCTCTTCTTTACTATCTTGATCACTTTCGGCTTCTCCTTGATCACAGGTACAACTGCAATGGCGAATCGAACGGAAATTCATTTCTCAAATTCAGTTAAATCACACATTAATATGTACATTTTTAATTTTGTAATTAATGAAATGGCCACGTTGCTTACAGGAAAATTGATTCGACAAATTTCTTTATCCAAACACATATTCATATTTATCCAAACACATAACTAAATAGAGCCTCATCAGTTCTATCTGCCAAAACAATTTAATCGTTTTCACTGATCCAATAGAGTTATGCTCATGATTGAAATAATTATTTCTTAAATCGAGATATTCAAAGGAAATGGATGTTATTATTTATATTTTGCTACAATATCGTAAAAATTACGATGAATGAATAAACTCGTTGTTTTTCAAATCTTTATCCTAGACGACCTCCATAATTATGGGCACAGTCGCGATAATCGTATTGAACCGCGGACTCGAAAATGATTGACTCACTTTCTACGTTGAGCGTGAGGTTGGCGTTCAGTTCGCCGAGATCGTTCTTGATGTTGCACTTGTACAGGCCGGAGTCTTCAGGACTGGGGTCGTTCAAGGTGAGCTTAATATAATATATGTCCTCCGTCTCTTTAACGACACTGATCGAGATCTTCGAGGACTCTTTGACCACCTGGCCCGCGTGTGTCCACACGATGTCTGGTTTCGGATTCGCTTTCACTTTGCAGTCCATTATTACCAGTTTACCCTGGTTCTGGGATTGAATGCGCGGTTTTTCGACGAAGGTCGGTCCATCGCCTTCCGGTTCTGGCTCGGCCTCGATGTTCAGGTTCAGATTGGCGTTGCTCTCGCCGTATTCGTTTTGCACGTGACACCTGTAAGTGCCGCCGTCCGGTGCTGAAGGATCCTGCAATCATTTTTTAAGTTAGTTGTTGAGTTAGTTTAGGACAGGGGAGAGAGAGAGGTGACTGGGTAGCCACAGTGGGCTATTCGGACGAAATTTGATTCAAAATCAAAGAACTTTCGATAGAAATGAGATAACGCGATGAATTTTTTTTAAATTGAAGTTGAAACTTTGTAGAATATAGAACCAATCGGAAGATTATGGTACGAACGTTTTTTAATCTTGATCAAATTCATTAAACTTGTACAATTTCAAGAAAATTGAGGTCTTTCAAGTGAAGGGTTCTTTCAACTATATAATTTCGATTTCGTTAATTTCAATAAAGTAGAATATTTACTATTGCCGTTACCAACTGAGCTAAATCCTTTACATCTTTTGAATTCAAGAAATTATTTTAAAACTCGGGATTGTTTAATTTCTCGACATGATTTCGATGATGATGGTGGTTGTTTAAGCTAACAATACACTTGATAAATCCCTAAAGTTCTGCTCGAAATGATCAGATTCGAAGGAATGCGAGTAGTCCACGTGAAGAATCGACACCACTGACCTTGATCTCCATGATCAATTCGTACACATCCTCCTCGACGGTCTTGGTCTTGATCGAGATCTTGGAGGACTCCTTGACCACGTTGGTCCCCCGGAACCACGTCACGTCCGGTTTCGGGTTCGCCTTGCACTTGCATTTCATCGTGATCAGGGTGCCGGTTTCGTTCGGAATGATACGCGGTTTCTCGACGAACGTCGGCGCGAAACCAGGCCCCTCTTCTGCATCTTGGAAAGATCCACGGTTAAACATTATCATCCTCCAATTCACAATCATTTCCAGCAGTGATCCCGCCGGAAACGATCATCACCGGATCGCAATTGCCCAAGTTTCGTCTCGAGAAGAATTGCGGTCCAGTTCGTGGAGGTTACAGAGGGTTTTGGGTATCCCCTTCGAGATTAGTGATTTTGAAATGCGTTGATCGCGACGCCCGGCTGGAGAATCCAGACGGGATCGCGCACGAGTTAGAAAGCGATGAGAGAACGACTCAAAGGTTAGCCAGCATCAGCGCTACGTACTCACTTACCTGATCTCGGGACAAGAGACCTATACGAAAGGAGCAACTTCGTTCGCTCACGATTACGAACGACGCGAGAAAGAGAAGAGACGCGGGTCCAGAGAAGCCAAGTTCCTCTGGGAAGCGGGTTCGAACGACTCTGACAGGAAGAACGTGCTAGGAGTGTAGAGTAGGGGCTCTCGACGGGCTTGTGTCTCGTTGGTCTCTCGGATGGTTCCCAAAACAGTCCCGGCAAACTCCAAAAAATCCTCAGACCACGTACACGTGGTATTTCAGCAATCATGGTACACGCGCGACAAATTTACATGATAATCCAGGCTAATATAAAAGTATAAATAAAAAATATAAAAGTTTTTCCGAGAAACAGTCTACAATGGAGGATTAAAAAGATTTCTTGATCCAGTTTGAATGTTGAACGATTAAAAAATACACGATCGCGTTTGGTCAGATTGCAAAAATGTCACGTGCCGCGCGATCTTGAGACACGGTGCACAAAAAAACGGGCGACAATCGAAACTCGAAACCCGGTGGAGGAACCAACGAGAGACTCCGGCCGCGTTGCATCGGTGGAAAAGGACTTGCCTTGAAAGTTGAGGGAGATGTTGGCGTTACTCTCGCCGAAGTTGTTAAACGCGTTGCACCGGTAATTTCCGCCGTCGGCCTTGGTCGGATTCGAGATCTCGAGCGTGAGCAAATACGTGTCCTTTCCGGTGGCCTTGCGCGACATCTTGACGCGAGTGCTGTCGGTGATCGGTTTCTGGCCCTGGTACCACGTAATGTCCGGTACCGGGTGCGCTTCCAGGATACACTCCATAATCAGGACGTCGCCCTCCTGTCGGATCGTTGGTTTCTTCGGGAAACGCGGCGGCTTACCGTCCGGTATTCTGCGTGTAATCGATTCTCGTCAAACCACCCCTGTCCGCCAGTTCCGTTCTCCGTTTCTCTCTGTCCGGAGACCGGATCTGCACGAGACACACCTTCTTCTTTCTTCGACGAGCCCTATTGTCGTCGCGACGCAATTATAATTCAACATTTCCCACCGTTTCCTCTTCTAGAAATTCCATAGATATATAGAGATAGACTGCGCGGCCTGCTCAAACCGCTGAAACCCACAATGGTGGCGCCGGTTACACAGAGTAAGAGAGAGAGAGCATTAGCCGGAGTGTATAGCGCTCTCTTTCTAATTGACGTAAATTTACGTCAATTATATATAATAATTTCTAATTTACGTCAATTAGAAAGAGAGCGCTATACAACTCACGCCGTCATTGTGGGCTTCAACTCGCCCGTGAGACAGCTCAAACTATCTCTATATGTCTATGAGAAATTCTTTCAGGAATTTGTTTTCTTCAAGCCCGCAATTGTTCAGAAATTTTGACGAGAATATATTTTGAAATTGATTGGAAGCCACCCCTGAAAATCCAATGATTTTGCTCGGAAGGAAAATTGTCTAGCGTCACGACGACCACCAGGCTTACGTCACCAGATTCATACTTTAATTTATCGCCCCCTTCGAAGTTGAGATTAATCGTCGCCACTCCTTGTCCGTGTTTATTCTTCGCGACGGCTCTGTATTCGCCGGCGTCTCCCTTCGCCACGTTGTCGATCTTCAAACGGACGAGATGGTACAGCTTCTGGTCGAGTTCCAGCGACACGCTGTATCTTCCTCCTTCTTTCACCTCTTCGGTACCGTGATACCTAATCATCGGACGAGTCAGAACACCTGCTGCCATGCTTCTCGACGCGCGATTTTCCGAAAATACGCAACGACGAAGAACTCGCAGGATCGAGAGGGCTATTCGAAGAGCATGCGGGTCCGGGTATTGTCCGACAAAACGAGGTAGCTGGACTTTGCAGAAGAGCCGATAGGACACTTCGATTCTTTTCTTAACCTTCTCCTATCGAAATATTTTGTTGCTTTTGCTGATGCATATTTACTTCGTTCATTCTCTAATAATTCATTCTCTACTATTCAGTCTCTAAGTTCGAAACTGAATTCTTCCAACCTCTTCACTGTTTCAAATCTCACCTACTAACTTTCATTAGATGGCTTTTTTCCATTTGCAATCGAAATTCACCTTTTTATAAATCAATTTCACTTAGATTAACCCTTTGCACTCGGAGCCATTTTAACTCGAAAATTAAACATCTCTTCCGACCTGGTATAATTCCATTGTACATGATTTCTTTTCATTTTATGGATATGAAACTGACATATATAATACCTTCTACACTACTTAAATGTTTAGTAATTGGTTGGATCACAACATATTTAATAATCTAAATAATAGTTCGAATAATGGTACAACCAGTTTTAGTGATGACTCTGAGTCGCCACTCGAGTGGAAAGGGTTAAATTATATATTTATTTGTACACACGTGAACGGTGTCACCACTGCGCGAGGGAAACATAAGATCGATACTCAATACGCCTCCATAATTTATTTTTAAAATTGATCAATCAGAAAATGTCTACTAAAAGTTTTCATTACAAAATAAGTATTTGATGTACATCTTTGCTTCAAACGAGATTTTGATTTTCTTTAAAATACTTTCTTCGTGAATGGTTGAAATTGATTTGCGAAAGGGTGAACTTGTAGTGAAAAAGCTGTAAATGCGTGACTCCAAATTCTCACTTTTGTCTAGCGGGAAAACTAGGTAATCTGAATTATAGGAAATTCTGATGGATTCCAGTGTCCTCATCGACCGATCTCCGAGACCAGTCTACTCGAATTGAACCGGAGAATATCTCCGAGGGCTGTCAAATCGGTATTCGCGTCTCGGCTAGCTATCTGTTGCTCGTGCACGGGGACACGCATGATCTTACCAATTGACACTCGGTTTCGGATCGCCGACAAGTCGGCATTCGAAGGTGATGGTGTTACCGTCGTCGGATTGCCTTATTACCGGTCGTTCGGTGAAGGTCGGTTTAATACCGTCGTCGGGTACGGGCGCCTCGTCGCCTACGTTCACACAAATCAATTCTACGTGTCGATACATCCCCATTTTTGTCATAGTGTTTAAAGTGTGTATACGGTCGCTTAATCCCGCCGCAGTCATCACGATCGGTTCTCGACCTGGTTGCGGAAGGTTTAAGCCCTTCGATGCAAGGTCAGAGCTACGTATCGATTCGATTTTCACGCTGCTGCGCTCCCATCCTGTCATTAGACACTATCCTCTCACACTAATCACATTGTTTACCTCTTACGTTTCCCTACCTCCGAGATCATACAAACAACATCTACCGACTTAGGTTGCTCTCGTCGACATTTTTCCTTTATCCGTTCTCTCCTGTCGATCACCTCAACCAATATGGCCGATGCTCTCGCGACGAAATCGGTTCTTGTACGAGCGCAGAATTAATCCTTTGGTCAGTTTGTTTAGAGTGTTTCCACGACAAAGACAAAGAACAACAACTGGTTGTTAAGCGAGTTAAACGTCTACTGCCGAGAGCGAAGCACAGTCTTCCCTCGCATAGTGTATCTACCTCAGGGGTGCGGAGGTTCTTTCACGTTTGCCGAATAGTTTTCATTCTTTTTTTTTATGAAACTGTTACCAATGTATATTTGCCAGATTTTCCTAACGAGTCTAAATACGGAATAATTTGGACCGTATTCTCTGTCGAGTTTGGTCTTCTTTTAACCAGGAAAATCTCACAAATATGTTAGTAAGAGTTCTGCAAATAAAGAATAAAAAGTAAAATAGCTTTGTATTTGCGTTATCGTTGCAATCGACGGGATAAAAACAGTCACGCTATCCGTAGAGACGAAAGTCACACTATGCGAGGGAAGGCTGTACAGCGCTGTGAACAACTACAGACTCGAACGCATTTTCACTGCTGGGACCAGACGTGTTTAAAGATCACGATCGGAGGGGTCGTGAAAGAAGCGAAAGTACGTTCAAGTCTAACGAGTCTAATGAAACACCGAGTGACTGTATCGATTTAGTAGCGCAAACTATGCGATCGCTGGACATCAGCGAGCGATCTACGCGAGTGTTGGTTGCGTTGTATTCAAATAATATGACATAATCGCGTTTCGAACTGTTGTCTGAGTGAACAGCGTTGCACATTGGAAACGACGTTGCGCGCGAACGAAATAGAAAAAAAATGTGCGCGATTGCAGCAACCTAACGAAGCGTCAGCGTGAGACATCGATCTACGTTTCGCCTCGAGCTTCTCGATCATTTCGGCAACGATCGATCGAGATTTCTCTGGGGAAGCTTCGGGTCGTGCGACACGTAGATCGATCGATATTAATACGTGATAGAAGCAGCGTGTTCGTTACTGATTATTAAACAGAACTTTCAATTAGAATTATCGTTATACTCCGATTACAGTTATACACCTTGGTCGCTTATGCTCCTTTTAGTCGATCGACCACGATCAACCGGGCTGTATATCGTCGCTCCGTCGAGCTAAACAATCGATACGTGCTCATTGCTCGACCGAGATAAACCATTAAAAAATAAATGTCAAACGTACGGATGGAAACAGTGATATACGGAGAATAGAGAGAGAGAAAGAGATAGAGAGAGAGAGAGATGGAGACAGAAAGAGAAAAAAAGTGAAAAGAGAGGTTGGACGGAAAAAATAAGTAATAAAGACTGCGAGATAAGTCGACCATGATTGTTCTGTGGACGAATCGTGAAACAGGGGCGAGAGACTGAAACGAAGAAGTCAAAGTGTGTGGCTGAAGAAAGAGAGAGATAGAGAGGATCATCGATATACATCCCGAATGAGTGAAGGCAACGAAAAGTAGAGTGATGGATACCGAACGATCCGGTTTACGTTTCCCCCGCGCGAATTTCTACAAATTTTTATGGTGTTCTCCAGTTTGAAAAATATAGAAGAGCATCGTATTGAAATATTTTTAACGTTTTATCATTTCTGTAAAGTAGTCCATAAAAATCTGCATAGAACAATAGAAACTATCGACTCGAACGATGTATAAGATATTACCAAGAGATTGGACAATGAATTATAATTGCTTCAAGAAACGTGAACCGTGTTGTCGGCGTATGAGTACACAGGTAGCGAGAAATCTGCCGAACTAATATGGTACTTACTGTCGAAGTTTAAGGAAATGGTGGCGTTAGACTCGCCGAGCTCGTTCTTCGCGGTGACCTTGTATTTGCCAGCATCCTCGACGGTCACATTTTTAATTTCCAGCGTCGCGAAGTACGAGTGGCCATCCTTGTCGACGGTCAGCTGAAATTTCCAGGCGGATTACGTTAACAACTGCTCGTTCCAAGAACGTCTTTCAAATCATCGCGCGAATAAGAGTCGCTTGGACGTAACGGAAACGAAGTTAACGGATGACACGCGCAGCTTCTTTACAATTTACAGCGAGCTGTTCGTAAAGTGAATAAATAAATTCACATCGTTCAATGAATCATTAAGAGTCGAATATCTGTAGCAATATATCTTGCCAAATGTTTCGTTTAGCTGAAATGGATTTCCGAAAGATTCGTGAAACAAGAGGGAAGGGAATTCGAAGCGGGTTGGCTAACCTTGTGCCTCGGTGAGTCTTTGACCATACTTCCATCGTGAAACCACGTAACTTTTGGCGTGGGATCGGCTGTGATGCGACATTCGAAAAGTAGTCGTTTACCATCGTCCTCCTGTCTGATTGCGGGCTTTTTCGCGAAAGTTGGCGCGATGCCGTCGATTTGTCTGCAACCGGCGATCAAGAATTACAAGAGCCGATTATCGAAGCTGTTATTCTTGCTGCCATAATATCACACGCGAAAACACACACACAGAGACACGCACACAACTGAGGGACACCGGACAGCCGTATCTACGTGTTACGCGCGACAACAGCTGTTACGTTCGTTGCAACACTTTCGAAACGATCGAGCAGACGATTAGTTAGTTCGTGTTCGAGCAGCCAGTAGAATAGGTCGGCGCTTGGTCGGACGCGGCCAGATTCTCGATTTCGGGAAGACCGACGACAGAGATTGATGCGATTTCAAACATAAGAATCATTAACAGAACATTACTTAACAGTTCATTTGAAATGACCTTCTATTTGGCTCCTGCCTCGTGCAACTGATACGGAACATTTTTTATTTCGCATAACACCTACAGTCCAATAATACACTCCCGTCCTTATAAGTCACCGCACACTATTTTGTTATTAATGGAGCTATGTTATGAAATAAAAATGGTACTTACAAATCTCACCAAGATATTCTACATCTTCTAAATTTTAAATGTTATTCTTATATTTCCTGATTTCTTAAATTTAAGTGGTGTAATTGTTTTCAAATTTGGCTTCTGGAGCTCTCCATAATCATCCCACAATTTCGCAATCTCTTTCTTCCAGCATTTATTGGAATAGTATATGAACATATTTAATTTTCTAGTATCACAAGTACATCTAATCAAAACAATTGATTTATTAATAGGAGTATACGCGCTTTTAAGTTTCTGAAAAGTGTGTAGGTTCATATCTCGTGAAAAACCGTCACAGTCTGCAAAAATTGGCCCGCTCCGCGCATTGTCCTCGTGCTTATTCTATTGTATCCTGGTCCCGCGTTATTCTAACATGATATTGCAAAAGTTCTATTTATTAAACCGCTAGAGCGTCGGATCGCGAAAAAGGAGTCGCAAGGATGTCTCGTGTCGAGTTTCGTCGGCGATTGTCATCCGGCTGTCAAGGAACCGTCGCAGCGAGACAGAATACCTTCTCGACGAGGCTCGGTCGCTTGGCAAGACGGGGACGGACCATTTTCTACGCTCGGCGGACTCGCTAGAGGAGGATCTCCGCTCGATTATGCGGTGGCCGACGCCAGGAATAACTTTTCTGTTTTGTTTAGACAGCGCCTGTCTACGAACGAACGGTATCGTACTGCGGCCTCGTTGTTACCTAGCAGGAAGAGAATCGCTAATGGCCGGTCTCAGCGACGTCTCATCAATAAAGAGCCCCTTTAAAAGCCGGGTTCAACGGCCGATGTGACGCGTTCATTCAAGCTGCGATACGCGTCGCGAGAAACGAATTTTCACCCGGAAAATCATACGAGATTTCCTTTTTCTCTCGGATACACGTAGAAAACCATTATTCTTGCAAACCATCGCATTCCATGTCAACGACCATTCGATGATACATCGTTTCCCGTTAATCCCTTACATTTGGATCCATTTAGTTCTGATAACAAGTTTTTCTTCCGATCTGAGACTTTTCCATTTCATACGGATTCCTTCCAAGAATCGAATCTTCTCTCTTTTTAACAGAGAATAACATTTATCATATATTGACGACCATTCTATTTATTATTCTGACAACAAATTTTTCTTTCGACCGAGATATTTTCATTTCATACGGATTCCTTCCATGTGGCAAATCTTAACACTTTTTAACCGAGAATTGCATTTATCGTATACTAGCTGTTGCCGCGACTTTGTCCACGTGCAATAAAAAATCCTTGTTGATTATTAGCTTAATTAAATTTCCAATCGCCAAGGTGGTTCCAGATTTTTCTTCAACGTACAGAATCGGCTCATTAGCCATTTGAATCCAGCTTTCTACGTCAAGCCGTTCTCAGTTGAGTCCGTTACAAACATACAAATAAACACGATTTTATTATATACTAGTCTCCCCCCTTGCCCTTCCATGACGCTGTCCCCTCCTCTCTTCGCCAAGCGTTAAAAATGTTCCGTCGCGAGTAAATAACGGCTGATTTCGCTATTGGAAAAATATACAGATTTTCGCAGATCCCCTCTTAGATAGGTAAAAACCAAATAAGGGACGGAGACATATTGTTCCCTTATAATGGCAACCGTATTGTTCCGAAAGAGATATCTTTGCTGGTTTGATCTCAGGTTTTTGAAGGGTTGAAACAACGAAACTATCTATTTTTTGACATTTTGCCTGACATACGATTCAGAAATTTTCGCCAAGGACCCATTTCACCTGGTTTAGTGCGAAGATATTTTCATTTCGTACGGATTCTTTGCAAGAGTCGAAACTTGGCTCTTTTTAACCGAGAATAACATTTAGTATGTTTCTGTGTCGCCTCTTGTCTCGTTTGTTCCGAGCAGATCGGGGAAAATAAAGAAACGGGAGGAAAGATCGTTCGGAACGGTGAGACGAGCACGATCGCGCGAGAGGAGAGCGCAGAGGCGAGCCTAACTTTAGCAAAGAAGTAGGCTGCAGCTGTTTCCTCCGACTCTGTTCACCCTGTTCACTCTGTCGGTCGTGCGATCGGCTGATTCGCTCGATCATCATATCGAAAGCGAGTTTCGGGCAGACGCGTTTTCTCGTGTCCGCCATGCGATTTTGCGCGAGGGTGAGAGGTTAATATTCAGAAGCCGGTGAGAATGCGTCGAAGGCTCACGTTACTTTTAGAAATTCACGGGAATCACGTCTGTCGATCCGCGCCGAAAATACAACGTCTCGTCGCGATGGCCCCCGGAGAATCAACTTTCGACCCAATTCCTGCTGCTTCACCACGAAACTTCGCGAATCCGAAACGAACCAGCGAAACAGACTTCAACATGGCGCCTCTAGGTAGACGTGGACCGTTTTTATTCCACTTTCAAGTGATTCGAACTCGAAACTACTCGATGTCTTTCAAGTTGACAAGACCTCCATGAATTTATTTCGACTTGCGTATGCGTACAACAAATACGACTTTTCTTTTTCATTTAGGAAATTATGAAGTACACCGAAGTTCTAGTATAGCGCAAGGGGTTAAATGTGCCACAAACTGCCTCGGAAACGTTTCAATTAACACTAAACATACCGAGCACTAAAAGCGATTAAAATATTTTAGCTGATAAAATTGACAAGGCTCTATTCATTTAGACTTCGTGCAATTTTTATTGTAATATGTGCTTGGATAATAATGTGTTTCAATAATTATTAAATTAAAAATCTAAGACCAGCCATTTGACCGGCCGTGGTACGTTTAGTGTTAATTTGTTAATGGAACTCGCCGTTTGTGGACTTCTTCCAACCTCTATAGACAATAGAATACGTCTTTCATAAATAAAAAGCAAGGGGAATCTGATTCAGTGATACGGAATTGATCGATTTCGTCTGTCTTTTGATTTTTCTTGAAGATCTGCATTTCGAGAAAAGTGGCGTGCGGTCAATGCCAACAAAATAATGAAAGAATCGATTGATCAGACTTCGAGATTATTAAAGGTTTGTATACTATCGAATGTCATCAGCCATTTATTTCGCGGGGAGCGGATTGTTCGAGCGTATCGGCGGCTCTGTAAGTTTCCATTCGATTTTGCGTGGGTCTTTTCGCGCGGATCTTGCGAAAGTACCGCGGAAAATCGCGTGTGCCCTGAATCGTACGGCCGGCGAGGCGATTAGGGATGAAAATAGAAAAGGAGTGGTTCCCGATGCTATTTCGAAGCGGGCCAGTCAGCCCCGTGTATGCGTGGGCAGAAGAAGAAAATTGAACGATCAGAGCCAGCTTCGAAGAGGCTCTAGGCGGTGGTGTCGTTGCTGTTATCGGACGCGCGCTAACTGTCTCTTTCTCTCTCCCTCATTTCTAGCGGTCTTTCTCGAGCGCACGTGAACGCGCCCAAGAATAGCGAGCATTCCGCGACGGTTATTTTTGTCCAACCGCATTTGACGTGCACCTAAACATTATCGACGAAACCACTCGTTGCGCCTGTAACACGCTCGACCTGCGTCTCTAGCGGATGAAAACGGTCGCTGGTTCGCTCGAAAGTTTGCCGAACAATCTAGGACGCGACTGACACGCTCCGAGTAACCCTTTGACTGTGTTCACCGTTAACTAAAGGTGTGAATAACGTCTAAAGTCACTTTGAAATGTTTGATTAAGCTCATCAGCTTTGCAAGCTTCCCACTTGGTACATTTTATTTATACTTATATTTATATTTCGCCACTCCACAGTCAAAGGGCTAAAATCGTTGAAAAACAAACAAATGTGAGCACACACAGTGAAAACGTTAGCAATGGGAGCAACCGCGACTCACCCTCGCCTACTAGGTTCCTCCGCAGCTAGAAAGCAACAACAGAAAAGAAGCGTAATGATAAAGCGAGCCAAACGCAAAATCGCGGTGAATCAAAATGCCATTATGCGTACACCCTTGGACCTCCGATTGTCCCTTGACTTGAAATTTTATTCAAGTTTAATCAGAGCATCCTGTTCTTTCGCGAACATCTATAGTTTGTGGAAGAACGGTCGTTTCAATCCGTAATACATGGATAGACGGTGGTTCAAGGGTTAAGGATTAGCAGAAAATAATAAAAAAAATCGAGCCGAGAGAAGCGACAAACGATTGAAATATTCCGATAAACGACGAACTTACTTCTCCCTAGGCTCGTCGACAGCTGTAAAACAACGAAATTTCGTTTCAATTCTGATTCTGGGTTCACACGAGAAGAGATTCTGTTTGTCGATAAGCAATAAAGTAAATAAACCAATTCGGTGAAAGTTTTATACAAGTTCGTTGCATCCGAACTGCTAAATCCTGATTCGGGCCGAGACGACTGCGGTGTTCGAAACCGAAAGGGAAACCGGAAGGGTCAAGACCGCGTCATCTATAATAAGATCGATTCTTCCAAGTACGACAGCATTGCATAACGGGGTCGTTTAGGATGAAAAAAGGGGTGGGGGGACACGGTTGTACCTAAATTAGATCGGTAGTCAAGTGCAAGGTACTCACGGCTGAAATTAAGGTTAATCGAAGCCGCGACCTCTCCCATTTTGTTCTTGGCCTTGACCTTGTAGAGTCCCGCGTCCGTTTCGATTACGTCGTCCAGTTCCAGGACGACCAGGAACTTGTTGGTCCCGACGCTCTGCATTTTGAAGTTTGTCCTGCCATCGGGGCTCAGCTCTGTCTCGCCTCGGAACCATGATATCTCCGGTTTAGGTAAGCTGACTAACTGACACTCGAAGATCAAACGATTCCCGTCGTCCTCCTGCCGGAGCTGCGGCTTCTGGGTAAAGCTCGGCGCGAAATCGTCGGCGACCCCCATGGCGACGGGTCGCCTTCGCACCTGATTCCCCCTTTACCGCGAAATCTCACGGGGTGCCGAGCCACCCTCCTCCCCCTCTGGATCGAGAGAGCCCTTCCTACGGGACACACCTCCTCTTCTTCTCTCTTGTTTCGTTGCTGCGAGCCGAACCGATCCGGGACTCCTCGAGATTGGTTCAAACGGCGCCGACCCGCGGCACCATCCAACCTCTCGTTCTTCACCTCGATCCTGAGGATCGCGATCAAGCCTCCTCTTTCGATGCGGAGTCCTCTTTCTTCGATCTGAAAGGTAGAATAACTTTCATCAGTTTCCGTTCATTCGCTGGCAATTGTGTGTTGGAAGCTCGAAACTTGACACAGAGGTGTTCCCAAATAATCTGGAAGAACTCGGTCTAGGAACATGGAGTTCTTTCATTTTATTTTAACGTGAATAATATTTGGAACCAATCACGGACTGTGTCAACTCTCAAAGATATGTGTTGTATTAGTCTAATCGCAATCGTTCATTCTCGCTATTCGCTTATTCTATTACTAGACTGTGGATCCTCATGGAAATTCTATGACTTAATTTCAACGAAATCACGATGAGCAACAAATTCAATTTATCAATTAAAAGATTCATTGTGACAAGCATACGGTAGATATGCGAGTAAAATTTCTGTTTGACTCCATGATCAATGGAAACAATTATTATTTTGTCTAGTAATTAATTTTTACCGATGTCGAGTTCGAGGGGTAGTTCGTGCACAATGCTTTGAGTTTGGATCAGCTGTGCAGCTTGGAGCGGGAAAATAATATTCGCGGTATTATTATTGGAGTTGATTGAATGCGAATAACGAAATTTCGCGCGAGAAGCGCGGTTCGCCAGGAGGGTTGGCGGTTCGCGGTTCGTTGTTTCGGAATGCAAAACAAAGATACACGGCCGAGCGTGTTTGGCAGCGTCGATTACGTAACGGTGTCGAATTACGGAAAGTTTAGAGCAACGGACGACTCTGTCCTCAGCTTTTCTGTATCAATTTTAGTCGGTTCTTCCGAGGAGAGGAGAGAAGAGCAAAGAGATGAGACGAGCTTCGCTCACCGGTCTCTCTCACGGTCGTTAACGGGCCCGCGTCGCCGAATAGAAGATTAATCGCCCGAGAGATTAAGAAGTCGGAGCTAGATACGCGGTTAGCTTCTCTCGTTTCCAAATCGCAGGGCTGCGCGGGCCAAATTATTATATTTCCTCGCGTTACATCCAAATTCGAGAAATGATATATCGCCTCTTACACATTCAAAATAGAACCTTTATGTAATTCGAACTGGACGCGTTTCCTGCTACACTAGAACCAGCCGATTCTACTCGAAGCTACTTCTTCTTACAATCGCAACCTTTCTACAAACAATTTTTCGTTATTAAACTATTCTCGCCAAACTTCAACATCATTTGTCACTACAATCTATTAGGTACTTTGTCTTGTCTATTCTGGTATTATTAACTAACGTCTTTCGAATTTTCGTGAGCTTTATGAACGAGAAGCTGGAGAAGGATAACTGAAAGAACAAATTCTCCAATGACGAATTACGTTCGTAATGCACGCAAGGTAAAATTAACCCAGTCCATTTCTGAGATTGGCAGTTCACGCAAAGACTCGCACGTGTACCAGTGTTCACGCAAGCCGTATTGTTTTCTGCAGAATCATCACAGGACACATCGATGTTACAGCTTATGCGACATGAAGGGGCTCAAGATGATATCGAAAGCGACAGGCGACGACAGACAAGATGTCGCGAGGAACAATAGACGAACGATGGAAGGGATCCGAGCGTGGCGAGCGGCGGATTTTCGTGGAATCCGAGACTCCAAGCATATTTTCCAAGACGTCCAAGGTCGCACAATGACGCAACACCTCTATTATTAATGCGGCTCTTGGCTCGAAAATAGGTGGACCAGTTATCTTGGTAATCGGTTATTATGTTTGGCATCTAACCGTAGAAACCTAGACATTTAGGTCGCGATACAAGTCGCGAATCGAACGGGTGCGAGGAGAGAAGGGCGCGCTTAAGGGCTGAAGGGATCGCCAGCTGCAACTTCATCAGGTACGGAGATGTGCTAATTCAACAACATTGTAATTGAACGATGTAATTGAAGTACTTGATTTTCATTTTAATACAACTGATAATTACGCGAGTCACGAGTGAAAGGTAATTTAATTAAAGTACAACAGAATGTACTTCAATCAACGTGTATATTATTCGCTTAGTGCGTGTTTCTTCCGTGTCGCATTCACAGACAGCTGAAATTTATGTTCACGTTCATGAGGATGTTCTCTTAGGCGACGATGATCAACCATCTAAAATGCAGCAATCTCAGCGATAAGACGTTTGAACAAAGAGTTGAAACTAATACAATGTAGTTGAATTACTTTGTAATAAGAATTCTCGAGGTAATTCAATTTAAATTGAACACAACTCTGGATTGGGATTAAATAAGCAACGGCGAGTCGACAGAAATTCATAGAATTTGAGTCGTCACGGAGGAACGAGATTCCCCATCATTCTTGGGAGAAGCGTAAATGTTTATTCAGTTAGGAGAGATCAAGGGAATCGATTTTCGATCGAGACCGGTTGGTGCATCGCGCGATGCGCTCCGATGGGTCGCAGAGAGGCAAGGCAGAACGAATGGGCGAAGTGTTACAACGTCACGGTAAGACTTGGCAGCGAGCCCTAAAGCATTCCCGAGATTGCTGCGCTTCGTAACAACCGTTCTCATTCTATCCCTTCTATCTCCCCGTCGTTTCGTTTTCATTTTCGTCCGATTCCACTAATTTCAAGCTCGCCGCCTCGCAGCGTCGTGTACCGATGTAATTAAACCGGCTCTAGTCGTTTCGTCTGCGCGAAATGATTTCCGGCCGATTTCCTCCAACCGATCGAGAGAATTTACTGACCACTTAATTCTTCTGCATACATTACATAGCACTGGAATCGAATAAAAACGTTTTCCTCGTGCAACACTTCGACTACTTATTTTTATTTATTTATTTATTTATTTAATGTTGCTTTAACATTAAATGTCATTAGCAACACGGTACATTTTCTTATAATATTTTGTACATCTTACTATCTTTGATATATTGGGGAAGACCGACAACTACTTATAAGTAATAATGAAATTATAACTGACCAGAATCGGCTGGGCTAGAGTCGAATTAATCGCGAAACTCACTTCGCCCGCGTACAACTTGATAAAAGCTGTTCGAGCTATCTCTTCTGAACATTGATCTCTGCAGAAAATTGCAAAACTGGCGATCGTGCCGGGTACACGCATTTTAATTGACGCTCTTAAGATGTAATCGATGTTACTCTTGGCTCGAGAGACCAACTAATTTACGACAATGCTGACATTTTCATACTAAATGCGACGGGGAATGAATGAAATCGTTTTCGGTCTGAGGAACATCGTGTTAGCCGATTTCTATTGAACCGTGTCTCGTGTCTGATGCGTTGGATCAACAAATCGCCAAATCAACGGAAGAGAATTTTCAGAACAAGGCGTCTAGGAGAAGAGGAAACCCTCGAGACTGATCTATTCGGAGAGATTTTCGAATGATATCGCGATCTATCGAGAGGCGATCAGGGTCGACGACCTCGATTTTCGGTGGGCCTTTCCAAACATCGAGTTCTTTGCTCTTTGTTCGAGATATACTTTTGACAGGAGAGTCCGCGTGTGCCAAGTGAACAAGGGAATGACCGAAGATCGAAAGGGACACGATTTTAGCGAACGCTAGATCACGACATCGCAACCCCTTTGCGCTTGTAATATCTCGTGATACTTGTGATGAGTAAAACACGGATATTTATGCAAAATAAACAAATATTCTTCATCGATTACAACCTACTAGAATTATTGTTTCTACTGTCGAAAAGCACAGCGACCTATTTTTGTTGTAAATTGTAAATGCATAGAATCTGGAAATATAAACAGGAATAAAATTCTATTTCCTCCTTCTTCTAGAAAATAAAATCGAATGGAATTGATCGTGGTAAAGGGGTTAACTTTGCCGAGTGAATTTCGATTTCCAAACTTTGACCAGACGGCTTGTAAACTGTATCATCTGAATTTCCAAGCGAACGTGATTTACGAATCTTGAATAATTCGATCGAAAATAGATTCGGATAAACAAGGTCTAGATTGGAAACGGAGATTAGGTTATTCGAAGCTGCAACGGGCTGCTTTTACCGCCTCAATCATCAAATCAAACGACGATGAGATCGCCCCGTCCTCATAGCCTAGATAGATCGGCCGGCGGAGTTAACGATGGCCGCGTTTCGATTCGGTGGAAACTTTGGCAATCACCTAGATCGGAGGTCGCGGTTGCTCGCCATAAAAATAGTTTGTTGTTCCACCGAACACGCATTCTTGTGAATCGGAAACTCGGTGACTCGACCGTGTGCTCCCTGGCAGGGGAACGACTCGGAATCAGTTTCACGCTCTGTTTCGTCGTCGTGGGTCCAAGAAAAAGCTTATTCTGCAGAAATCAAGGTACGGGGAGCATCGTGGGCGAACATACTGCTATTTAATCCAACCATCCGCGACTCTATTCGCCGCTCGTCTCTCGAAATCAAAGACAACATCCTCCGTTTTCGTTTTCACCCGTTACACGGTACAATAACAATTTGCCAAGTTCGTGTTCCGACCATACGAGCCCGTAATTATGAAATTGGTTCAAGTTATGTATATTTTATGTACATATTATAACATTATTATAATTATGTATATATATATATATATATATATATATATATACATTTCTTGTTCCGAGATATTTAACCCTTAACTATACGATTTCTTTAATTGGAATAAAAACATTGAAGGAAGGGCAGTTTTTGTGTTTTATTTAAGAGAAAAATATTTTTAAAAAATTAGAACAACATTTTCAGAAAAATGAACAGAGATTAACATAGCAAGAAAACACATTCTTAGTTTGCTATATACCAAATTCGTTAACTGTATCAGATATGATACACTATGCAGCGAAGGGTTAAAGGAGAAGGATATTAACCTTCACATATACTCGCACTCCACTTTCTACATGTTACTACTGTTTGCATGTAATTTTATATGACTCTGACATAGATACATATTTATTCAACAACACAACTACTTATTTGCGTAATCGATATTTGCCACTGTAATCGACATCTTTTTTAGGCTTGAACCATTAGATTTATATTACATGACATAACTGATAAGCTAATTTTTTTGTTAATTTTCACTTAGACTGCTATAATAATTATGGGCAGATATACCTCGTTCATTTTCAGAGCTCGTTTAGCGTTAAAGCACATTTACTGAATTTTTTGGAAAGGTGGAGACACGGATTAAATCGCAGTGTTCGATTTCAGAAGACAAGAAACGAAGATTGACAGCGTTAAGTGTGGGAGGAAAGTTAAAACGGTCCTTCGCGTCTCTCGTTCGTCGAGGTCCTTGAATTTTCGTCGAAGTTGTCGCGTTCGTGTCGCGTCTGCACGAGCGAAACACAAACGGACAGCGGACCGGGGTGTTACTCTCGACGATCGTCGTGATAATTAACGGACGAACAGGTGTTTCGCGCCAACGCTTACACAGACACACACAAAGGGAAAGAGAGAGAGACGGACTCAATATTTTCGGCTAGCTGCGCGCCGCGACTTGGCATAATTTTATTGTCTTCTCGCGATGTAATGCATTCGATGACAAGCTGACCCAATAACAAGTAGCACAATGTACGTGCGGTTATAAAAAGATTGGAATGAATGGAACACCGTGTAGCAATGACGGGACGAAAATACCGTACGCGAAACGGTGTCGGCGGCGGCGTTCTTTTGCAGCGAAAACCGCGATCTCGACATTTTCCGTTCGATTCTTTAAAATTTTTCGCCAGACTCGGACGATCGTCGTCCGATAAAACGGAGAGTGCGACGAAACGAGGGAACGAAGTTTCTGGTCGATTCTCTGGCAGATGAACGGAATCGCACAGAGGTTTCTAACCGAAGAACGATTCGGATCCATCACGAGGCAGTGATTCACGTCTCGAATTGCGGCGACGGGAAGAATATTAGGTCATCGGAGAGGCTAATGCCGAGATAAACTTACCGAGCGCACTATATCCGACCTACAAGTTATAATTATTAGTCGAGGCATGCGTTCCGGCGCACTCTTCGCCTGTCTATACTACTATTTTCACGGCATCACTCGCGTCCCGACGTCTATTTCCGTGGACTGACTCAAAGCCACGTTAACGCGCGCGAGTCGACGCCACCGAAATCCTATATCGACGCGCCCGATTTATTCTCGAAGTCGACGAAAGCCTTTTCCTTACCGACGCTATCAATCGAATCCTCCTACCGTCCGCCATATATTCTATTTTCTTTCGTTCACCGCACCGTCGCGTTCCAATCAGAATTCTCCTAAACACCCAATAATTCAATAATATCAATGGAAACCGGACGTAAAAATTTCAGATCGAAATTGCTGTTAACGTCACGACCAATGCTTGGATTCGAACGTCATCTTCGACCGTCAAACGTCAAAGATCGTTCGATCTTAAAACTGGAATTCACGGTTCCTTTAATCGAATGACCCAGCGAATTGGTCGCGGTTAAAAAAAGACGGGTGACAAGAACCGGCCCGGCGATGATTCGACGATGACAGACGCGGCCAGAAACAATAAATTAGTCATCTCTCGGTAATTTCGACAGGATTTAACGATCAACAGGTGCATTTTACCGATTGGCTGACCGTGGGCTCTATAAATATCGCGAAACTCAAGTACGACGCCGAGTGAAAGATCGCTCAGGCATCCTGTCCGAAATTGAATAAATATATGTAGGATCCACGGGGGAAAAGTGAAATGTGAATTTCCATCCTCACCCGTCGCTCGTGTCAATCTGACACAGTTTTCCCGAAATATAAGTTACGCTGTTCTGTTGTTTGTAGGTAAAGCCCGGAACTTCGTGACTTTTATAAACCCATCAATTTGAATGGAAGAAACATTGAAAAATAACTGTTCACCTTATCTATTTAATCGATCTTTTACCACTGTGTCAATTTGACAGCGAGGGACGGGTTAACGAACTTTCAGTTCCAAACCTTATCTAATACTTTTTCTCTATACAGCACTTTAGATAGACGTACGCGAAAGGTGATTTGCAAAAATAAGTAAACAAAGACAGATGAGAGTAACATTGTTTAGTTGATGGTTCGTTTCAGAAAAGATCGAATTGCCGAATAGAACCTGAAGAAATAGGAACAGGAATTGAAATTCGTCCTGTTGAACAAGAATCGGCAGACGCGTCTGACCATGGCCAGCTAATTGTACTTGCGACCAAGACGCGCTGTTTGAATTATTTTTGCGTGTTGTACGATCTATCCTGAGTCAATCCTTTCACCACACGGTTCGTTCTGTATCGTATCGAGAACGTGTTAAGTGAAACTGTGCAATATACAAATGGAACTATTTTGTGTGAAAAAATGTTGGAGCGCAGAGTGTATAGGAGCAATCTGTGCATTGTACTATAATGAAATTGTGTTTTCAAGGTGTGGTGTGATATAAAGATCGAGTGTACTTTCCATGCCTTGTGGAAACGATGCTTGGGAGATTTGGCTAGGAGAGAGCATCGTAACGGGGACAAAATGGTGGCCGCGAGGGGGCATATCAGATGAAGACGACGGATCGACGCGTCGATCGAGCAAAACGCTCGGTGAAACAGGATGATAAATGGAGCCAGTCTTGGGAGACGCGAGAGGACAAAACGGAAGAAAACGTGCCGGACGACGACTACGAAAGACGAAGACGAGGGCGACGAGGATGATCGAAACGTCGTGTGGAACGACGACCCGTTCCTCCTCCCGTTACGTCTTTCTAAAAATAAGTGGACTTCGAGCCTAGATACCTAGATAGCAGTCTACGAATAGTTTCTTGGTGGTTGGAGAAGAGTCGCGTGGCGATTACTCACGGAACCGCCGTGGCATCGTCCGAACGATCGAGAAAGAGGAGTTCTTCAGATTTTCCAACGATCGCGACCACCTTGCCCTCCGCGCCATTGAACGCACTCCCGTGTCAAGGTCACCCTATCGAACGAAGCTTCGTCATCGAACACCATCATCGGTCCTCTCGATAATCCTCGATCGATACCACCTATTCGATCTTCTCGCTCACTATGCTTGGTCAACGAATCGCACGGGAACGTCTACCTCTCTCGAAAACACTGAAGAAATTACAGTTCCCTCTCTCTCTCTCTCTCTCTATCTCTCTCACACACTCGCTCTCTCTCTCTCTCTTTCTCTCTTTGTTAATTCCAACTCGATAAGGATTGGACAACAAGATCGCCGGATCGGGTTCCCAGAGGATCGTAGCACACAGTTCGAAGCACTGCAGTTCGATGCACCAGAGATATTATGCACAACAACACGATCATCGCAGCAGTCATCACCGTGTCCCCGAGAAAACCCGATCGTGCTTGCACGCTTTCGCACCGTAATCGTTCGTTCTCTCGCTCAACCATCCAGCCAACGTGCGTGTGTATGTGTGTCAAACAGGGGGAGGTAGTGGAACACTTACTTGAGGCAGCTCCTTAGGTTATCCAAGGGAACGGAGGCTGATCACGATATAGAAATCCTAATCTCGACCTTCTCTTCCTCTATGGGTCCTCGAGAGCTCGCGGCTCCTGCTCGACGAGATCCTCCCGCGCACTTTTTAATTCTCTTTGTCGGGGGACAATTGCAAAAAAAAAAACAAAAAAAGAATAACTAGCGAATTGATTGTGTGTATTTCGGTCGTGTGTTCGTCGTCGTCACTGTGTGGTCGTCACTCCGTTTCCTACAGATTTATCCTGTTGTTTTCGGCCCTGTCTCCTGTCTACCCTTTTATACGGAGCGCCTATTGTGGCCGTCCCAGTCACCGGGGCCCCGCGCGCCAACTAACCGCACGAAATATCGTCCTGACACCTCGAGGCGGAGACCTTACAGCCTCTGCGACGGCGCGGATTTGTCGACCAATCGATGCTCGATACGTTAACCCTACCACAACGCTTTAACACACCCACGCAGAGACGCCTTCCATCAGCGCAGAACACTACAGGACACAACATCCGAAAGGATCCTGCGCGGCGAGATCGTGAAACGCGTTACCAACGCATACACACCGTTTACCATTTTACGCACCGCTTTTCCTCCCACCCCACCACACCAACGCTAACCCCTTTTTGCCAGGCACGCTATTGAACTTGAAACCTTGTAATTAGTGGGGACGCGCAGATATTCCCTACTGATGAACTTGAAACACGCGCCGCGGAAATAACGATGCCCACCGTTCGGCAAGTTTGACCCTCGCGTGAACCGCCGCGCCATTTCATAGACAATTCTCTCTTTCCCGGGGACTCGCGTTGCTGGGGATGCAACTAGGGTATGCAACTTCGAAGCTTCGAAGGAAAGTTACAGCCCTGGTACAATCATATTATCAAGCACTAACGAAGCTGTCGAAACACGTGTCTCGAAAGATCGCAAAAGTGGAACGCGGCTTGATAGGATTTTTCCCGATGCAACACGCGGGGAAAAGTTACCGGAGACCCATTTCTTAAGTCGTTTAGAGCTAGACGGAATTTAGGCGGAATTCTATGGGATTCGCGTGGTAAATACAGACCGAATCGTTCTGTATTTATCATTCCCATGATTCCCATAATTCCTGACTCATCCTGTATAATTAGTGCGTTGACAACCATATCTCATATTTTAGCATTTGTTAAAAAATGATACGTGCACTTTGCAAGAACAAGAAGATTAAAAATGCAGACAATTTTTGAATTACCTAAATATCCGCGCAGACGTACAACATACCGTAGACACACTGAAAATTGAATGGTAACTACTTGAGGAATTCAATGATCGCGATGTCGCCAACAAATAGTAAAATTGAACGAGTAGTTTGAAAATTAGCTGCAGAGGGGGAAAGTTGCTCGGAAATATCTTTTCGGCAAACCGGGGATGAGAATCACGAGTTCCGTTGAATAATAATCACGAGTAGTCGTGTGATCTCGAATCAGCGATCGGAAACGGTCGGATCAGGCACGTGAAGCTTGCCCAAGGATAAACGATTCGCGAAAGTAGTTTCCGGGAGTGGAAACGGGCCGTATTAGTCAGACAATGGTCGCAGGAAATTCGAGGAACGATATCGTTGTTTTGAGTGCCGGCCAAAAACGTTTCACAGGAGTAACCTCTCGAGCATGAAGGGTCGCGGGGATTACCGTGACTTTCGTAGCGAACGAGTCACCGGTCGCCACCAAGATTCGACGTTCTTCCCGACGCGAAGAAAAGAGTCGATTAATCCGCTCGGATCGACCGATGCGACCGAAAAACTTATTTTCGTCGGGAACAGTGGCCAAGACCCACTTTTTCTTCGACACGGTGTTCTATTTCCTACCCGATCTCCGCTCCCGCATCTTTCTACTTGTACCCCGGATCCCCGAATCTTCCAGAATCTCAGACCGTTTCACGGAGACATTCAATCTTCGATCACATTCTTTTTTTTCAAGTTTGATCACATTCTTTTTTTTCAAGTTTCACATTCTTTCTGCATCTGGAATCGTCGAAACCTTTCGATGGTTTCATTTGCTATTTCAGCTAACGGAAAATTTATGTGTCTGTTATTATACCACTCCGTCAGGGTTATTGTTTATATCGTATCGAAATTGTTACATTACATCATTGTTGCCACATTTATTCCGGTATCCTACGCAACGCGGTGACACATGCTTGGATACTCTATAGCTCTGTTTTGCTCGCTAGTTTCTTCGCTTTCGCCCGATGAAAGCGTCAGCCATGCTCTTTTCAATGTTATGAGTAGACCGCGGATGTTCGTGCAATTCTAAAGATTTTTAGACCAATTTTAAAAAAGTGGAATCTTATTTTCCGCGATAGTAGCCTTTCTAGATCAGAAATCAATTAAAATCGTACCAATAACAATCTTTTAAATTGAATATTCTTGTTGTACGAATACTTCCTGTTCAGTGTTCTACTCAAATCACAAATACATTGATGATATCGGCGCAATGGTTTCATCAATTGTTATTTAAAAACACTTTTGCAAATTACCACATTAATTTCAACGTTTCGATCCTACTTTCGATCATTTTCAAAAAATAATTGCGTCTGTAAATGATTGTACGTTATGATATTATATTATTACCTACTTGCTTTGTGAAAACTAAGAATTTTTTAAATTCGTAGATACATCGAAAACACGTGTTGATGCCAAATGTTGTACTCAAACGTGAAGTTCTGAAGGATTCGAAGAGAAGTGCACGTTGCTCGAGGTAACAGGAAACTGTCAGACAATAGAATGCTCAAGTATTTGAATAATGGGATTGCGGATGCAGTCGCCCCTGTTGTGTATCGGTCGTTTCAAAACGATCCCGCGGTAACAACAATGTTCGCGGTCGAGGCTGATTAAACTATTCCACGCCCACGCGATTTATAAACGCGTGGAACGTCAGGGAAACGACGCGCTAGATCATCGATTAACAATCTAATTTCGATCCGGGGACGCGCAGGTGAATTTCTTGCACGCCGACTTCCCTCTCTCTATCTCGATTGCCTCGTTAATCGAGGCCAATTCAGCACGTTGATTAATCCGCTATAAACGTTTACTTTGTCCGAAACTAGCTCGCGTTCGTCCAAGCGTTTCCCAATCGATGATTCAAAGTCGATCCTTCGAAACAGAACAACCACTGCGGACGTACCTTCGCATCTTAGCTGGCGATTTCACAGTATGCTAGTCCAATCATGTTTGTCTAAGGTTAGGTCATTTAAACCCTTTGACCGACCCAGGGTCATTTTTAATGCCTGCCTCGCGCACAGTTTGTTAAAAAGCGTCACGCACAAAAACAAATCCTACTAATATTATTTCAAGCATTATATATAAATGCGTTTTTTCAAAATCACGTACAAAAATTCCGGACAAAAAGACAAATTAGCGCCCCTCAAATACATATATCTTTTTTACTTATATTTTATATAATTTAGAAATTAAAAAATAAATTTAAATAATTTTAAAAAAAGTAAAACAAAAAGATATAAATATATATATAAAGAATTTATATATATTCTTTAAATAAGGGTACATATTTTTTATTTTCAAGAAAAATTAAATCATTTTATTTAAATTTAATAAAAGCATATATTTAGCTTTCAGACATAAACAATATAAATACGCTATGCACTATAAACTTTTAGCGAACAAAAAAATTGATATGTGAAATTCTCTATTAAATGGGTATTTAACATATTCACAGTCAAGAAGGTGACCCTAAATTTTGGCACCCCGGGCAAATGTTCGGGTTGCCCCCTCCCCCCTAGAGCGGGTTCTGCAAACATGAATTGGTTAGTTTAGATTATACCGTAGGGGCAGATATCAATTTATCAGTTAATTATTAAGAAATAAAAGATATAAGTAGTTTATTCTAGAATTGTCGTTTAGCCCACTGTGCGGTTGGCCATTTCAATGCGCGCGTCAATTTGGACGATTCGATCGGTTCGAAATTCGATCGAATTTGTGGAACACGGACAGACTTTCTTCCCCGAGAAGCGCGAAGAAGCGGAACGTGTTTACCGTTCGCGCAAACATTATTTTTAAGACGCCATCCTTCAGACTTACACCGCGGGTAGGGGGCCATCTTCCCAGGCACTTCGAATGACGAAATCGTTTCGCGATTCGAGGCATCGTCCCGGCTAAAGCTGCGATTACACTCGATACGATTTCCCATCGGATACAACACCGGTCGCCTTAACTGTTTCAATGCTATCTCAAAAGCTAGAAATATCCCAGGACCTCAAAACAATTGAATCGTTCCAAACGAAATCGCAGTATTAAATTATATCACAGAAAATTATTTCTTGAACAATTGTGTTGCAACAATCATTCTCGCAACAACTGGGAAACTCGATTGCATCCAGACAAATAAAATGTTCGTATGGTCACGCAGAAATACGAAAATCGTTTGATCAGGTTCATTGAAACCTCTGACCATAAGTGGTTCGGAACCCACCTTAATAAACTGCAAGGTCCTTATTAAGATAACCTTAGCAAAAAGTTGAAAATAAATGTAAAATATCATGTAAATAATGTAATTTGTAAATAAATGTAAAATATGTAAAATAAATGTAAAACGTAATGATGTAAAATAAATAAATACAAAAAAACCTCTGGCCATTCCCTAAACAGGAGGAAGAGGAACTCGATCTATTCCTGTTGGGACAACAAATAAACCTAAGCATATTACTCATCCGGAACCAGTGTAAAATGTGTTTAAAATTGACAGGGGGAAGTTCTCAACTGTGTATCACGAACGTTTAAAATGTATTCAAGCTTGCGCGGTACAGTAGCGTGTTTCCCAGGCGTTTTGAATGATGAAATCGTTCCGCGATTCGTAGAAAAAGGAAGAAGAGGATGCTGGTCCTTTCAGATTTCGCCGAATGGGATCCCGAATGTGCAAGTCACGTGCGTGCTCGCTCAAGGGACAAGCAACCCAGAAGACAAGACGAATAGGGGGAGGGGGAGATAGAGAAGAAAAAGCGGGCTCGAGAGAGAAAATCTCGCACGCGGCGCTCGGCTCAGCTCGGCGCGCGCGGATATACGAGTCTCTCTCGGTTCTGGCAAGCCGAGGCACTTTTCTAAATATACACGATCGCCCCTCACCGGTGAATCTATCTTTGCGTATTAGAATCTATACCTAACAACCCGAACACTCGCACTTCCACCGTTCCACGGGTCGCCTCGACGTTATTCGAGAATTAGTCGATCTGTTTATGGCTCGCCATCGGCCGAAGAGTTTCCCTTCATTTTTCTACGACCAATCCTCTGACCGTGGCCACTGGCTTTCTTCGAACGATCAAATCGCCTAATAGTACACATACCTTCAATACCTTAATCAAAGCTGGAAAATAACAACAAAGAAATCATCTTTTCATGAATCCCCTCTCACGTAGAGATATCGAGCAATGAAACCGCGGACGCTGCGGCTTAGGACGCCTCCAGAGAAATACCTGCGGACTGTTCCTATTCTTTACTGAGATTCGATTAAACAAATTAAAAGAGAAATTAGAGTTCGATGGAACGAAAAATGTACTAGTTTTAGTAAGACAAGACCTCCGTAATAACGACTGTTCCCCGATTGTCAACAGAAGAAACCAGGTACTTATCACTCGACTTCGGATTCGCCACACTAACTTGACCCACTTATAAAGAATTTTGAAAGATCCCCTCTCCGTACGTACCCGATGTAACATACCACTCTCAGTTGAACATTTCATCCTGCAATGGCCCTATTTCTCCTTCCAAAGTAGATATTTTTGTCTATCAATTTAAGCGAATGTTTCAATATTAGTTTCAACTTACCGTCAAGTCAGGTTTCATGCATTTCTGACGAAAATGGCGATTCGTACGGTCCATTACTTGTTCCCTTCAATCATAGTTTTGCAATGTGGAAGATGGTCAAATTTGAATTTTTTAGTCAGCTTACTTTCTTTATCTTCGATCTAAACAAGCCGTTCAACGAAAACAAATTCGGAAAAGAGGCTGCGAGCCAAAACAACCCGTTTAGTGTGTTTCATTTAACGATCGCTCGTGCTCTTCAAAAATATCGCGACACTTTGAATGGCCACGTTTCGGATGAAAAAGGAACGAACATGATTACGGTAGGGTTTATACAAAAACAGACTTTTTAAAAAACCGATTTTCGAATTTTAATTTTTACGTGAAACAGGTACGTATAATGTTTTATATTTATGTAAATCATTATTTTATTTCTTTCTTCGTTTAATAAATTTTTCGTTTAATAAATAAATTTTCAAAATTCCCAGAAATAGAAAAAACTCGTTCATCAGGTTCTTCAGGTTCTCGCAGATATTTATTTATCGCTATTTCCATACTATTTTTCATCATAGATATTTTTTGATTTTCTTCTTCGTCCCTTTCATTAACGTCGCAGTCATCTTCTATAGAATAATCTTTCTATAATCTTGATAATATTTGTACGGACAACTTAATAATGTCAGATCTTGTAGCTAATGAAAGAAATTTACTAAAAGATAAATGTTATGGATAAATTTAAAACCGGTTTTTTTTACTGAAAAAACTGGTTTTCGAATTGCATAATTTTCTTTTGCAACCGACAAACCCTAGTTCACGACGACCGTGAAAATTGCAGATCGAAAAGCTAGCGTCGATGTAGCAAAATCGGATCCCAGCCAGTGATACGCGTAGAAGAGTACACGGTTCGCCGCGGGCAAATAAGCAGATTCGTGTTAGCCGCGTAAATCTCGCGGTTTTCGCGGAAATGGGAGCGGGAACTGGAATGCTCGAGGGTCAAAGGAGAAACGTCATGCCGGAGAAGAAGAGACGAGATAGAGAGCGAGAGAAAGAGAGAACGATGAGCAACGCTCCGGCTGGTTTACGTTATGTTAATGGCACTCTTCGGTTTCGCAAGTGGTTCGGATTCGTGTCGCGTTTTCGAGCTGACTCCGATGGATCGGCGCTCTGACACGTTTCTCAGGCACGCGTCTATGACCACCGAATATTTTTGCACCTGCCACGTCCTTCTAGTCGCTAATCTAACGCGTCATAACTGCGGAATGCTAATCGTCGCCTTTCTGCACATGCATTTTCCGCGTGCACATTGCTATTCGCCATAGACGCTCAGACTTTCGAGAGAGACAGAGAGAGAGAGAGAGAGAGAGAGAGAGAGATGCAAATAAAATCGTGCTTCTACAATACCCTATAACAACAACAGTAACGAAGTGTTAAAACTGCTCGAACAATTATGTTCAGTATCCGTTCCAACGTAGTAACCAGCCATTATTCGCCAATAAATCTTTCAGGCGATAATACACGGATTTATTACTCGTTCAGCGGTCTCAAGTTCAAGTTCGACACGCCTCCCATCCCTGTTTCATCTAAATCAATCAAATCCTGAACGATTTCCGAGAAAATCGATTGACGCGCGAATCGTACCGCCTGAAATATGATTCGAACGCGCATAAGCGTCTCCGACGTTAGAAAAAGCTGCGTATACGCCGTTGTGTTCGGGAGAATACGCGGAATCGTTCGGCGCAAGAGTGGTTCGTGCAGCTTCTGCGATTAAAGCAGAGAAAAATGGTGGAAACGATGACGCTCCTGCTCGGCATTCCGAGTTTGACGTACGGCCGAGGAGGCGAAACTTAACGCGGCGCATTCGTTACCGAGCGAATGAACCGCGTCGCTAAAGTTTCTGGTACTTTATGCTCGAAATATTTTTAGTGCGCGTTACTTTTAGCCCCGAGATGCGAAAAAACAGATGTAATCGAAGCCCTGCCGCTCGAACGATTCGAGGAGAAGAGGATTCTCTCTGATTCTCACCGAGAGCCTCTCGGTCTCGCGAGAAACGAGTGTGCGTGAATGCGAAACTGGCCGGAACCGTGCCGAAGGAAACGCGATGCTTCCGGTTTGTCTATTTGACCGAGCCCGACAGGGGATCTTGAGAATCGCGGACTCGAGTGTTTATCTCGCTTGTAACGCGGCCTGCCCTCTCCTGCGTCGACCTAAATCCAGTATCGCCAGCAGAACCCTGCTTATCGCCTCGCATCTTCTCAGTGGCACTCACCGACGCCATTTGTTATCGCTGCATCGCCGACCAATCGCGAACACGTTGCTCGTCTCCTTGTGATTTGCGAAAATCAAGAAAGTCGATGTTATTCGTCAATAATAGCTGTTCATTTATTATCACGTTTTTATTAGCTCGCTTTCTTGTCTCTCTGTTTGTTCGATACAAATCTGGCAATCGATTTTAAACTAACTCTCAATGCAATAAATGCAACACAATAGTATAAATTATATTAAAAAATGACAATGTACGACAATATTCCAAAAAAATTTTTTTAAAAAGACTGCGTTTTTTAACCCTCATAAGATCCTCGGATGATACTTCACCAATTTTTGCTCTACACTTCAATTAATGTTACATATCATAATATATTTCATTAAAAGTTAATTAAATTCGTGAATTTCTTTATATAGCCTACCGATCTTCTCCTACACATAATTGGCATCGACTTCCTGTATTTTTTCTTTTTGTTTGCATTTCATAAATTCGATGGACCAGCAATGACTTGTAACGTATTTCCTACAGCGAGTGATGCTTCACCTCTGGGTAGTACAGGTCTTCTCTTATTTATTATTATTATTACAGTATTCGGGTGAGATATCACCCGAGGGACTCCTCCGTCACTTGTTTTTTTTATGACGTTACTATATCATAAAGGAAATATATCGACTTGCGTTTTAGATATAATATTATATTTTAGACAAATACACAAAGTTATAACACATTTAGAAAGAAATCAGACATAATACAGTATCTGGAAAAAGAAATGAGTCAATTTTCATGCAAGGAGCGTATGAGGGTTAAAAAAGTAGTTAAAAACCCAATAAGACAATTTTGGACTTTTTTTTAGAGACAACTATTTCTTAAGCAATATACAAGAATGTACTCGAATTTTCCTAGGTGAAAGTACATTATTATTATTATTATTATTATTATTATTATTATTATTATTATTATTATTATTATTTATTTTATACAGACTGATGTCCTTTTATATAATTGTATACAGTATAACTAATAAACAGAAAAAACCCTTAATTTTAAGTCTTACATTGCTTGTAAGATATCGTGGAAGCGAGATATCTCATCCACAGTGGTGAAAGGGTTAAAGTAAGGAGACTTCTCAATGGCCACGCCAAAAAGGAACAAACTCCGGAATCGGCCCATAGAGAAAGAGAGAGAGAGAGAGAGAGAGAGAGAGAGAAATTGAGGATTGCGAAGATTTGTCGCGTGGGTGCGATTCAGTTATTTGTTCGTTTATCAGATTTTGTTGAACCGAGTGGACCCGAGTAGGCGAATGGCTCGAGTATATGGAACAGCCGATCTAAACTTAGTCGTTGGTCCGCTCTGGAAATAGATGTTATGAGTGCGAGGACAGGACAAGATACCGGCCCCTATTATGCGTACAACTGCGTATCATCGAACCGCCACCTCATGCTCCACCCTAGAACCGCGAATTCCTCTTTGAACACACCTGTGTTTTCTTCTCAAGTGTACAAGTTCAACGCGCGTACCTGCACTCCGAGGTAAAGCGAGTCGCTGCGAAACGCGAACACACACCAAAAACTTTCCCTTGCAATTCTACTTGGGAAAGTGTTGCTCAACTGCTTCGGGAAATTTATTAATTAATCCTGCTTCTATTAAGCTTCGCTTCAGCTGCATATTCAAGAGAAATTTATTGATGTTTAAACTATTGTAACTTCGCGACAAAAAAAAATCATAAAGTATTCAATCTAGGCTGATTTTGAACCGTGAACCTCTATTTTCACTTCCCCGGTTCGATTTCTGATAAAACCATCTGTGCGTCATGCGGAACGCTTTTTCTTCCGGATATTTTTCAAACTGGAACGACTCCACCGACATTAAATAACTTTTCTCATGACTAAAATCATTAATAATTAATTAAAATCGTAATTAAAATCATAAATCATAAAATCATTATGGGAGATTAATCTCCGGCTCGGAACAATGTTGTACACATTGATGATGTTTCCCTAACTGTATCTTCATGAGATTCTGAAAATGAACAACCGTATAATGAGCTTGTCGAAGAAAGTGCGTGTGTATATGAATTTTGTCTATTATCGAAACGAACGGGGAACAAATATGAAATACAAGTTGGAAGTGGTTATCCCGGTGTTGACACAAGGGTTAATTATGTAAAAAATTGGCAGGATTGTTCAGTTTCTCCAAGGCCTGGCTGGTCGGCAGCATAGTTTGGTTTACGAGGAGGTTTAGCGGCTGTGAAATCGTTTGTCACGTTATAGAAGCATAAACTGCCATATCTAACATTGACCCGGTGTGCGCGCATGGCGCTTGAAGCGAAACGTGGTCGCCTACTTGTCGTGCCGCGTCGCCGTTCCGGCTGTAAAATTCGCTGGGCTGTCGGTTGCGAAAGTCAACGAAGTTAGAGCCACGCGAGTACGGTATGAAAATGTTGTCGGGGATTTTTGCCGCGTGTGTCGACCGATCTATTTAGCGAGCTGACATCTATTTCGAGAGAAATTGCATCTGCGAATAACGCGTTCGAAAGCGGCACCGTCAACAATCGCGCGACACACAGGGACAACGACACGCAACTGGTAGCACCGTCGTCGTCGTCGTCGTCGTCGTCGTCGTCGGGGATGTTGCAATCTCGAGGAACGGGGCTTTTAATGTCCGTGTCCCGTCCCGTAAAACACGCTCCGGAGAACAGTTTTACGAGAAAAATCGTGAAACGTGGCCCTCGCCGACCAACGTAAAGCCTTATCGAAAATAAATACGCTCCGGGGCCGACCAGAAAAAATAACTGAGCTCCGAGGATCTTCGAGGAAAATTTCAAGATTTTGATCGACGCCGAAGAAACACAGTCGAGCAACAGTTTCTGGGCTTTCTTCGTTCGGGCGATTTATTCGATCGAAAGTTCGATCGTCGCCGCGCGCCGCGTCGGCCAGCGCAAGCGAGAAAATGATAAACTTCGACGATCAAAATTCGGAGATTCTGCATTTCTCGTCCGGCTATTCTCGGACCACCGCGACTCCCACGCGGTTACTCAATATCCTCAGACACGTATTATTCACCGACAGTGTACAATCTGACAATTCTATATCAGGCCTACAGGCCGTCTCAAAATACGCGACTCCGAACGAGGCCGTCCCACGGTTCAACCAAGAGAATCGTATGTTATATCGAAGCTGATTTTCGCATTTGAAACAGCAGCGAGATTAGAAGAATTGATTCGAACAATTAAAAGTCGAAATTCCTATTTGTCTCCTACTCGTCGTGATCTTTCTCGGATCTAGGAATTAAGAAGCCTGTATTCCGGTGAAACGTTGAGACGCGCTGTGCAATATGATAGATGCGAAACGCTATTTCGGACGAACAGCTTTCACACAATTCTACGTTGATAGGTATATCGTAGATTTGCGGCAACAATGATACAGCTGAAAATTTGTCGCTCTGATTTTATTGGCAGCGAATCAGCGAATCGACGGTGTATCTCGATTACGCGCTTTCCTTTTAGATTTTGATATTTCGTCATTCTATTGTGTCATTGTGCCCGAGGAGAATTTACAATTAACATTTATTATTACAAACTCTACTCTTGATCGAGGATTTACAAAAACGGAGCAATGTGTTTCCATTCTGGTTCCAGCGACCTGGAAGATGCATAGGCTACCGACAGCAATGTATAAACTTACCGGAGCTTAATACACGCGTGCAATTTCATGGATTCTGGCGGTGAGTCCGACGAAAGATTCCCGTCGAGTATCAATTTTTTCGATAGCGCAATTTCGTCGAAAGAAAAGCTCCGAAGCAGCTCGATGCCAGCGTTCTCCCAACGGTGCTGGCACCGACGTCGGTTCTCTGGTCGCTTGGAAAAAGTGATGGCGAAGGTATTCTCGTTGGTAGCGTATCGTGAGATTGGGAATCCGACTCGATATCGAGAGTGGAGACGAGACGATCGGCACGATTCCAAAAAGCAGGCAATCCCCGATAATCTCGAAATAACGGGAACCTCGCCCCTTCTCGCGCGCATCGTCAAGCTCACGAAGACATTCGCTTTTCTCTCTCTCTCTCTCTCTCTCTCTCTCTCTCTCTCTTTCTCTCTCTTGTTCTCTCTCTGTTTCTCTGGCTGTGTTTCGCATCCTCGTCGTCGCCTCTCATTCTCACCCGCGGCTGTTGCTCAGCCATCGATATTTTTGGTCGTGGCGCGACGAAGACGCCGTCATCTCGATTCGCTGTTGGAAAAGAAAGACAGTCGGAGCAGTCGGAAAGAAAAGGAGACCGCAGCGTACGGAGACTACTCTAGCGAAGAGACGAGTGAGAAAGAGAAAGAGAGAAACGAGAGGCAACGAATGACAAAGAGGGCGAGCATCATCGTGAAAACGGTTAGCGCCGTCGGCGTAACCTGAGAGCTTCTCAGACCCCGCGACCATATATGTCCGCCACTCGCTCTCTCTCTCACTCGCGCCTCTCTGAATCCCGTCAAGCCCTCTCGCTCCCACCAAAAGCTCTCGCGCCAAAAAGCTCGCCTTCCCTTCATCCGGATTTTTCCCCATCGGTTAATTTCCCGATAATTTACTGCCCACCGTTCACGGCGAGCCAGAAACCGCTTTCCCTCAACTACGATTCGCGAACGTTGCCTATCGCTGTCGAACCCTCTCTCTCGCTCTCTCCCGCTCTCCCGCTCTTTCTCTCTTTAATCGCTTCCGTTTTCCATACGGAGGAGCGCTTAGATAAGCTTTCGGCTTGCAGGGATACTGTACAGGGCGCCGCAGCGAGCGTACCGCTTGTTTATATGGGGAAATATTAATAATATACAGGGTGAATCACGAATCCTGATCAGTAGAGATTATTCAGTTATTAGCAACCAAATCGAAATTATTTTTATCGGGTGTTGCATGATTTCAAAAGAGCTTCCGCGTGATTATACCAAATTTCTTGACAATTCTTTTCTTTCATGATTTTTCAAGGTCTCCTCCAACTTTTCGCAAATACATAATATCTTCTTATCTATTCTCTTCGCAATTCATAATATCTGTCAGAGGATTTCAAGACGCATTTTTTTTATCATAACGAACGATCGACATCAAAGGTACCGCCCGATAGTATCGCCTCTTGTATCCCTGCTCTATGATACTCGTTTGGATTGTTATAAACCATTTTCATAGATATCGGTGCGCTCCATCGATCAATGACAATGCAGCGCTATTGATCAACATTTATCATTACAACTATTCAACAAGGTGTGCTGCCAAAAATTGTCAGTCTCTCGCGAGCTGCCGGGGACGACGGACCTCTCTCCGCTTGAGTCTTTCGGCACTTGTCATTTCACAGGTCCAAAACTTATGTAGGTCGCCTATGAACCTGATGGATCCTGGAGAAGTTATGTAGGTTACCTGAAGAACAACCTTCCCTTTGTTTCCTTTCTTTTCACCTCATCCATTCTTTTCCCATTATCTTTTCACATATACCACCGGAGCACCATGAAATTCTTTATAATCCCATCCGCGTAGAGAAAATGTAAAGCAGGGGTAAATTGTTACGTAATTTATTATAATTGGTAAGGCCTGGTAAGAATACACATATTATTTACTTAATAATTGCTATTATTTTAATAGGAATTGTATATTTAAGTCCTTCGGATAGACTTAAGTAGTATGATACGTTGGTATCCTATAAGTACGTATATTTTTAATTTCATTGAAACGCAAACTCTTAAATATCTCTTGGGCCACTTTCGAAATAAACGGCTGATATCTCGATCCGCGAGAATCGAAACATCGATATTGAGAATCGATATCTCGATCAATTAGTACGTAGAGTCACCGCTGTGCGGCGCCACTTCCTTGACTAACAGTCCTTTCTCCAATATCTCACCATCGATTAGCTACCGAACAGAAACATATTGCGCAACTATTCGCAAGGCTGCAACAGTGATGCCAGAACGTGGGTTTTTCTCCTCCTGCTGCTGTCGGCTCAGTAACCCCACTCTTACTTCTACTGCGCACGCGCTACACACGAACGTACCTCTACTCTGCCTGTGTAAGTCTCACGGTGAGTAGAGGTACGTTCGTGTATAGCGCGTGCGCAGTAGAAGTAAGAGTGGGGGTACTGAGCTGGCAGCAGCAGACAGTGATGGTATTCGGGGCGCTTTTCGCGCGCATGCGCGAGTTTTGTCAGGGACGTGTCTACGTCCGAAATTTGTGGGGAGCTATTGAGGCGAAAGTAGTGGGAGACTATCCGGCTATACCCTTTTGCGAAATTAGCAGGGCGATCAAGATACCCGATTTTCGTACTTCAGTGAGGCCTTCTGACGTCAAAATTGTCGCGCATGCGCGCGAAAAGCGCCCCGAATACCATCACTGGCAGCAGAGGAGGAGAAAAACCCACGTTCTGGCATCACTGGGCTGCAACTCGCGAATCATAAAACTCCGTCGCATATTCAGAACTGCGTTTTATTCGCGCAAGCGCACAACGCCTGATGCACACATAACAAAATTCTAATGCTCTGGGAAACATTGAACTGCAGTCTGGACAACTGTTTACAGTGTATTCGTCGACAAGTACACTTGCGTGGCGTTGTTGTAATTTAAAAGAGAGTTCATTGGTTCTGCAGTTTTCTTTCAAAGTGTTCATGCTGTAACAGTAAATTTCAAAGTTACCACGATGGAACGAAGAATTTCCTGAATGTTCAGAGATGTCAACCGGTTGACGTTGCTTTAGACTTTGCAACCAACATCCGTAAATTCTGTTCGAAAAACTATTGTGATCTGGAGATACGATGGATCCAAGACTTATTGAAAAATTCATAGAAGTGACTGGTTAGTATTCTTCGAATTTCAATACCGATCGATGCTTCAACGTTTCTGTGAAACATTCCATCGTGCGATATTACGTATTCGCGTTATATACAACTAAATATACTTTATTTGTTATTAGGAGTAACTGAAGATGTTGCTCGTCAATATTTAACTCTCACCTATGGCAATGTACAAGCTGCAATAACAGTGATGTTTGAGGGAGGAGGGCAAGCGTCTGAACCGCAACACGCCGATCCTGAACCAGAACACACTTATCCTGATCCTGAACCAGATCTAAACAATACCGAACCGGAAACAAGGCCTCCTATTTTACCAACGCAAGAGATATTAGTGCCATCCGATCCAGCTTGCTCTTTCTCCAGAATGTCGGAAGACAGATTTAGAGATTTTAAGATAGAAACACGTAAGGCATATTTAATAAACACGTTCTGCTTATTTTGCTTGCCTTTCCATTTATGCTGCACTCGTAACTACAATCGTGCCCAGGCCTGCATATAAAATGCGTAGATTAACATAGGAGTATTCTGTGCAGGACGACAAGAAGAAGAAATGGCTCGTAGAGTAGCTGGGCTTAAACCGAGTTCCAAACAGAAATCTAACAGATTCGAAGACTTGTTCCTACGACCGTACAGTATTCTCTGCTTAGGACCCTTTTTCGTTGCCCGCGAACGTGCCAAGTCGTTGAATCGTTGGCTGCTTGTAAATATTCAAAATCCTCAGGAATTCGCTTGTCTGGTTCTGAATAGAGACGTATGGTCGAATCGGCAGATTACAGAGATTGTAAAAGATCATTTTATATTCTGGCAAGTAAGTAGTAATAAATAGTCAGTTGTTCTTTATTGTTGATTTTTAAAATGAAAAGTAAACGGCATGATACATATTACGTTTGCTAATAGGCTTTGTCAAACACTAACAATGGAAAGCGTTATATAGATTTTTACAATGTGTCTAAGTATCCCTATGTGGCAGTAATAGATCCCAGAACAGGGGAATGTATGAAGACATACCATCATATTACCGTCGATATTTTAATATTCGCATTGAACGATATGTTAAGTACTCACCCGTCTCCGGAGTGTGTATCGAGCGAATCGGTCAGCCCTAAAAAATGGAGCAATAATACCGCAACAGCGACAACAACAAACGAGGATTCTGCAACTAATTCAACAAGTGTAAGCTCTGTCGCGTGTTCACATATCCCGTAAACTATCAAATGAACAACTTGTTTCTCATGCGACTCGTTATACTTTTAGAATCACGATAGTAACACCAGAACTTCCAAACATTTGATCGATAGTTTAAAAGACTTAGACGGTTCCAATAGCATAGACGAAGTACAGAGCTCGAGTTCAAGAATGCCAGTCAGTGAATCTCAAAATACAAACAAAAAGAAAAGGATCGACGAACCAGACTTGAAAGAAAAGATCCAAAAACGTTTGAAGGTATTAAATCTTTCGTACTGTTGTTTCTGTTGAATGTGGATTAAATAAATGAATGATAATTTGTCTAGGATGAATCGTGCAAGCCGAAACTCGATCTAAGCAAGGATAAAACAAGTAAGATCTCATTGCGCTATAATAGAATGATCAAATGTTTGCAAATTTATATAAATTTATACTTATTTTTGTACACAGATAGCGAAACTATAAGACTCTGTCTAAGACTACCAAATGGTAAAAAAGAAACAATGTCCATGTATGCAGCAAACACAATAGAAGTAAGCTATACGATTGTATTATCTTTTAATCTTGCAAAATATCTATAAAATCTGTATTTTCTTACATTTCAGGATTTTATAGATCAAATGGAAAGTCTGGGTTATCCACCGTCTGACCACAGTTATTTAGTACCATTTCCAAAAACAAATATAGGAGAGCTTTCTCCTGAAACACATTTATCAGACACAATACTATCTCCAGCAAATACAGTATTTATAACAAAGTTACAGTGATATGGTATGTGTACTGCTTTTATATAGAAAATATTATTGGTTAATTAACCAACCTCTCTTCATTTATTATTACAGATCAAGAGAACGTACTGTATTTATTTTTCTTTCAACTACAAATTGGGGTGCATCTTATGCAATCAAAGAATAAGTGGTACATTTAAAATTGTTCACGCCGTATGTTTTCAATTAACACTCGAACGCAATTATCGTTCCCATATTCATTATTGGATATCAACATATTAGAATATGTTTGAACCTCTTGTAAGTAAAAAATTAGGAATTAATCAAGACAAGATTACAGAAAATCGTTCGTTTCAAGAGTAACTGTTTGGAAAATCGTACTTCCAGTAACGCGGATAGAATATAAGTTCTAAATGACTTCCACGGAGATTCTGTTTCTCTTTATAAAATAAGTTCTATCGTTTTAGTCGTGTTACCTATAGGTTCTGTATGTACCATTATATATTTCATAATTGACCAACTTTCTGTTTTGTATGTAATCTGTTTCAAAAATATATTTAGTGATTACAATCTATTATGCAACGAACGAAATAATTAAGATTTATTTACGAGAAAGCGGCGAACAAATCTGTAGGATTATTTTAATGGACAGTGTGATTAAAAACATCACTGAATGATTCATGTAAACTGCCAAGATATTACACTTTCTTTTTACAAACGTAGATTACTTGTTAAGAATTTATTTAAGTTCGGTTTTTTAAATACATGCTCAAGATAAGTAAGCAAATATATTAATTCTTAAGTATAGCCATCTCTTTCTTAAAGGAACTTTAAATTTTACAACAATAAATGCTGAATAACAAAATACATATATGTTGCTATTTTTATTTACATCAAGTCATGGGAATGTTAATACATATACTTAACACGTGGACTACCGCGCGGTTCGTGTACGAGTCGCACAACTATCCGCCAAGATTTACAAATAAATCAAAAAGAAACTGTAATCATTATAAATTTAGTTAAATTTTGTGGTAATTTTATATATTGACTCGGCAGTCAACGCGTTAAACAAAGATCAACTGCATTTGCGGAACTAACTTTCTAATACGTTATAAGTACAAGTACAATTGTCGTATGCTTATAAACATATCATTAATATCAAAGCTTTGAATGCACAGTTCATATACACACAAATATTGTTTGTTAGACGTTAAAGAATTTTATTAAAAATTTTCTGAACGGTATGACAGCTCTCGCCATGATGTTTATCTCCAGAGACACTTGTCCATCAAATTAAGGCGACACCCACTAATTAATACTGTACATTCACTGGTTGTTAGAACGCACGTTTCTCACTTCTATGAAATAAGAAAAATATAAGAAAAAATTAGACTAATAGTTAGCAATGTGCTAATACAAAATTACAATTGTCGAATACAAAAGAACAATTAGTACTACATAAAGGTATTAGTTGAATTAATATCTTACACTTACACAGAGCATTTGTAAAACAATACTTCTCTTTCGTTATATGACGCATGAAATAAATGTGTGTATATACAATGTAATAAGTCTATTCAACAAATACATCGAGTACATATCGTGGTGGTCAGCTACTTACATGAGAATTTTGGAGCAGTCTTAAGTAGCTGGCCACTACGGTAAATAAAACGAAATGTACAATAAATGAAATATATAATCTTCTCAGAATTACTTCTTTAAAAAAATATTAATTTTATTTTTATCAAGATCTCACACAAGTCCACACTTTTTATTATTTATTGACCGACCTTTTCTTTAGTCCACTCTTAGGGAAGGGAGGCAATTGTCTCAAAAACTGTTAAATATCAATATCATTAATGAATCACTTTTAACATTGAAATACTAATTCATTAATAATTTAAATAGTACACGGTAAGTTTGTTATAAATAACATTTCATATAAATTCACATCCATAAATAAATATGCTACAAAAGTGATGCAAGCCTAGAATTACTATGCTTCTCGAATGGTTCATTCTTTATCATCGAAAAAGCATAATATTAGAGTGAACAAACGAATTTCTGGCTTTAATAATTAATAAATTAAGCTTGAAAGTGACATCTAAAATACATACAGATGTACTTTTTCATTTTCTGACAAACAAGGATAGTAGAGAAATTTAGGTAAGAAATTGTTCTTTCATACCAAAATATTTTAACAACACGCCCATGGGAGTACGTTCAAGTCCGATACTCTCGATTTTATTGACCAGCTTATTCTTCGTGTTCCTTAATCTCAATGACGCATGTATAAAAGTCACTGAAATTAATAAAGTAATTAATACAAGTCGGTCGAACGTGGTATATTTAACAAATCAACTGTAAAACTTACCGCTGACTAGTAATAAAATGGTAAACAGCATTATTAAAAATATTGACGATCCAATGTACAAAGCCATACCTATACATGTAACAACACCTATCGTCTGAATCACTGGATATTCTCTCCTTAGTTTACACATTTCCTCATTTTCAAAAAGTACAATAAGATATACAAGTAGTCCCCATAATACTCCTAGAAGCAACTCTCTCGGATGCAGACATCTAAGCAATCAAGAATATTAACTTTTAATTAGTGTCGACTACACTAACAAATATCTATTTTGTTTCAAAGTAGTTATTTATGTCGAAGTGGTATAAAGTTGTACGTAATCAGTTATGAATAGATGTGGTTGCTTCTCCTCTTTGAATCAGTCCAAAACTTCCAATAACTTTCAACTAATTAAACATATTAAGAAGGAAAGTAAACCCCTATTTCACTCTAGTTTGTTGCAATTCAAGTACAACATTTTTATTTTGCATAAAGATCCGCTGTCTAGTAATAATGGTGAGTAACTTCCCAGTGCAGCTTTGTGAAGCTCGTATTGAAGGAAGAGTTGGAGTGGACATGGTAGGTACTGACTCGCCAAACAGGCGAAGAAGAGAAGCAACCACTCTGTTCCGCAAGCCAGCATTGGCCGGGCCTGATGTAGATAGTGAAGTGTGAGTAACCGTTCTAGGGTTGCAAGGGTATGGGATGTGTCTTCTCATTTCTCAATAATGCAAAGATGGAGTTTTTCAGTAATCAAAAGTATCGGTTCATTTACCAAGTACAGTTTTGTTACATGTAGCTTACATCGCATAAATATTACATTGTTTTATATCCTTGCGGAAGATTGTATGAGAAAATTATAAATTATTTTCAGGCCTTCTAGGTCAGGTTTACATAAGAAGGAACTAGTACAAAGTGGAAAACAGGACTTGCCTTTGAGAATCTTTTATCTAGAAATGAGAAGGTGCATCCCACACCCTTGCAGTCCTGGAAACGAGAGTCTACTCCCTTAATATAATATAAATCTAATAGTATAATGCAAAACAGAGGGAGTGTCACAATCAAATCTTTCAGATACTATTACAAATACTTACCCGATGACAAGCAGAATGCTGAGTAACATGTAGACATAGTTGGTCTGATAGTATATCAGATTATTTACCACTCTATTACCCCATTTCTCGAAATCATTGAAATTGGGTAATTGGAAACCCGACGGTTCCAATAAGAAATCTTTCCAACCTCGAAGGGGTGGTAATTTACAACCAACGTGCAGTGCTCTGGATGTATCCATCGTGTTACAAGTTTGGCTCTTGCACTCGCGTGATAATCAACCTATTTCGCCTCTTCGGTTATTTTTAGACAATGACGACCATAAGGCGAGTTGTCGTGTAATGTTTACGGTATCGGCTATACGTAGATGAATTTATGTGACAATCTGAACGGTTTATAAGAACGTCGATCAAAAGATTTCCATATCTCGATTCGAATAAAGATTGCGCACCACCAAGTGTAACGTCTTCGAACTTTGTCGGAAAAACAGATGGAATTCTTTAGCACGTTTCCTTATCTACTGTCAAGTACGAAGTATCGGAGAACAATACAGGATTCACGTCATTTACTTAGCTATATCTGGCTATATTAGAAAATTCAAATGGAGCGCGTATTTTAAAAGTGTTTGTCGTTGACAGACCAACGTCAACCATGAGATTTTATTCGTGGGTTGTTCTTGATTGATTAAAACTTTCCGGAGAATCGCTAATGATTCGATCTGCCGAGAAAATTAATTATTGTCTATGGCTTCTGCTATAAACAATAACTGGTAAGGAACATTTATTCATTGCTAATTCGTAACTGAGATCGAATTGATATTTGATTTCCGAATACATTGGCAAGTATATCTGGGACAAGATGATAGAGGCAAAAATCATACGTCACAATACGTTCTAACTTCCTATGACCTTGTTTTTTACGTGGATGCACCGATGCACCCACCATGGTGCAATTTTAATACAAGATAACGAGAAAGTTTGAATACTTCTGTAGTAAAGTATACGTTTCTGACACAAATATCTCGTGAAGCATTGACATTTCGATGACCTTGGGTTACTATTTTTATACATCGGAAAATAAAAGGGATCGATTGGTTGAACAAAAAATTGGATGCAATTGCACCTGGTGGGTGCATTGGTGCATCCATCTAGAAAGAGAGTTAGGGCTCTATTATTTTTTTTCTAATTCTAAAATTATTCATAAAATAGCTCTGGGAATGAATATACGCATTCTGTAAATAATTATCACAGCATTTCTTTATTTTTATCATTGTTTGAACAGCTCAAAAAACAGGACGAGTTATACATATAACAATAATGTACAAAATACTGATTAACATCGTCGAGAATTCATCGTAGTCAAAAGTATAAAATAGTTTTCGACGAATAAGGTTAATGGTCGACGTCAATACCATTTTACAATAGTTTTAAGCGTATAAAGAAAGGCACAAGAGTTTGCGTTGAGATCACGCAAAGAACGTTCAATTGATGGCATCGCACGCATCAATCCAGTCGTTGTATACATCGATCGGTTCTGACAACACGTTAACGGTGGTTTGATAATCTTCCAAACAGACGCGACAGCAAATCTTTGCCGTGTTTCGACCTTTATCCCTGAAATCACAATAACACCATATATACATAATAATAATAATGCCAAATAATGCTCTGTACCGTGTGTCAGCAGGTGTTGGGTTTCCTTTGAAGCACAGAACTTACATTTTAACTTCGCAGGATTTCTCATGGTTGCAAAATGGACACGTGAATTGTATATCCATCGGCTCGATGGCTTTTCTCTTCTGAGGGGCCTGTCGTTTGCTCTTCCTTCGGCCCATTTTCAACGTTTACTTTTTAGATTGTATCAGGCCCCAATCGAATAAACCGTTACACCAAAATAGGATGCATGGGTTTTCTCGAAAAACCTTTTGAACGCACAATTTTCTTGATAATAACGCTAACCTTGTAGGTTTGGCATCGATTGATTAAAATCTTACATTTACCGTTTGCCGATCGGGAACGGTAAAAAAAAGTTTTCTACCTGGGTATTGTAAGAAACTCGAATGAAATACAAATTTACATTTTCTTAGAGATTGAGAATAATACAACAATATTTTAGAATTCTTCGAGTATATTAAAAAATGGACGCTGTTCTTGTTGCTTGTAGGGGAGATTTACCCGAAATGAGTCAAATGGCCGCTGTTCTACTATTTGTAGGGAAAATTTAACCGAAAGACGTAAAATGGCCGCTGTTTTGATATTTCCGGTCTTTCATAACCAGAAAATGTGAGATGTATATGAAATGTAAGAAGAGTGAGATAAATTTGTAATTGTATAACATGTATCTATTGGCCAATAACAGCCTTAGATGGTATTAATAAAAAAAACTATTACTGATATTTCGCGACGAGGATTCAAATGCCTTCCGGTAAACGCCTTGCGGCTTTGGTAATGAACTGTAACGAACACGGACGATAGATATATGGTCGCGGATAAGGTATGAAAGAAGATAACTGCTTGCACTGTTGTCGCTTCTGCATTACATTCGTTTTTGACGAGTTTTTATACAATTCTCTTTTGGGCCCGGAGAGCACGGGTCTTGGAGAGTGCTCTTCGCGTCGCTAGGCGAAGGCGCTTCTCTGATTGGCGCGCGCTCGCGTTGAATTCTGTCAAGTTCCTCAAAGCAAAGCCCATTGGTCCTTCTCACCTGTTTTCCCCTACTCAAGTGAACTTCTAACTTTTTTTATTCTATATAATATAGTTTTGAATTAGTTGTTTTATGAAATAATATTGCTCTATTTGTAGATAGGTAAGAAAGACGCGCACATTTTGTATGAATAGTCATATTTAATGTGTATTTTTACCATAAAATTGAATAATTATAATGAGGGTCTTTGATACAAAATTAATATTAAGTATGTTACAAATTAATCTAGAAGAATTTCAAGCACGCAAAAATGAGTAGGTTTTGTGGTTGATATTGAATCATCACGATTTATTCTTTGTATATAATTAAATATTAATAACACGTGACAATTTTTGCACCCTATTAAGCAGCAAGTCCCCTTGTTTGACCATAGCTTGATATTGCCAATTTTTGCTATCCGGTCTATTGGTTTCGACTACTCCGCCAACACGATCAACTTTACAATGCAGTCTACCAGCTGCAATAAAACGTGATATTTCCCTGCAAGAAAACAAATTGTGTTACAAAGACTGATTATATCTTTCAATCAGACTTTCAATGAAACAACATTTAACGTAACTAATGATTACACAAAACTGAGTAGATGGAATTTAAAGCAGTAAACAGATTAAAAGAATTCAAGAATATCAATGTACTATTTCTAGCTTATTCAAATCAATTAATTCTGCGTCTAATGCCCAAATCTGATTACAATTATCTAGCTTGCGAAACTTACTGATCGATGTACTCCACTGTGACGCCAAAAGCTTCCGCCATATACTGTAGTGTCAGAGATCTGTACGATTCCAAAAGTTGTGTATACGCAAGAATGCGCATTTCTCTAACATAATACCGATAATGAGGAAACACTAAATAGTCCCTGCGCAGCAAACCTTCAACGTGTGCTGAAAAAGAATCATCATTGGTTACGTGTTCTCGCTTGTACAGAAAGAAGGTTTTTAACTATTCGAAAGAATGTTACAGTACCGAGATTCTTGAAGAAATCAGCATACTGACAATTGTACAGAGAGAACAAGTAAACTTTCACATCTTGGTTGCTATGAAGTACTTCCAATATTTCGGAGCCTTTGATAATTTTATCACGAAGTTCATTTCGTGGTAAACTGATCATACTTAAGTATACTGTGTATCTAACAAACGTATTGTAATCCATCAGCTCGTAACTCGTAAACGTGCTGATCGTATCCAAGAAGAAATTTGCAGCTTCTTTGAAATCTCGTACCGCTATACAGTATGTTCCCTGGTAAACTTTCAGTCTGTTTCTTCTGTCCCAATCACCGCCTTCTTCTATTAAACTGCATTAATAAGATTACAAGAATGTTTTCTGGTATCCTACATAGTATCATTATACGAAAACTTAATTTTAGTGTTTCCCCACCTCTTGGCTTTCTCTATGCTCGCTGTAATATGATCGTGATCCAAATAGAACAATCCGATCCTAATGTTATGAAATACGATGTCTAATCTATGTCCCAAAGACACTGTTTTATAATACGTTTTTCGAAAAGCAGAGATAGCACCCGCTTTATCACCTATTCTGCAAAGGTGTTCAGACTTTTTCAGATTCGCTTCGCGAACCTCCATTTCTCCTAAATTCTTTTCGGCATCCTCGATCGCGTCATCGAGCTCTTTCAATTTCTCCGCATTGCGTGCTTTCATTTCAGCCAGAAGAATTTCGTCCACTGGCCAATCCAAATCTTTACATACGTCTTCGTAAAACGGGGCCATGTCTGTGAAAATCGCAAATATAGATTACATATTAAACAAAGAAATATATAAAATTATCAATCATAATATTAAAGGATTAGTGAAATAATAAAAATAGTTAGTATCACGATAACTTTAAAGAAGATAGAAGACAAAAGAGGTTAGGGTAAATATCTTAACAGTGTATCGAACATATTTTTATATAAACGAGGATGTATTTGTAAAAGTAATAATTAAGTGAACAATATTCAATAACAGTGCATTGTAACCGAAGCTAACCAAATATGTCAATATATCGCAGTATTCAAAACAATGAAAAAGATGCAATCTCACTTTCTGCTTTGATGGCATCTAAAAGTTTGTTCTTTAAGAAAGGATCATCTTTGTGTTCGGGCAAACTTAACAAAAACTTTGTTTGCGCCAATTCCAAATTTGGGTTCTTCTCCAAACCCTCCTCTTCAAGATTTTCTAGCGGCATTATAAACTAAAATTGTAATTACAATTATCGATAGACACAATGAACCGACACTTTATCCTGTCCTGAAGCACAGACTATCCAGAGCAATGCAGAGAGCAAGACGCGACGTCGTGGACTATTCTTAAGTCTCGTTCGCATGTATCAAGAATTTTTGCAAATGGCCCCAGGGTAGTTTCACCACCGACTAGTAATAGGATAGACCCATCATCTTATGGGACTTGGTGTCTCATGTTGTGAATTACCGACTGTTCAAAAAATCAGAGGATTTGGTATGCCCTCTATGACTTAAAGTGGCAAACTTAGGAACTATGTCGAATTTCAGATATCGAATGCGTAGTTGCCAAACCACATCCGAGAATATTCGTCGCATGGTTGCCAATTTACTGTTACTGCTCAGTACGTATTTCTGCTATTTTCCACTTTTCCACGTTACAGTCAGAATATGATTCTGGAAATGCAAACGAAAAAAGTCGAGTCAGTCATTCGACCTGAATATTTCACCTGTGTTTAAATATAATGCTTCCTGTTTCTATAATCATTTTAAAGCTGAATAAATGCTTTTTTGATTTATATAATAATAAACTGTCATTTATTGATAATAAACTGTCATTTATTGATAATAAACAAAATAACAATTGTTGTTGAAAATTAAATAACCTATTTAACGCTATTTTTATCTTGAAATTGATTCATATAAACTGTTGTCGGTTTCTTTGAACCTTCTGCTATAAAATACAATTTTCAATAGGACGGAAAAAAATTTAGAGGATCAGTTAACAAAAAATTTTAATGATAAGTTGTCATGTGAGGTTTCGTTACAAGTTCCGGCGTGTCTGTTATTATATGCGTTAATATTAAATATATAATTATTACAAGCTGCATATACTGGTTTTAATCGTGAACGAATTTCCAAAAGGATCCGTAGCAGCGAAAGTTCCTTCTAAGATCCTTTTGGCCAGCTCGAGGCCAAGTGGTGCAATAAACACGGGTGACCCTAAGGCCAGCCAGGTATATCGGGATGAGATCGTTAAAATGCAATTGCTAAACTTCGTTATTTCACATAATTCTTTGGCGGATACATGTTAGTAGTGTCCACGGCGTTCTTCCGATTAGAACAAGACTAAACTCGATAGAATTCGGGCTGCGTATACTGGTTCTAATCGTGAACGAATTTCCAAAAGGATCCGTAGCAGCGAATTTGGCCAGCTCAGCTACCACTAAGAAAGCTTTCAGCACAAACAAGGTATAGGAATCCTATGCCTATATCTCGTTTGTGCTGTCAGCTTATTTTCGGGCCAGCACCCTAGCCCGAGACCCTGTTAGTGGCCCTAAATCACCCTAAATCGAGTTGGTAATGCAGGAAATGACAAGAAAAAAGGGCCAAGTGGCCCTGGTAAAAATGGCCACCGAAATACATTGGATGATAGGTCTATCCTATTACTAGTCGGTGGTGACACTACCCTGAATGGCCCTGCGCGTTCGCATTTGAACAGTTTGAGTTAGCAAATTGTGTGATCTTGGTGGACTTTGATTTCTTTCTTTTTCTTTCTTATTTTCCCAATTTCTATTTTTTAATCCACAAGTCTACATAGTAGACAAGCTAACGAAAATATGTTGCCCACAAGTGACGCCACAAGATAATTCAAAATGGTGGGTAGTGATCTAAAAGCGAGGAACTTATACAAATGTAAACATTAGGAAAAAATGCTACAAACTTGCTGCATACAGAATTGTACCCTGATAGCTAAATGGACTCCACGTGGAGTGTCGAAAATGAGCACAGCGACCCTCCATCTGGAACCATCTCGGCTGGACTCCACGTGGAGTGCAGCGAGGTGGAGTCCAGGTGGAATGCACCTTCCGTAGCACTCTTTTGCTGTAGTAATTTTGGAACAAGGCACGTTATCTAAAGCTGGATCTATAAATACATAAGATCTAAGCTGATATATAAATATAATTCATCAATATCATCAATAAATTAAATAGGAATCCACATTACCTACATTCGTTGCAGCCCAAATTTCGGCGCCATCTAACAAAACTGTAATACAAATTAAAAATGCAGTTACCGACTCGTTGAAGTAGCACAGGTTGCATATACCAAAGGGGAGTTGACTGAAAAGTAGCATAGAGATGAAAATTGTCATCTCCAGCGATCCGCACAGGCTCGGCTTGTCATCGAACGATCAAGGACGCGTCACGTGACATTTTCAGTCAGAATGTGTGGAAATAATAGGGTCTCGGTCGTTTCGTTTTAACGAATCAGTTTATTTGTTGACACAAACTGCCAATGACTCCGTTAATGCGAGTCGGAAAAGAGAAAAGTTTGTCTTCACAGTTTCCGTTCGGTTTAAAATGTACAAGAGGGTATCGCGCGTCGCGATGTCGTTCATCCATGTATACCGTACAATTGAAACGCATACACTGATGGCTTCGGTGTTCCTTTCTTTTTCTAGCTAAGGTTTCGCGCGACGCTCTACAATACAATCACACACTTCCTCCCCTCGATAAAGTCGTTGCGCTTATCTTTGGACAGTTTACAGCGAAAGAAGATTACAATACGATCATTGTCGAGAAGATCATTCCAGAGGGTAGGGAGAATGGTTACGACTAATTGCGGTTCCACGAAAGAAATACAGATGTACACGTTTTCTATCTCACGATCGGATTCGAGTCAGGACACCGCGAGATTACAAATACGCGAACAACATTTTTCGCTCGATTTCGAGCACAGCTTTGCCTCTCGATGATCCACGTGATCACGAAGGACTTGGAGCAGTTTGTCGTTGGTCGAAGTTTTTTTTTTCGTGTCTCTCGGGCTGAGACCGAGAACGAGTGCAAAGTGCCGTTCACTGACACCAAGAGCGAGAAACTCGCGCATTCGGAATAGAGAACGCAGTTGGTAAAAAAGTGGACACTCGGGGTAGCTGGCGCACTCTTTGGCCGCCGATCAGGAATCAACCCTTTCACGAATGGGAATCTCGATGCTCGTTGCAACGGGGCTTCGTTAGCGGCTGCAGCGAACCCTCGAAAACGATGATACACTCTCCGAGATCGGATGAAATGTTCCTCCTCGAAATATTCCCGGCACTCGTTCTTCTCTCTATTCTCGAATCAATTTCGCGCACGCGCGCGCCAACACGATCCATCAGCTCTGTTCAACTCGAAACGATCCGCGAAACTGTATCGATCGAAAGGCTGGATCTCCAGCCCTAGTCCTACTCCGTTATGATAGTCGTGGCTGGAACAAGCAACGAAAAGTATGGTGATCCATCCACCGGTTTTGTATTATCGCGAGTCCATTTTCGAGCGAACGATCATTCTCATTCGAAAACCAAATAAGGAAGCGGAATCGTTCTAATTCTTCTGGAAAGTCCCTTCTATATCTGTCAACTGAAACCCGAATTTTCATACATTGCCATGTTTTTATTTTTTCAATTCTGCTTCCGGATTTTATTTTAGAATGACAAACTGTATAAGAATCGCCCAGTGGACATTGTAAACTATTTTTCGTGTTGCACAATGATATTTAGACTGCAGATCTGAATGCAAAATCAGTAAATAGAACGATAATGGTCCTTAAATTGGATCTGCTAATTGTTCTTATGAACGCATAACATCCGTAGTTCAGCGATACCAATGCCAGTGATTGTATGTCAGCGACTTCCATTAATATTCGGACGCTCTCAAGGAAACGATAACTTTTTTAACATTGCGCCATACGGTTTGAACTTTTTTGAGAAGTTGGAGCAGTTGGTTTACTACAGGATGTGAAAAGAAATTTTTTCAAAAATTGCAGTTGGTAAAATTGTAGAGAAAATACTGAAAGTGTGAGGCTATATTGAAAATTTAAAAAATACGATTCGTTGATCTGTGTCAGTTATGTGCACTCTGAAAGTTTCATCGAAATCGGTTGTTTTATTACAGTTGGAGTTTTCACCATCTTTAAAAGTTCGCAGATCAATGCAACGGCGACCGATTTTCATGAAATTTTCATAATATATCGAATTGATACAGATCTACGAAACGTGTTTTCTAAATCTTTCATATAAGGCCAAATGAAAAAGTTTCAAACTTTCAGTATTTTCTCTGCGATTCCGACAACTTGCAATTTTTTTTTCAAAAATTTCTTTCATCTTGTGCAGTGAACTGCTTATTCTAACTTCTGAAAAAAGTTCAAATTGTATGGTGCAGTACTATGAAATTTATCGTCTCTTTAACAGTGTCCGAATATCAGTGTGACTCGCTGTATGTTGGGAGGATAATCTAGGTAGGTGTGGGCGCAACGAAAGAAGAGAAAGAAGATCTGCGAGGAATCATTGACCAGCCCTTCTTTCCAACACTCGTCAAAGCTACATCGAGTTGGTCGAATTGCGGAGATTGATCTCTCGATCGAATCGGAATCGTGACAGACGTTCTCGCGAAAGTTAGAAGCGGCCGTTTGATTTGAGCTTGCGATCGTTTCTATCACGTTTCTGTCACGACGTTGTTACATCGATATCTGATCGTCTGGACGCATAAGTTTTCCATACACGTGTTCGTATGTGTGCTTGGCATAGTAAGTTCGATTAGGTAGAATAGCGAAGCGATTAAAAAATACGTTGGCAGGCCGGTTTGCAGGCCCGAGCTGTCATCAAACTCGCTCGTGCAATTTCTCTCTCGATTCTCTCTCCTCTCTTTCTTTCTTGCTCTCTTACTCTCCCGTTGTCATCGTTCTTTCGTTACTTATTTTTTGTTCGTGTTTGCTTGTATTATTATCATTATTTCCTTTTTTTTCATTGTTTGTTTGTTTATTTCGATACGATCAACAGCGAAACCACTTAAATCTGTATAATATATTTATACTTAATAGTTAATCCTTAGCGATCAATTTACAATCAAGTTAATTCGATTAATCGACGAAATGTTCAATTAGTTGATAGCGATGGCTGGTTCCGTTCGGCACGGCAACGCATTCGTTTCCGCATCCTTTACGCCTGCTTCTCTCTCTCTCTCTCTCTCCCTCGCTCTCTTTCTCAAACACACACGCATACACACGCTTTTTTATTTCTTTCTCTCTCGTCTCCTTTCTCTCCGTATCACACGTACACTGTGTCTCTCTCACTCCCTCATTTTGAAATTCTCCTGTTCACATATGTATCCCTTTTGTTCGGTTCATTTCATTTAATCATCGATGAAAACGTTTAACACCGACAGACACTTATGCTATAACTGTTCCACCTCGGAATCGGAATGGATTCTGAAAAAACATCTACTATAGTAATTGTCGATCGTACGCGGCATTGTGTCCTTGAGGCCGATAGAGAACAAAAGAAACATTCATTATATAGACATCAGTTATTATATCAACGATTCTCTCATCTATACCCTGTGCATCATTTTAAATGTTTTCAACACATTCTATGTGATTACTCGAGATAAATGTTTCTCGCTTATCGTAGATAGTCAATATATAATATATTTATACTTTTATGTATAATTCTTGTGAATCGTGAGCACTCGCGCGCGCACGCGCGTCCAACAAACTATGTATATGTGTGTCGAGCGGAATCTCCGCCGACTCGTTTCTCTTGGTTGTTGTTACTGTTTGTTGTCGCGGTTCGTTGGAACGGGCGTGCGCGTGCGCTACCACGTTTCGTTTTTTTTTTGTTTATTTATATATATATGATCATGCCAGATGCATAATTGTACAGCGTCGATCAGCGACAAAAAAGGATGCGCCGATATCCATCAGGCGTGCATCTAAAATCAACTGGTTCGCGCGTCGATCGGCGCCCGGCACCCGTGGATCCTCGATTGTTCGAAACGCGGCAATCAAATATAATCAACGAGACAACATAATAACGCGATAACTATGTAAAAATCACGGTAACGTACGAAATATTCTCACAGCGGTGGTGTCGCGCGAATTCAGCGGAGAAGTCGCGCGTGTTATCAACGCCGATATCAGTGTGTGTCACTGTGTGTCTGTGTGTATGTGTGTGTGTGTGTGTGTGTGTGTGGTGTGTGTGCGTGTACTCACTCGCGGACGACTGACGATTAAAACGGAATCTGCAACGAGAGAACGGCTATAATATATGGCTGTAGCGGGTGCGAGGTTGCGAGAGCGAGGATGCCTGCCCGATTGATCCGGGAATCGATCGGGAACGCGTCCCGGCTGTCGGATCACTTAAATTATTTATCCCGTGCAGTGTCCTTCGACGACGCGGTTACGATACAATAGAACTATTCAATATGCACTCCGTTAGAAAAAAGCTTTACAAACTTCATAAGCGAGAAGCTTAACCCGTCAAACGACCGATCCTCTCTAACTTCGCTCGATCCCTTAACGAAGACGACTCGTCGCGACTCGAGAAAAATTTGGTCTCGCTAGCGCTCGGTTCGACGCGCATAATTCAACCCTTTCGGAGATATCTCGTAATCGTGATTTCCTCGTACAACTCTGTGGACGATGAGAAATCTCGTGTATCTTCGTTATTCGTATCAAGCGTTTTATTGAAAAATTTCACACGAGTAATCGAATTTTGTTTGTGCTTCAAAATGATGAATATAAAGCACTCCATATATTACAACAATTAGAGTTGGTATGGTTTATTTTGCATGGAACGCAGAGGAATAACTGTAATCGATGTAGAAGATCGAATGTACAACGATATAACGATACAGGAGAAGATCTCGTGCAACGATGGAATCTGTAGATAGCGAAAGGAAACAAGATATTTCTGTAAAAATTGTTTCGTCATATTCCATGGTCAATAAACAATAGAAACTTCGATTGTGTTAAATATGGAGTATTTTGTATTTATCATCTTTAACCAACGACGTCTTAAAAATCGATTACTTGTATAAAATTTAGAAAGACTTCGAGAAATTGTAAGATGGTGACCAGATATCTTTCTCGCGTAATTAAAAGGGTTAAATCTGCTGAAACTGATTTGAAACAGTTGCCAGGGCAAATTCAATGTTTACGTTCTCGTAACGTGTTCGCGCAAACATCTGGGACTGATAGACAGGCCTGCTGGAAGCAAGACACACTTCAACGAATGAATGCAACGCAAAGAAAGATATCCTGCGAAACCGAGCACTACCGCATCGAGATTCTCCCTCGTTAGCGTCGCGTTGTCGACGACAACGAAGGGAAAGCACGCGGAATAAACGAAGAAACAGAAATACGATTAACGAGAACGGAACGAACGATGTCGTCGCTTGTTTAACAGGTTAACGGCGCGTGGCTCAGTCTGTACATGGAAAAACTCTCGATGTTCTGTGATAGCCGAGGTTCGTCGACGCGACAGCGAGCAGAGAGGGGGCGCACTGGCCAAACTGACAAATTCTGCGTGTCTATCAAAGAACTTTCGGCAAAGACGAGATAGAGAGGCGATTTCTTTTCGAAACTAAAGCTGAAATATTGCAGAAAATGGAAGCATAAAGAGATTATGGTACGGGCGTTCTTTAACTTAAAAAATCTGCGTTGAACCAGCGAAATTACAAGAAAATTCTGATTCATACAATACAAATTTGGATGCAGACGATTTTTAATCATTAAACGACCTATATTATGAAACATTTCTTTTTTATAAAGTATCGATTTGCGTAGCAAATGAATCGTAACGAAATCGTAATTGTTTCGTTGAAATGATTGTAATCTCTGTTTGATAGACTTTAAAAAAAAATTTTTTTTAATAATGCATTGTCATCCAGTTCTGAGCCATGTATTTAATTTCAAGTCTCTAGATCATCAGGAAGTTAGTTTAAAATCAATTGCAAAATTTGCCACCGAACAGACGGACAGACAAACAAGAAAGCGAGCTAATAAAAACGTGGTAAAAAGAAATCGTCGCTCTATCTGATGTCTATGAAAAGTTCTTTGATTTCGACAGAGAATTCGTCGATTTGGCCCGTTGCGCGGCGAGGCGCGTCTACGATCGTTCCTCGTCGGCCGTGGATCCTGCCCGTGCGTTTTTCACTTTCCTCGACGAATCGCGCGCGCTCACGGAGTTTTCGTACGAGATACTAATTAGGAACGCCGCGTGGTCGGTCGTTCACGGTCGGTTACCTCCAATTACGTCGCAGCCGCCAGCGTCTTCTACAGGCGGACCTTTGGATCCCGACGATACGATTTTCAGCTAATTATTCACAAAGGTGTTGTTCCCAACAAATTCAACCATCTTGTTCTACGCCCTCGAGAGCAACGAGAAAGACTTTCTCCGAAGAGCATCTCTCCCTTTCTCTCTCTCTCTCTCTCTCTCTCCGGTGTTTGTCAATGGATCAACAAGCTCAGAATGTTTCGTACAAGTCTTGCTCATCACATTCGTACAACGATCAGAGCGATGAACAATTATTATTAGTTACTTGACAATGAAGTTTGCACCTTACACTATAATTTTAGCTGATCTCGGAACAAATCAATTGATATTCAGAGCTACTAGCATAACGACGATGATTTTTAAGCACGCTAATACCACCACGATTCTCTTCAGATATTCGAGGACGTATATCAAGGTTCACGAAGTTCATGGGATTCCTTTGTTAATAATGAACCGATATGGTTGCAGAGTCGCCGGATTAAATCGGCGCGCAAAGGGATTCGGCTTATCGCGTTGGAACGGTGCTACGATTCAACGAATCGAATTGACTAGATTCGCATTAAGCATGTACAGCTCGCAATTAATCGTGTGTGTACACGCGCGGCCGCGTTATTGCTCTCATTCAATAATAATAATAATATAATAATAATAACCATGTAATAATATTAATAATAATAATAATATAATAATAATAATAGTGTATTCTGTAACATATACATATATATCGGTTGCGACCGCGACGCCGCATTCGTCACACCGCGAACCGAAAGTATCTCGAAATTTTTGCGGGACGGTCTTGCAAGAGACGAGCGGAATTCGCCGACTAACGCCGCGTAATTATGCTCCGCGTAACGAGCACGTGCGATTACGGTTTCCGGTGCACGCGCCGAAATTACAGCACGGCGATCTGTGTCTCTGTGTGTCGGTGTATGTGTGGTACGTATGTACATGCACGAGCGTCCCGTTAATTCACAGATGCGTTTCGTTCGCGGACGATCTTCGTGAAACGGTACAGAGACGCGGAATCGAAGACGAACCAACGAAAGAGCTTTTCTCCCTCTTCTACAACAGACTAAACAAACTTAAAAAAAAAGAAGAACGAGGAAGGATAGAAGATAATGAGAGAGAAGAAAGTAACAACGAATACGCGAGAGACTTTTGAAAATTCGAACGGGGCCACGGGAACGTGGCCATGCCCGAGACAACGGATTGCACTTTTGCCAGGTGTGTCGACCCAGCGAAACGATATTCTCAACAACAACGAAACGATAACAGTTAATGGTACGCGCGGGGGACGCGCTTACAAGAGAACCAACAGAATCGACGTGAGGAACGAGGGAAACGGGGACCGTTTTCCTCGCCACAGACGATCGCGACATCAATTCGACGGAGAGATCGATAGCATCGCAAGCACGCCCAATATCGAGACACCGTTCAACACGCAGAATTCGTCGCATACTCACGAATCTCGCACAATCTCGCGAAATTCGTTTGCTCGATCTCGGACAGAAATGTATATCGCCTTTCAGGCAGCTAGTCGGAACGAGTCGCAAGATACCCTATCGACTGTCAAAGTTTTCGGATTCGTCTTAAAAATGATTGCGGAGAAGGTTTTCCTGTTTCTCGCCTGATTTTTGGACCACGAGCGGTATCTATAGAATCATTTCACCCAGCTGGCTGATATCTTAATTGCTAGAGGCGTTCAACGAATCTTGCAAGCTTGCAACCGGTTAGTGTGGATCAAATTCCGTGCGATTTGAAACGGATTGGCTCGAACGCGACCGATCCGACTCGTTCTTCGGCGTTTTCTTCGTTTGTCGCGTGATCTTGGATCGCGAGCGACAAAGAGCAGAGGGGGATTCGCTTTAAAGAAACAGGACGAAGCTTTTCGGAGGAGTCGCGTTGGTCGGAGTAAGATAGATGAAAGTGGAGAGAAAGAGAGAGAGAGAGAGAGAGAGAGAGAGAGGAGAGAATAGAAACAGGAGAGAATGACGAAGGAAGAAAACGCGCGCGGTTCGCGAGCTCGTGATCGCGGCAGCAAAGTCGCGTCAGAGAGATCGTCCTGAACGTGAAAGGAAGCTTTCGTTCCGTTCGGACGACGGCGACGTTGGCGTCGGCGGCGGCGGATCCTAAACGTGTAAAAATACGTAGAAAAGATAAACGCAGCGCCTCGAGACGCTATCGCTCGTTGAATAGCTTTACATCGATTATCATACACCGTCGTAAGCAAGGTCGACCGGCGGCCTATGGTGAGACGGGAGGTAAGATGGCGGCGTGGATGTGCCCGGCGTTGTGCCGCCGACGCTCGTGTACCCGCCGGGATAGTTTGCGCTTGGCGCGTGTATACCCGCCGGTGGTGCCGGATACGCGTCGAAGGAACTAGAATACGATCCGTTGTAAGGATAAGGATTGGCCATGTGACCGAGGGACGGGTGCATTCCTCCCATGCCGCTCATACCGCCCATCCCGTAGGTGCGCTGCATCAGGCTGGGCTCGAGGCCGCCGAAAAGGTACCCGTTCGTCGAGCCCATCGGCACCGGATAGTGCGGCCCGGGTATAATGTTCGGGTACGAATTGCCAGGATGACCGTGGTTCATGCTGGGGGTGTAGTTGCTTGACGCCAGGTTCTCCACCGTGTACGATTTGCTGTGTTGTTGTTGCTGCTGCTGTTGCTGCTGCTGCTGCTGTTGTTGGTGTTGCTGTTGTTGTTGCTGTTGCTGTTGCTGCTGCTGCTGCTGCGAGTCTTGATGCTGGCGACCGTTCATCGCGTATAGGGACCCGTAGCCGTCGTTCGGCGAGTTGTGCAACGAACTCGGGTAGATCGAGCCACCGGGTGCCAAGGGCGGACTATAATTGGACATTCCCGCGTTGGTCATACCAGCGAAACCCGACAGATAGGACTGGTGATGTGCGTCCATCTTCTCCGCGAGGCTGCCGTCGTCGTTCATCCCCGGGTGCCCGTGCTGGAGCCGCTGGCTACCTCCGTCGGCTATACTCGGGATCTGGTCGACCAAGGACTCCAGATCGCTGAGACTTTTCGAAGCCACGTCCTGGCCCGTGTTCCTCTTGATGCCGTACTGCTCGTGGGGATGATGCGGCGACATCGAAGAGTGCGTGGGCGTGTGGGGATGCGTGTGCGGCGGAGTCGGGTGGGAATGGTGCGAATGCTCGTCGGTGGTTTGACTCAACGGCGTCGGGGTGGTCTGATGTGGGTGCGGGTTGTGCGTCTCCGAGGCTTGCTCGTGGTAGCCCATGTAGCTGGTGTAGCTCGGGTGAGACGGTGTGCCCGGGCTCCCGTGGTGACCTGGGTTCTCACCGTTCCCGGCCGGGTTGTATTGGCGATGGTCGTTGCCCATGTTCTGTTGGGAGATACTGGTCGGAGGCTCGAAGTCCGGGTGCTCGACGCTCGGCGAGGTCAACGGCGACGGCTCCAGGTTGTTCTCCGAGGAGATCGCGGTGTTGATCTCCGACGAGAGGTCCGAGTGGGTGAACGAGAGCGACATCGACTTTGGGCTCTGACTGTAGTGCTGCAGATGCACTGGGCTCTGTTTCGCGTTCATGTTGTAAGGACTGTCGTTCATCCCCTGCCCGTAGAACCCGGAATCGTTCATCGGCTGCGGGTACGGAGCCATGTGCGCGAACGTCTTCGGTGGCGAGAAACAGTTCGGCACCACGCCGTAACCATCCCCTAAGTGTCCCATCTGGTGCTGTTGCTGTTGTTGCTGTTGTTCCCGTTCTCTCATCTCCCTCTCCTGTTGTTTCTGCTGCTGGTGAATCTTCTTCGGGCGTCCTCGACGCTTCTTGATCACCTCCCCGTTCGCATCCAACTTCTCTGGATCTGGGGGTGGTTGATCCTCCGGGTTCTTGATTTTCTTCGGTCTGCCTCGCTTCTTCTTGCCTGGTATCTGCGAGTTTGGCTCCTGCTTGATCACTGTACCGTTCACCTCGGTCATCCTACTGTCCCCCTCGTTCGTTAAATCGTCGCAGAACCCGGGTTTCTTGTCCTCGATCGCATCGTGGTCCTTCTTCTTCAGCTTCGAGTCCGCGAACACGATGTCCGACTCGTCCAGGTGCGTGATCGCACCGTTCAAGTAATCCCGGAACTTCTTCAGCGCCGCGTAATACGGCACCTTGTCCGCCGCTCGCGGCAGTTGCGCGCATCTCGCGCTGCTCGATGGCATCACCCACATGTACTGCAATTGAAATTATTATATACAATGATGTCGCACTATAAATGAATTACAATCGATTAATTTTGGTTTCGTTTAGGCTCACCGTGTTGGTTCCTTCCACCAGGTTGGGCTGTCTACCGAATCCGAACTCCTTCTTTCCCGAGAACACCTCGTATATCAGCTTACCGTTGAACACGGCGATCTTCGGCTTGTATTTCCGTAATTTCTCTAGCAGAATGTGACTACCTGCAAAACAGAATCGATTTCACATACTGGGTCCGTTGAGAGTCTACTCGAAGCTTCGAAACGCTCGCTTTGTATGTTAATCATTGCTTCGATTAAACCTGATATGCTCTAATGAAAACGAGATCAAATGTTAGCGTACGTCGGAGCATACTCGCTCGTGCGATCGTTTAAAAACGTTCGCAGGAGTATCAGAAGTTACTTAGAAGGAAGAGAAATTTCTGGTTCGTACCAGTTCCTTGCAATTGATGTAGACAACTTTTATTTCTTGGCAAAAACAATTTGTACGTATGAAAATCTTTTCTGCTACAAACTGTTCTAGTCGATGTTGTCAATTTGTTTTTGGAGAAATCCATACGTAATCGTGATTTCGGTGAAGAGTCTATTTCTTTAATTTGTATGTTCCCCTCTCTATACCAACAGATTCCCCTCTTGCGACTCTGCACGAGACACGTATCAATGGCTCAAGGAGATACAGTCTTCCTGCCGCCTCGAGATCATACCTCGGTGTTCTGAAGTATCACTAATCGTTATTTTCAAGTTTGCCGAACATAGAGGAGGACAGGGAACAAAAAGGGACGGATCGAAGGATCGAGGTGGCCCGGCCGGTCCAGTTTAAAAGGCTGCGTATCGATTACAATGTTAATCCATATGGGGTACTTTTTTCTTTTTATTCTTTCTGTACAAATCTTTGACCAACATATTTGAGAGATTTTTCTCATTAATCGTATGTGCCCTTAATTATGAAAGTGGTCTAAGTGAATATTTAAGAAAATGAGTTTGTCATGTATATTTTACTTAATTCAGTGAATTTTCAACTGAAATTAATTCTATGCGATTTTTACGATATTGTCAAAAATTAATATATAATATTAATAAATATATTAATATATTAAATATAATAATATAATATTCTTCTCCTTTAAATATCTCGAATATGTACGAATATGAAGACGCTAAAATGTAAATAATAACCACGCGGTCGAACAATCGAAAACAATAAGGCTATTAGTGGTAGAGGGGAAAGAATTTCCAGGTAATTACGCACCTGTCTCTGTTTTTAAATCACGGTATGGGCCCGCTTTCCGTGCCGAAACAGGTACGTGGGTTTTCGGAAGCTACTCGAGGGGCCCCTCGTAATGCCCGCACAAAAGGCAAAGTGTCGACCATCGTGTCGTTCGCTACCTACACCCCAGGACCTTTTTTACACCCTTCTACATCGTAGGGGATGCCTCTCCACGACCCTACCAGATCCACCTCGCAAGAGGCCTTTCAAGGCCCCAACAGATGATCGAGTAGACCAAGCGTTTACGACCCTACATAAATCACGACCTACACCTAGACTTTTTAAATATTAGAGAACTGTCTTGCTTGGCAAAAAGATCGAATCTAATTTTGTCTCTTAGGTTCGCTCGCTTCTCACCTCGGTGGTGAGATTGTGTGTGTAAAAAAATGTTCGTTTTTAGGGATGAAAACATCTCATTCTTTGACTGACTTGAGGGAGGAGCCTTTTCCGTAAATCTCCTATCAGCGGAGGAGGACATCCCCACCTCAAGCCAATCGCGGAAGTTGATGCCCAAAACAATGGCATCGGACCCAAAGTTGAATAGAAATGCCCAAGTAGCCAACATGTGTTCGGTTTATTACCCTTTGTCAAGCGAACGAATTTGTGTCCCAAGGATGTACAATTGAGGCTCTGGCCCGCACGCATTGCATAGTTGGTTGTCGTGCAGTTCGTGAAAGCCAGGCCTTAAATTTATGGCACGGGACGGTAAAAAAAATCGGAAAAGTTTCGTATTTCTCGAGACTCCTGAACACATGTCTCGATGGACAAAGTTACCTTTGTGGAACCTTATATATATGACATAACAAATTAGGCATTTTTATTCTCATGTAAAAATACTAACAAGTGTAGTTTTGCTTTACCCGGGTATCTTATGGGTATTCGTGTACCCGGGTAAAAGTTCAAGCTCTACTCTGAACAGGAAAAACACGTGCAACGTGCGTATTTAAGCTTACATATCGCGCGGTGACTCGTACATACGAAGTTACAGAGTATACCTTCCTCGAGATATATACATATACAGGGTGTCTCAAAATTCCTTCAACATCCGGAAATATGAGATTCCTGAGTTCATTTGAAGCAACCTTTTCCTTTACGAAAATGACGTTCTCGGCTTTGTTTAGGAGTTATTCACGAAAATCGGAGAGCGCGGTTATAGCGGATTGATTCTGACTCGGCCAACGGCCACTCGGCGCCGACTCGGATTCCGTTCGCTATAGCCGTGTTCTGATTGGTCCGTATTTTTCGTTAATAGCTCCTTAACAAATCGACGGACGTCATTTTTGCAAAGGAAAATGTTGATTCAAATGAACTAAAGAACCTCCAATTTCCCGGTGTTGAAAGAATTTTGAGACACTCTGAATATTATATTTCCCCTCAATGCTCTTTTCGCCTGAGCCCCCAACTCATTGTTAGCTTCAACTAGCCCGTATAGCTCAGTCTATCTCTATAAGTCTATGCTCCTACCAAAATCGTCAGCGTGCTCTCGAAAGCACATCTGGAAATGATCAGGCATTCACGAAACTGCCTGGATTGGTCGTGAAGAAACATCGGAACGAATTCAGTCGACCACACGAATCGCCATGTCTAAACGGTAGATACAAAAACAAACGAAAGCCTGGCCACGGAGCGGCCAGTACACGGTTCAGTGTAACTCGACCCTAAATCGCTATTTCAATGGCCATTAACCCATTTGCATCGCATGGAAGAACGAAGAACAATCTTTAAATCGAAAAAGAGCAATTTCAAACAAAAGATGTTGCATTATGTTTCGGTAATTTGTATGCTGCAAGAAAAATAATCTATTAGCTATATACAGGGTGTCTGAAAATTCCTTCAACATCCGAAAATGGGAGGTTCCTGAGATCATTTGAAGAAACAGTTTTCTTTTCAAAAATGTCGTCGGTGGCTTTGTTTAGGAGTTATTGCCGAAAAACACGGACCAATCAGAGCGTGTTTACGGCGGATAGATTCTGGCTCGGCCAGTTGTCGCCGAGTCGAACTTCGTCGAATTTTGATTCCGTATATTGAAGAAATTTTGAGACAGCCTGTATATAAATGCTGGTGTAGGCGTTCAAACAACAACTATAGACGGTGAAGCCGTCCGCAAAGAGTGCGATTTATTAATGAACACTCCGAGCGTCACTGGAAAGTGATCGTTCAGGTAAACTCTAGTCCTAAGAGTTTTTCTCTGGATGGATACGCGTCGCGCTGTCCAGCCGAACGTTGCCCACTCTCGACGTTCCCTAATTCGATATTTATAACAATACTAGCTGTCCCGGCAGACGTTGTCCTGTCTAAATATCTATTTTGTCGATAATGTAAATTACTATTGAAATATTGATTAGAAGCTGCGACGTCCATTTTTTAATTCTTTATGCATCTGTATATGTCTTCATATTCTATAAATATTTTTCTTGATTGTCATTCATTGTTATCTTGAATACTATAACTAGAAGTAAATACGACAACCGCAAGGTCCCTATCATTCGAACCTCTTCAGGAACATCGACGAAGTTCACCTTTTACAATGTATATGCGTGTCTAAGAGGAGAAAAGATGCCGCGTATTACTCGCGAGCTACAAGCTGAAACTCCATGCTCTACTGTGTTGAAATAAATCTCTTATGAATAAACCTCGGATCATTATGCGTTTACAGCAAAACAGAGTAGATGAAGTTCGAACTTGTTGATCAATTTAAAATATTAAAGATGTCGATATCGATTCAGATTATGTTGCTCGCAATCGACGCTGACAATGTTTATTTTACCGAAAGATCCGCGCAGTTTACTTATAAGATTTTCTACAATAAAAAAGGAAGAGTCGCGACGAGTTCGCGTCGCTGACACCCGCATAGGCGGCCGAGGTAGCAACTGTACCGGTCAGAAAAGGGTCGTCGTGCATCGGTCATTGTAATTCTAGTGATTTAGTCGGCGAACAAGTTTCGAACGCTTCTCGTTCCGCGATCTGTGCGCGCTAGCGGTGTACGCACCGTTAGGAGGCGACGCGTGGATCGCGATTGGCGCGCGCGGGAGAGAATTTCAGGCGTCGAGGTTGGCAACAGTGGAATGCCGCGTGCCCGCTAGTCTTCTCGCAGTGTTGATCGCACGACGAACCGGCTTGAACGTCGACTCCGATCGGGATTAGATGCTCGGATGATCTTCACTCGAGATCATTCCCGCGAATATCTTCCGTCGATCGGAAGTACGACGATCGGATTTCATTCGGCCACGGTGAAACGCGAAAAGAGATCCATAGATCCCGGCGAACCGATAGATCGTGAATCGAGGCCACCGAGTTTTCGTCGTGTAACTTGTCGCCGCTGACGAACACCTATACACGGTAAGTACTCCGACTTTTATCAATAAACCAGGATCGTCGACCGCATTATCGACCACGTGCCCAGCGCTCCGCGTCGCTCGGCTCCAATTCGGGCGAGATCGTGTATGTTCGTCTCGCCGCGTTTCGTCCTCGCATCCGAACCACCGGAAGTCTCGGGTCTCTTAGATATGACTATGATTCAAAGGGTACGACACGGATACTGGCCCGAAGTACAGTAAACAGTTTTATACAGGTGGAACCGTTCGCGTAAGAGCGACGAATACAGGTTCCGTTTAGCTGTCGACCATCAAACGCGCCGCCCAGGTAGTTTCGCAGCCCCATTATAATCCTAAAGCCACAACGGAATGTAGAGTGCTGCGATACTAACAAAGAAAATCGTCCAGATACAATGTATACTTTTATACAAGTTGGACAGCCCTCATTGAAACGCCGTGTACAGCTACACTTGTTAGCAGTCGTTCGTCAAAAGCAGTGCTCTCTTCGCTTGTGTCTCGCAGCTTCGTTGTACTAAAACCCTAATTCATAGAAACGAAAAATCGGTCAACAGTTTTTGTCGTTTCTTCGTTTGGTAATTCGTTAATCTCCATACTATTTAGACGCCGAGAATACTACCGAGAACTTTTGTACCATCCTCTATAAGGTCGCTTATTGTTTCCCGCGACAAATTCCGGAGTCTGTTTTCGTCAGCGATAGAGTGTACAATCGCTAACCGTGATCTATTACAGTGATTGTTTTTTTTTAAACCTGTTTCTTTGTTTCAATCGAATGAATTTGTTTCACTGTCTCCCGAATTCTTAATCTCGATTGCATTTGTTCTTTTTTTAAGTACATCGATTAAACTTATAATTTATAAAAGTAAAACCATTAGCAAAATTTAAAAATATTTCTCTAAATAGTATAAAAGTGTAGATAATTTCTTTTACGTTTATGTATAAAGTTTTGCAAAAGACGAAAACGTGTTACAAATCTAATAAATTTTATAAGAACTTTTATAAAAAATTGTTTCAACTCCGCTAATTGGAAGCGATCACGAAAATCACGAATCACTGTGAAAAATCCTTTGTGATTTGAAATATCCGTAGTTTTCATCGTCTTCGAGAATCGCCGGCCACGTGCGACGATACTTCCGACAACATTGTTGCAATTTCTGTTTGCAAGTTTTTCGGCGGCAAACTGCGATTGTTTGTAACGCTGAAACGGTTGCCGGAGTTTCTCCCGACCGGAATCGAATGCACCGTTGGTTCGGCGTGCTGTTTATCGTGGAAAATGTTATGGGAAAACATTGTAAAAGCGTTTATCGGGCGCGCGATGCTGCGTCTTCGGCTACGAAAAAACAAAGTGTCGATCAGCGAACGCGAGTTCGTAATATTGTATCGTTTCTGTCGCGAGGGAATAAATCAGGCGGCCTTGAACGTTTTAACGAGACCCGGCGCGGCAGCCACCGTCTTTTGTTAGGCGAAGACGCTCACGGCGACGAAACCGCGAACAAACTGCCAACTGTTAGTTCTCGAGGATCCGAAAAACACGAATTACAAAAGCGTGAAAAGATATTTACTCCGTGCTATTTACACCGAAATTAAATTCGTTTGAATGAAACCGTTTTTACGGTTCTTTCTGTGGAAAAAGGAATCCGAAATGGACATTCGTAATAACTGTCCACCCTACTCCTATGTTATAAGCTGACGCGACAGGAGTGGGGCGGACAGTTATTATGACAATAACCTTATCACTAGACTCCGCATTTTATGCATTTATGTCAAAAATAAGCAAGTGCAATTTAAAACAGTGAAAATAGTAAAAGACTTTAAGAGTATTAATATTTTATTTTCATCGCATTAAAATTGTTAATAAAAAATATAAATTTATATTTAGCTTCTGCGTCTCGTAATTGATGCACAAACTTTTTATTTTGTATAAATATGCGGAGACGATTAGGAGATGACTAATGATGATTAATGCAAAATAAAAAGTGTATGCATTTATTGCAGGACACAGAAATCGAATAAAAGTTGTATTCTTCTTTTAATTATTCTATCAAGCTGAAACTGATATATTGATGTCCTTAAATATATTTAACATGTCCACTGTCTTAAATCGTACGCGGCCATTTATGTCATAAATGCATAAAATTCGCAGTCTAGTGATAACAATTGTGATATTTTTTAATTGCTCGAAACAGTTAGCGCAATATGAACGTTGCAGACAACGAGCAGCGTCTTCCTTTGACCAGCAGGCTACAGCGCTAGCACATTCTCATGCAAATTGCGTACGGCAGAATCGAAAAAGATAGTTCTCGACTTTTTGCTCTCCGTCGCGAATATATCAACAAGAGACAGCTTTTTGTTTACAACGGGCGGATCCACGGGACCGGTATTTATCTCGAGAAAACAGAGTTATCGAGAGTAACCGAGAAAAACGACTGAACGAACGAACATTTGCATAAAGTGCAGAACGAGTTGGAGATCGGGACACGCGAATCGATATCGGTAGATAATTGGCAATCGCATTTTCGATTCTCGATCTCGAATTTGGACGAAGCTCCGCGTTTCGTTGGTTGGTACGAGTCGTGGGGCCTCCGTTCACTCGTGTTTCGGAGATTTTTCTGGATCATTCCACTGGGAACGTAACGTAATCGTCTGTGCTGGAAATGAGTTGGTTCCTGCCCTCCATGTGTGCACGATATGTTGAAAAATTCTTACGAGCTTAGCTCGCACAGTCTTGATCTCGACTGTGACGCGTCTGCTGCGGATCAAGACTATTTCCGAAGCATCGTACTCGCTTGATTAAATTATATATCGAGAGGTGTCCATTTGAGAGTTTCTGTCTATTACATGTGCATCCCAAAGTATTCAGAAATTTTTCGGTCTCTAAGATTCAGGTTATAGTCTCGGAAAGGCCATTTGATTTTCGTGTGTGTAGCTTTCAGATGAATTTCGATAGTTACAGCAGACAGCAGATTTTTATACATTTATCAAGAAATTAGCTAGGTGAAATATAGAACAGTAAAAGATTAGAAAAGTCTAAGAATATTGTTACAATGTTTTCAATGTATCTAATCTATTGAGCGATGTTCCAGTTATAAATAGACAGCGGACCGTTATGCAAAATAAACATTGTTTAAGGGTTACCGCTGACGACGTGTCAGTTTGTCAGTTGTGTTGTACGATCGCGAACGGGTCGACATCCTTCCGTGTAAATCGAACATTGTAAATAGAATAATGGGTCCGATACACCGGGAAAACACTCGAGTTCAATGTTGTTACGACTTTGAGTAAAATAGAATAGAATTTATTTTCTTTCTTAATATGGTGAATAGGTTGAAAATAATGTAACAGTATTTTGAAGTTCCTCTAATGATTGTACTGTTTTAAATTACACCTACTCATTTTTGTCATAAATGCCAGCGGATTTTATGACAACAGTGAGTAGGCGTAATAATAGGTCTAATTTGATTTGGCCAATATGGCGACTTTAGTCCTCAAAGGATTGACACAATTCAAATTAGTTTAATTGAGTATCGTTTCGCGTATCGGCCGCGAATTCAGAGAGAATTATAGGTGTATGAAAATCATGCGGAGGGTTCGCCCTCCGCGTGTGTGCGTAGGGGTTACATTTGCGTTCTTCCCGCGAAACTGAGCCAAAATTCAAACGAGAATTACTAGAATTCGAATATCTTTTACACCGGGGAAATTCGAAATTGCCTGAACATGGTACGCCAGCTAATGGAAACTATTCTCGGAAATTAACCCTAAACGATTTCTGTATTAATGTATTCTTCACCGGGGAGCATTGAATTTTTTCCCCGATGCTCTTCGAAACTCGAGCGTTCGATTTGAACCCGTAATAGCAAATTAGTAGAATATCGTATCGATCTCTATCGAAAGTTGAACCTCCCAAGCGACGAATAAAACTTCCCTTTTAAAAACAAAATGCTGATCGACGTTTCTTTTTTCGAATGCACGGGGATATTCTAATTAAAACTGTGGTGACCAGCTGAAGTAATATTTCGTCGAATTTTGATTTTTCAATCGACATAACCAGCCACTTCCGAACGAATTTTATCGTCGATGTTTATTAGCATTTCCTGCAGCCGCACACCTAACCCGGACGCTGCTCTTGCGATATTGTTGATAACGGAGCTCCAGAAATAGAGTTAGTTTTATCATTTAAATTGTTATAATCAAGACTTCCTCTGTCGATGAGCAGTCTAAGAAAAATCGGCCACGGTTAATTTTCTGGGTGCTTTGCATATGGTCCTCCGTATTTGCATAAAAATCCTACGATAATTTTAACTTTCAGAACACTTCTTCAGCTGTCCTCATCGGAATTTATAATGTAAGAACATTTTTTTAAAAAAAGTTTCACGGGCTATGCTTTAATCCTAGATAAGTAAGCTATGTGTGTGGATAACCTTTTCACCAGACTGTGGACCTTTACGGGAAATTAAAAATTGTCTGCATTAATTGCATGATGCAAAGCACTACATATTTTTCAGTTTCAAATGACCGGTCCGAAATTGTTTACTGTACAATTTTTCAAATTATAAAGAAGCTTATATAAAAAAAATCGTACGAACATTAAATAAATTCAATTATTTCACTTTTACAAGGCATTTAGACCAGCCACATTTACCGCTCGGTTGGTTTAATGTTGAAGGAGCAATTAATCCTTAGCACTCGAGTTAATACTCATGCGCTCCTCAAAAATAGCTGCACAATAGAGACTAGGATAACAATTCACTCTTTTTTATTTTACAATGTAAAAACAACAAATATTTTTCGTTCATATAGCGTCACATTTTAAAGAAGTACGTTTCACGACGTAGACATAAAAGGATGAATAACTTTACAGTATGTGAAAATATTGAATGGGTGAATTTTCACCCTGAGTAACGTACGAGGGTTAACTTTTAAATATAACATGCACAATAATTAAAATATATATATATATATATATATATATATATATATATATATATATATATTCACACATTGTTTACGCAAAAAAGCTCAAGTTGTTAGGTCGAATTTTGAAAGAGTGATTCGTTTTCCAAAAAATGTACGAATACTTTGTATACTCGTTGTATCCGCGATTCGGCAAAATCGATTTCGTCGAATAATTCGTAAGTAAATTAGCTCCGAGTGCGAGGGGTTAAAAAGTTGGTAATTAGCTAGTGTATCGTTGATGTTGTACTGACCTTCTTTGATTTCTTTTCTGGTGAGATCGGCGCTGCCTTTAGTGGCGCGAGCCACCATATTTGTGAAACCGATACCGAAGCGCAACAGTTTGTAATCGTCATCCGCCGTGAGTGGTTCGGGTGTCAGTCCGCTCAGGTGTAAACACTTCCCTGTGGGAGAGAACAAAAAAAAGAAAGCCGGTTTAATTGGACGTTAGAGATGTCGGAAAGAACCGGGTTGGTGCGCGGCGCGCGTGCTCGCCGCGGCGATGTCGCACGAGCGCCCGGTTTTTCCAAGGTTCGCGGGAACTGCGCCAAGAATCTTTGCCGTTTAAGTTCGACCGATATCCACGGGAGAGGAATTTCAATGGGTCTGGGTCAAACATTGTCGACAAACTGTCTGGAACTTCTGACTTCGTTCCGTAAACTCGTGACGATAAATCGGCCGCGTCATCAGCCGAACAAAATGGAAAGTGTGCTCCCACGGCCAAGCCCCTGGCGCCCCCTATCATCCTGTTACGTAATCGGGAAAGACGAGTTAACTCGTCGCCGTCATTCAATCGTCCCTTATTGTCCCGCTACTTCTTTTTCCACTTGTTTATTCCAAGGCCAATTCTTATGCGTCCCTTCGCCTGATCACGACACAAATCGCTCCATTTTCATTCTTTAATCGCGTTCTACACTCCCATCCATAAATCACCGAACACTCATCTTCGCCAAAATGCTAATTAAAGTGTACAACCTCGCAATTTGATTTTACTGTTCCAGTTTCTTTAGATGTAGCTATTACACGATCATATATGAATGGAAAATTAAATCACTATTTGAATAATTGGGGCAAAAAAGAGATTGAGAAATTTTGGACGGCTCTGGAATCCAAATTAAAAAGCAATTACCCCTCTTAAATTTAAAATATTGCAAAATATCAGAATGCTAATTAAAATTTAGAAAATTTAGGATATTTTGGTTAGATTTGTTGTGCAGGCTCTCTAACTATAGAAAAAATTAGTCAGTGCCATTTTTATTTCATAATGTAGGTCCGTGACTTATGGACGGGAGTGTACGTAATTGTTTGTGACTAACGCGCTATCAATCAACCATGATTTAAGTCTCTTACAAAATATCAGCAGTCCCTTTTAAACTGAAATCAAATTCCGCCTTAATTTAATTCGCAGAGTCAATAATCTCTTTTGAGATTGTTGTTTAGGCGAAACAGATTAAACTCCGTTCCGGCAGGCAGCATTTCGCGGGTGGTTAAAGCGTTAAAAATCCCCGGTTTAGTATAAATACGGTAGACAAAAGCAACGTTGCGACATGTTTTGATAGGAGACAGGCGTGGAAAACAATGCCACTGGAAAACGATCGTTTATTCTTAACGTTTGCCTATTCAATCGCTTTCGTTAAACTCGATTTATTATTCGTGCCCGCGTTTATTCAATCCTGTTCGCACGCGGATTGACAAAAGCAATATTTTAGTTATCGGGATTATTAATCGGTTATACTATATTGATTAGTTGCATCGGCAACTGTCTTCACTAATTCCGATTGAAACGCCGCAATGTTTCTATTGAAAAACCGTAATTCATTACTGTTTAGGCAAATCTCTGCACGGTGAATTTTTCAATTAAATCATTTTCGAGATAATTGATTTCGCGCACCCCTCCTCTTGCCTGATTTTCGAATTAGCAATTAACAAGTCAGTCTTTATAATGAAATTCGAGCGTTAGCAAAGAATTGTTTGTGAAAAAGTATTATTGAAAATTATTCGAAAAAAATTTCACTGGATCGAAATTTGGACAAAACTATTATATAATTCTCAAGCTACGAAACACGTTTAAGAAGACAGACAACATTTCTATTTCACTCGAATTTTTAGTTTTCATAATGAACCACCGTCTATTCGCAGTTAATTAGTGAAAGAGAATTAATGCCGTTCTTCTCGGCAAAGCACAGGCGTTCGAAAATCCGTGAACAAGTTTCCGGTAGACAAAGCGTTGAAACGGCAGCCGGAGAGCAAAGGGTTGGAACAGCCGTGGGTAGACTTTTGGTAAAGAAAATGATTCGTAGAGGGACAAAGGGGCCGCTTGTTTTGTCGAGCAACGTGTATCGTATTCAGTGACTCGAGTGTCTCCTTGAAACGAGGCTCGGTTTTCAATCGAACGAGTTAAAAGGCATTCGACGCGGGAACGGCATGGCGACAAGTGTCGCGGTTTAAAAACCGTGTACACCTTGCGCGCGGTCGGCTGAAGTGCGAAGCTGCCGAAATTGCCATAATTCACGGTGTTGCGCGGACCCATCGTTCGAAGAAATTTGATTTTGCAGATAGGCATGTTTACGACATCGCGATTTGTATCGTCGTGGCAATTTCGAGAAATTACTTGTCAAGGGTCGCGCGATGGTGCAGCAGGTGTTACAAAACGCAGCCGTTCAAACGGCTTAAATAGGTCTGGGTCAAGCTTGGTCGATTCTTTTTACTTCGCCCCTCTCGGAAGTTCACTCATAAATCGTTCTCCTCCGCGCCACGCTGAAAATTATTGTCCGACGCGGGGAAATTCCCTCGGACGTGCCTCACTTTCTTCCCCCGCCCGGCTTATAACCGGCCATTCTACAAAGAGATCGCGATACTTTCGGCCAACTTGCCGCCTTTTTCACCGTCAAACTGTTAAACGTTTTATCGTCGAACTTTCCTTGGTCGTTCCGTTTGTCTCTTCACGAAATACAGACATTTTTAACTGCTTCAACTTCGTCAGCTTCTATGTTTTCAAGTGAAAACTTCTTTCTCCTCGTCGCGTACACAACTGCTGGCAAGTGAACGAGTCTGATCTGTCACGCTCTCGGGTGAAACGCTATTCGGGTGTGATTTGGATACAACGAGAAAATGGAAAATGCTCACCCGTCGCAACCCGGGATTTTTCTTCCGCTTTGAGATTTTTTTACCCCGAAACTACCAACCTTTGACGACCAAAATTCCGGGTACTATTTCACTGATGTTTCGACAAAGTCCAGAAATTTTTGTGCAAGAAAAAAATTGAAAATTGAGCTCGTTAGAAGCGACGAAGTATCCGTCCACCAGAGGTACTTTACAAAACCACCTACTTCCGCTGATTCTGGCTCGTGCACGGTCATCGGACTATTCTTCAATCCGGCGGTGCACGCGTGAGGGTTTAGCGGATCCTTACCGCTGAAATATGGTAACTCTAACTCGTTCTAGCTTCTTAAAAACTGATACCACATGTATATGTCACTTTATTAAATAACCTTATTTGCAGGCGAGATGAAATAAAAAGCATTTCATTTCGAGTACGTATTTTATACTGGTGCAGAAGCTTTTCCAAAAATCATGAAACATTAACACTAAACATACCGAGCACTGAAAGCGATTAAAATATTTTAGCTGATAAAATTGACAAGCCTCTATTCATTTAGATTTCGTGCAATTTTTATTGCAATATGTGCTTGGATAAAGAAATTTATCGAATCATTTTCCATGTAAGCAACGTTATAGTTTCAATAATTATAAAATTAAAAATCTGAGACCGGTCATTTGACCGGCCGTGGTACGTTTAGTGTTAAGTAGAAATAATACTTTCCACTGGGGGTCCATGGCCGCCGAAAGTGGACACTTTCGTTTCGGAAGGTCAACGTGTGCTGTCAGGTTAACGACGCGACGTTTAATTGAAGTGCAATCTCGTGTAAATAATATTGATCGTAATAATTGTCGACTGAGAGTTTAGAGTACAATGATGGACTTCGATGTCCACGGGGGGAGAGGGTAGGACCACCTCCCCCCGGATACTTGAAACCGCGGATAGTGGAGAACACTATACATACACACAACACATAGTGCATCCAGCGCGTATACATATATTATCGAGTTTCATTTATAAATTAGGGACGATAAGCCCAGACAGGCGTGCGAGCGACAATCGGCGAACGATTACTTAGCTGATCGAAAATGCGCATAATTAATTTTAATAGGATTACGCAAATACCTGCCGAAACGGGTGATAGATCCGAAAGATGAAAGTATCATCGATTCTCGGAAAACAGCAGAAAGATTTTACACAATCTTTGTATTCGTGTGAAAAATCCTTTATCTGGCAGGAATTTGCCATAGAGTATTAAATTCTACAAACGTTTCTTGCGAAGGAGCCAGTTGGGAAAGTATTTGGTTCGGTTGCCATACGAGAAGGTCAAGAAAATATTCATTGACGACTTGTGTACGACGCGTTCCCGCCACGCGGCACAGATTCATTGCAGGCTTATCTCGACTCGCCAGTGCTGTAGCTAGTTGATACGTGGGTGCGTGGTAGATGAAGCAACAACTGCTTCGTTTGCCTTGCAATAACTGTAGGGCTGTTTATAATAGTTGTTTATTATAAGTGCGTCTTGCTCGATTTACAATCAGCTTACTGTGTTTCGTTTGTTAAAATGTCTTGTCCCGAATGTCTTTGCAACAGCGACATATTATAAACTATTACTAGACAGCGGGTCTTTATACAAAATACAAATTTTCTACCATAATTGCAACAAACTGGAGTGAATATAATAAAACAGTACTTTTAAATGCTTCTAATGTTTTTACCGTGTCAAGTTGCATCTACTCGTCTTTGCAATAAATGCATAAAATCCGTTGTCTATTACGTAACACACATGTATTCTAAAGAGTCGCCCAAAAATGTTGTACCTCTCGGAAAAGGACGATGACCGAGGTCATTCGAAGTAACGTTTCCCTTCACCAAAATATACTTCGCGGTTTTGCTGAGGAATTATTAACTAGAAACGCGGATCAATCGGAGTGCGGCATTGCCGTTGGCCAAGTCGAAGTCGACCCGCTGTAGCCGTGCTGCGATTGGTCTGTGTTATCGACTACGCCTTGCTACGGCACTGAGTGTCGAGATAAGCTTGGAATGGCTGCTTGGCGGGAACGCGTCGCACACAAGCCGGTAAATGAAGAAAGTGGCTCTCATGTACACAAACGTGGCAGTAAACATATTAATACAAAGTATGCATACACAATTGAATACAAAGAACGAGCGTTCCTCGTCTAACCTACTCTCCGTGCCTCGCAAGTTGTCCTTGTCTCTTCAGACAATAAACCCTCGCAGCCAATGGTTAGACCGTGACGTCACACGTTATAGCCAATGGTCGGCTAGAACCGAAAGTGCGAATGGAATGACCCAATCGGACGGAATGCTGTCGCATTCCTTTCGAATTCCTGCCAGGAGTCGATTTGCGAGACACGAAGAATATTTCTCCTAAATATGGATATGGGAGACGTTACGGTGCGAGAAAATCGTGATCATCAGCCCTAAAAACTAGGCCAGATCCTGGGCAATTTGTACGACAGCTAGGTGGAGCACCTTTTGCTACCTTTCTCTGGGACCCGAACAACCCTGTGCACGGTAGCATTCTCGGACTACCGCTCTAAACTCTCGACCGGGAAAATTGTGCGAGCGAAATAAATCGCGGGTTCGTGCCGGAGACTGGTAAAGGAACGAACACGGATGGATAAAGAACGGGGGCTGTGCATGTGTGAGAGAGACAGAAGAGGTGAGAGCGAAAAACGGGGAATCGAGAGGTAGAAGAAAAGAGAGAGAAAGAGAAAGAGAAAGAGAGATGGAAAGATGGAGTAAGAGAGATATCTCCGGTGTGATGGCGCGAAATTACAGACGTCGCCGAAGTATATCCCGCGAGCGTTTACCCCCGGCAGCGGCAGATAGAGATTTATGACGCGGCCTCGGAAATTCTCTCCCTCTTATCCACCTCCCGGTCTCTCGCCTCCTCTTGCGCCACCGACCTACAGCCGCACCACACGACCTTGGAGAACTTCGGAACAAAGTTAAACGCTCCCGCGTCTGCCGGTGGTGGCCGTTGCACGCTTGCTCTCCCGTTCGATCCGATCTGGGAGCCGATTCTCGTTCGCCGTTAAAGTCGACTGTGATATCGAGGGGAATCGAGAGCGAGAGGACAGATGGGCGAGAGGAAGAGGATAGAGGACAGAGGGAGAAGAGATGATCCGAGAGGGAAACTCTTTTTCCTTCCCACTTTAAAAAAAAAAACTACGGGGTCGTTCGTCGGATGACCCGGCAAGCGTTACACGCATAAGGAACGCCGCTGGCCCCTCCGAACCAGACTAACGACCGATCGAACAAACTTTATCGAGGCGAAACGACCCTTCCCCGTCGTTCACAACGCTAACCTAACCCAACGCGACTTCCCTCGACCTGTTCGCGTTACCTCGTCACCCCCGTACGATCGCTTATTTGTACCTTTCCTAATAGCACGGTAATGAATCGATAAAGGTGCACACCTTGTCACCAATGCTATTCCTTGATCTCTTGCTCCTTCCAAAAGAAAACGTTAATGAACTAAACGAAACTCTACTTGCTACTCGGACATATCACTTATTGGTATCTTTGCTAATAGTACAGCAATGCTTCGGTACAGGTGCGAACTTTGTCAAAGATGCTATTCATTGCTCAGTGTAAATGAAACACTAATTCCTGGAACCTGATCGTAAACGAAACTCTACTTTCTTCGGAGAAATCCTTCGATCGTTAAAACTACTTGATACATCGTAGTCCAGATCATAAAAATTCTCGAGACCGTAAGGATTTCGCTTCGCGGTACTTCATCGAATGAATTCGCTCGAGCATAAATTATAATTAAAGCTTCGCCAGAGATCCGAACGAGTGCAACCATTGTTAGATTCACAAAGCGACGTAAACCTGTCGTGTGCTGGCGCAACACGGTTCCACGATAAATTCTCGTTTTTATTTTATAATTTTTCAAATATTTTTATAGACCATAGATTCACAAAGTTGTCGGGTCTAGTAATTATACGTTTACGGGACAGCTCGCGTATCGAATCGATGTTTCTATCCATTGTATTTCCGTTTCATGCGTTCGTGGCATTTGTAAATTTGTAGAGTGCAAAGAAATGTTTGCGCTAACGTTTAAACGTTTTGCAACGTTTCTCGTAACACCAAACGCTGTTACAGCGACACCGGAAAACCAATTACAGAGCTTTACGCCTCGGGAAGAAATGTTGCGAAAAAGGGAAACAAAGAAATGTTTCACACCTTATTCGCTGATTGATCCAAGAATAATAAAGAGAATGATCATTTGTTTTTGTTCGACACCTCGTTTTCAAGTTGATCGAGTGAACATTCTCTGTGCATGACCTATCTCTACTTGCACTGCAGATACATTAGCTCGGAAAGTAATTTTTTGTTACGCCTAGAGATGGCATTACTGCCATTTGTTATTACTAGACTGCAGATCTTTATGCATTTATAGCGAAATCGAGTGCATGAAATTCAAAATTTATGAAAAATTTTAAACGTACCTCTATTAAAATCATTAGGGAAAGAAATAAAATTCAATTGACTTTCTATTTCTTACAATCGATGCAGACAATTTCTTTTATTATACATGAAGATCCGCTATTATAAGTTTATTTTAAATCTACTTAACTTTATTTTAAATCGTGGTAAAATTTCATTTGAAATCACGTTGTAAAAAGTAATATAACTGAATTTTCGGTTAATAAAGAATAGAATTTCAACGAGCATGGGATCCTCAAGTTGCCTGAAAGATCGCAAAACATCATAGAACAAAAGAATGTTGTAAAACTTATTCTAAATGGTAAACAATTGCCTTTTACTTTCTCTCGAGAAACCGAAATGACTTTCTGAACGACCTAACACTAGATTTTCAAACTAATGATTCTATTACTAAGCTTATCTGTTTATCCATTGTTATTTGCGCGTTTCGAGTGCATGGTAGACTTGTGCGAAACGCCTGCAGAATGCAATAGAATCGCAGGGATCGTGAGCAAACTCGATGCCGGGAGACGTTGGTAGATTCGTGTCCCGTCGCGGCGCTCGGAAGTTTCAAAGTCGAAAGAGTTTCGGTTTCCCCTCTGTCCGACCGACTTAGCTCGTTTTACCGAGTTTCCGAGGTTCCGGCGTGGCGTGGCGTGTCATGGCGCGGCGAGTTGCAACGCGCAACAGGACCTGCCCCGCGTTATATTTTTCCTCGTGGCTGGGTCGCCACCCCCTCGATAGATATCATCGTTGCTCTCGGGCTCCGGGCTTGGGGCTCCTGGCTCCGGGAGCGGAGCAGAAAAGAGAAACTGGCCGACGCGCGGCGTGTCGGGGAATTTATTGGTTGCGATATTTTTTCCACGCCTCGTAATTCGAGGCGTTCGTGGCCGTTCGGTGGTGTGGGGAGGCGGTTGCGGGGGCGAATGGCTTTTCGTCGTCCCGGCGACGTCGTTCGTTTCGGACCCGGATCCGGGAGTGTGGGCGAAAACGTCGATCGACCGATCCGAAAATTTCCGTGGAAAAAGGGCGGTTCAGCTGATGTTCTCTCTCTCTCGCCCTCCCTCTCAAGCCCCCCCATTTTCTCTCTCCTTTTCGTGAAAATTCCCGAAATTTCGTTGACCCAGATTTTTCCTTCTTTTCGTACGCGCTCGTGTCTGAATGAACCCCGTTGGTTCATGTTCGAGCTGCAGGGGATGCGAGAGGAGAGCCAGGTGAAAATCGATGCAACCGAGGGAGAGAGGGAGAAAGAGAGTTAGAGAGAGAGGGAAACCTGTGCGTGGGTACCGCGGGAGACCGCGCCTGGAAAATCAATTTTCAGGGTTTTCCAGGACGAAGACCCGTTCACGGAGACCTAGGAAACAGACGAGCGCACCGCGGAGCTCTCTTTTCTATCGCACCCTGTTCGTCGTCGATGTCGTCGTCGTCGTCGTTGCAGCCAACTGCCACAATTTGCGAGCGAGCACGTATTAACGCCTAGTAGACGCGTTTAACGACACTCTCCTAAGAATTTCTAGCCGCGGAACTTTTTCTACAGTCTCGTTAAAATGCCCGGCGCTCGGTGCCGAGTGCGTAAAATCGTGCGGCAGCGTTTGCTCCGCAAATTTCTCATCGCCACAGCTTGCGCACTGGGTCGAAGAAAATTTGCATCGATTCTCGGCTTTTACTTTTCTATGGGAGAAGACATTAGGAGACGATCATGAAACTTTGAGATCGACCAATTGCCCTGTGGGGCACAGCTCTCGGCTCCGCTGGGAGCCAGAGCTGCGAATCTGTATGACCGATTGTTCCATATTAAAAAGTCAATTCTTTTAGTATCACCCGAAATTCATTATCTCCATACTGTACTCGATTATTAATTTTATTAATTACTCAAACATTTATGACGTGGTTCTGATACTAAAGATGTCCTCTCTTAGGATGCTTTCCCTTTTTCTTAATGTTCGCACGGGCGACCAATAAAATTCACGATTGCCAGCGTTTTGATCATCGTGAATAGAATTCTCTCTATCTATTTCTTGCAAAAAACTTTCCCTCTATATCCTTGAAACGCTTAGAGCGGACCGCGCCCGCTAGTTTTTAGATTTGGACTCCACGGCATTGTTGCCAAGGGCCACAGTTCAATCTGTAAAGGAGAATTGACCCAGACCTAACCTAGACCTAGTCCCGAGAACAACATTCAAGACGATCTTGATTTTCTTCCGTACAGTTGCGAGTCATTCACCCGACGGCATTGCCCCCGAGGGCCAGTTCAATCGCTCCCGGTGCAAAGATCGACCCAGCCCAGACCTAATCGAGAGAAGAAAAGATGCAAGAGCATCTTGATCTTCTGTACAGCTCCGAGTCATTCACCCCACGGTGTTGCTCCCAAGGGCCAGTTCGAGCGGTGCGGGAGCAAAGAGGCAGAGCGTTCATTGGCCGTAGTCCGGAGCGGCAGGCCGTTTTCGCTGGGTGTTCGTGTGGCCGGGTCCTCACGTGTGGCCAGGGTAAAAAAATCTTGTCCACGGAATCTCGAAAAGATGGGGTACGAAAATTCTAGGGGGTAGCGAACGTGCACGGACTGTAAGCTGCTATCGAGCGGATAGGCGTGCGACAACCCCTTTCCCGGCTCTCTGCCGTCCCCCTCGGCCAGCTCTAGTTCCCTTTTTCCTGCCCCTCTGGCCCCGTTGGCCCCTCCTGCCTCCCCTTTGGACCGAGCAGCAGGCTGGTAGAAGGACGGCCGGCGGGGGGAAAAGGGAGGAGGCAGAGGCTACACGCTTTCCCACACTCACCGACCAACCCTCCTTCGCCACCTATACCCTTCGCCCATCTCGTTTTACCCTACCCACCCCTATACAACCGTTTCCTCCTCCACCTCCTCGTGCTGCTGCCGTTGCTCTGCTCTGCTCTGCTCAGCTCCGCTCCGCTCCGCTCTGCTCCGCTCTGCTCTGCTCCGCTCCGCTCCGCTCTGCTCAGCTCTGCTCTGCTCTGCTTTGCTCTGCCGTGCTCTGCTGCTCCACTACCACCAAGCCTCTCCATCCATCGACCCCCGTCGCTTCTCTTTCTCTCGTATCTCCGTCCGACTCTCTGTTTCCCTGTTTCGCTCACTGGCACTCTTTCTCTCTCGCTCTTTCGCGCGCGCTCATTCTCGCTCTTCCCCTCACCCTCCTGCCCTGATCCTCACCCACACCCTCGAGCTCACCGTCCTCGTCCTCGCCCTCTTCCCTTCGCCCGACACAGCCGCCACTCATTATAGTTCCCACCACTACCAACCCCAACCTCCGCCACCTCCTTTCCCACCTCCGCCAGCATCGACAACCGTCAGGCTTGCATCCCTTTTCCACTCACGCACTTGGCTGGCTTCGCCAATCTTTTCGCAGGTCACCGCTACGATACCCTTCGACGCCGTGTACTACTTTTTCTTCTTCTTTGTCGTCGTCAGTTTACTTCGTCTTCTTCTTCTACGTCGTCGTCGTCGTCATCGTTGACTTCCTCCATGCCTCTCCTTTTCTCTCACAAAGACGATCCACCCTTATTCGCTCCTGATATTCTTCCTCGCTCGATAACCACAGGGAGAGAGACAGAGAGGGAGGGAGAAAGAGTCGAGAGAAATCGCGCCAAGTTCGTCAAATTTTTCCGCAGATTCGGGCACGCACGAGTTCATCCCGCGAATCCGCCGAGATATTCCAATGGGCTGGTTCGCGGGAACAAGAGATAGTCTCGAGCAACCCTCAACCAAAAGGAAGAACGTTAATCTGGTTCCTTCTTCCCTTTTCATCCGAGGCGAACGCTCTCCTCGCACTCCCAAGTCTATTGTGCTTCCTTGTTTCGCGGTTGCCCAAAGTCAAGCTCGATCCACCGTTCGGCAAAAAAGTTCTATCAAAGTCTCCAAGATTGTCGAGGTGGCAAAAACTGGAGGAGAGACGAGACCCGTTGGTATCGTTGAATACCTTGTGGTATCTGCCGTTTGATCCAAGATGTTGCTGCGATGTATTTATGCAATCCCTATTCCGAAACTTCATGTGTTTTGTATGTCGTTGTCTCGCAGATACTTTGCTGTCTAATTCGTGCTTCTGTGAAACAGTTGTATCAAAGTCTGCGGAATTGTCGAAGTGACAAAAAGGGAACGTGACAAGTCTACCACTTGCTACGACGTAACGCTGTGTTGTCTACACCAGTTTCCTCCAAGATGCTGAACACATTTATGCATCTCTTAGTCCGGAACTTCCTGCGTGTTTGCATGTCGTTGTCTCGCGGCTACTTCGTTGTCCAACATCGCGGTTTAACTCATGATTGCGTGAAAAAGTTCTACCATAGTCTGCAGAATTGTTCAAGTGACAAAAAGAGGACGAGCAGTCTGCTCGTTGCTGCGATGTAAGACTGTGTCGTCTAACACCAGTTTCCTCCGAGATGTTGAAGTTGTATTTATGCATCCTTCATTTCGGAAGTTCGTGCGTTTTGTATGTTGTTGTTTCGCAGATATTTTAATTCATTATTGCGTGAAAAAGTTCTACCAAAGTCTGCAGAATTGTCGAAGTGACAAAAAGGGGACGAGAAGTCTGCCCCTTGCTACGATGCAACTTGTTGTCTACACCAGTTTCCCCCAAGATGGTGAAATTATATTTATGCATCCCTTATTCCGGAACTTTGTACGAGTTCAAAAGTTCACTTGTGTCGTGCTTGCAGTGCACGGTGTGTTGTTTCACAGATGCGTCTCATTCACGGTTTTGTAAAAAAAGAAAAAACGTTTTATGAAAGTCTGCACAATTGTCGACCTGGTAAATTATGGAAGAGAGTCGTTATCTTTCGTTTTTCATAAGTTGTATTATCTTCGAACGATAAAGTTTAACCGTGAAACAAGGTGTAATTATTTCCTAGCTATTTCAAATATTAAACATTGTTAAATGAGCCGACCTCGACTTATCAAGCAGGTCGAAAATCAATTCTAAATTTGGGAAACCACCTTTGACACTTTTTCGCGTGTCAAACATATTTTCAACGTTTCCCTTTTTAAATTCATAAAATATCGTTCTAAATGTTTCGATTACACATTTTAGATTAACGAAAGGGCGTAAAAGCTTTTTACAACCTTTTTTGTCCGGATCCTGCAATGAAAATTTGAAAAATATATTTCATACGGAACTCGGTGAAAATTACAATTTTTCACGATTTTCGGCCTATAATCTTTCATACCATTTTTAATCGTTTGCAACGCGTAACGACGTGAACCGATTTCGATGAAATTTTCTGTATAATCACGCATTTTCGAAACGTAGTTTTTCAAATTTCCATTACCGGTTGCGGGATGAAAAACTAGTAAAAAGCAACCTGCTACAAATTACAATTCCCTTTCCGATTCCAGCTACACACAATTATTACAACATTCTCTTTACACTGTGCTTACTCAAAAAAAGAAGAAAATTTAAATCGTGCAGTTCAATTTTGAAAAAGTTTTAATAGAATGTGTCTGATTAACTTGCAAAATCGCGAACGAATAAAAATTTGCAAACAATGTAAGAATCTGTTATTTAAATGAATCTTAAACCTTAAATCAAAAGTGCCAAAAAAATGTCAAAAAGTTTTTTTTTTAAAGCCGTACTTTGTACACCCACTGTATTTCCGGAAGATGATGCAAGGGTCACGCCCGAACTCTTTCGTTCCGGTTTCCCGAGTTTGAATAATTGAATATTCCTGAAAATTTTTGGCCTGTGGTTCGATGCGTTAACATATTCATCGCGTTTCCCTCCTCGTTATCTGACGGTCCCTCAGTCGATTGTTCCTCGATAATTTGCCAAGTTTTTTCCCCTGATCTATTTCGAACGATTTCCGTGTTCGCTCGGATCTCCGTCGAAGCGGGTTACTCTCTCGCGTGTGTTTTTATTGGAGCGGTGTGGCGGTGTGTTCCGCGTCGAAAATAAGGATGGTCTCGGCGGCCGCGGCACTGTGTCCCTGAAACTCTGGCGTAAACTTTCGCACGCGAGATCATCGAAAATCGATAGGGCGAAACACAGCGTGTCCCGATGCGGGGAAATACCGAGGAGCTACGCCATCCTTTTCGGGACGTTCCTCCTGGGAGGAAAAGTTTTCTCGGGGGCGCAAAACTTCGGAGATCGTGCGCCGGCGAACTGAACTACACGCTGCCAACCACCGGCGAACGATGTAGGACGTAATCTCGAGTAAGAGGGCGGAAGTCAAAACTCCAGTTTTCAAGTTAACGAGCGCCGGAGAGTCGAGAGTTACTTCCTACTTTACGACACCGGCGCGGCTGAGCGGCCGCGACGCCGACGAAAATCGGTCATCTTACAGGGGACCGATCGAGATCGCTTCTTTAAACGCGATCGTCCCTTCTGACCCTGTTCCTGCAACCCTACGTGCAAGCCATTACCGTAAACGCTTCGCCGAAAGTTCAAATTTATCACCAAACAATACAATTAGTCTTCTATACAGGGTGTTCGACTACAGGTGGGAGAAAATTTGAGGGGTGGTTCTCGTCGACGATATAAGACGAAAATGAACCTACACTCTGTATTAAATTCATTATGATCGGCGTGGACCTCGAAGAAGCAGGATCTTCGATAAAAAATACTGGAACATTGCTATGCGAAGACTTGACTCTTTACACTCGAAGCTATTTTAACTGGAAAATTAAACATTTTTTTTTCTAGCTGGAATAATTCCATTCTACGTGACTTTTTTTCTTTTCATAGATATGAAATTGATATAATACCTTGTACAATACTTAACGATTTCGTGATTGACTAGATACCACCATACTTAACCCTCGTACGTTCCTCAGGGTGAAAATTCATCCATTCAATATTTTCACATAATGTAAAATTATTTATCCTTTCACGTTGTGAGATGTATTTCTTTAGTATGTGACACTATGAAGGAAACATAATGTGTTGATTTAACGTGTAAAATAGAAATGGGTGAATTGTTATCCTAAACTTTTTTATGCAGTTATTTTTGAGGAGCGTATGAAGGTTAATAACGTAAACATTTCTTCCTAGCTAGTATTATTCCATTATGTATGATTTTTTTTCTTTTTATAGATATGAAATTGATACAATACGTTATGCAATACTTAAATATTTGGTAATTGACTAGATTCCAATATATTCAACAATGTAAACAATATTTTGCATAATGGCGGAGCAAGTTTTAGCGGCGACATTGGGTCTCCGCTCGAGCGCTGAGGGTTAAAAAGCTGTAGTACTTAATAATTTTTAAGCATCGTCGAGCCGGTTGAACACGCGTCAAACTTTATTGTGAGATCCCTTTCCGCCGCGGGGAACATCCTCCGCACGTTCCCGAGTTATCCAGGACATTACGCGGTTCTTGAAGGTTTGGTACGAATTTTATAGATGTCGGAAAATATCATATGAATATAAGAACAGTCGACATATCTGTCGGAACAATTGTCCGAACTGGTAATTGGCAACATCAAGGAACTTGCACCCTCATGGTCGCCAGGGGTGTGGGGGACTGTTTTTTTTTTGCTCGCAGCGTATGAATAGACAGCATTATATCGAGTCATATAGCCTCAAGGATAGGAGCAGGGTTAAGGCACGTTTTCACGTGACAGTGAACCACGACATTTACCCGTCACGACATCGACACGAAAAGCCATGGCTTTTGCCGTCTCGGGAACTGGCAATTCGATGGTTAGGTGTGTGCTTCGCCGTTCGACCAGGCATACTTTATTATTCAGATTATATGCCTGGCCCTTCGGAATCAGTGTCACGAATCCCAATAGCAATCTGGTCGACACTAACCCCTCGCTCTCTCTCTATCTCTCGGCAATCAATTGGATTTCTTCCGGGTGAAGTAAATTTCTAGGTCATGCGCGTAAACCAATTATAGCGTCGAGTGGATCGACGATCTTCCCTCGATCTTCCTCGGTTGCGAAACCTTCCTGTTACTGGTAAAATCGAATGCCTGTGTCTTACGAATCGAGTTCAATTAAGACTTAATTCTAGCTACTCTCCCTGAAACGATTCCTTGGTTCCGCCGGATACTCTCATTTTATGCATTCGCGATAGAAATGGCTGAACTAAATTTAGAGAAAACAATGAAAGCCCGCTTGCGATTATTAAGAGGAGATATATAAAAGCCTGGATCTTGTACATTTCTACATCTTGATTCTATTCAGACGTGCGGTTTCCCAATCCCAAAATCCTCTTTCGCTGTAAAAGTGGGGAGATTTTGGATTTTTCGCGAGAGCGGAGAAGCTGCGTCGAGGCGTGGCTTCGGAGAAATGCAGCGAAGTTAGATCGACAGGATCGTCGACCGTGGTTGTTAGCGGCGGAGGAAGGGGGATAAGGATAAGGATAAGGTCGCGCAGCTGTCGCGAAACGAACGAGGCTCGGCTCGGGTCGGCTCGGCGGCGCGGTAAAGTTCGAACGGTCCGTTGGACCGAGTCGTAACCATCGGGGCTCTGGTTGTCGGGGTCGGGGTCGCGGGGCTCCGTTGTGCGGGCGAGTGAGTGAGTGAGTGAGTGTGTGTGAGAGAGAGAGAGAGAGAGAGAGAGCCGAGCGAAGTCGAGCCTAGCCGATCCGGTCCTCGAGGAGCCGTCGCGCGGAGACGAGGAGCCGAGGAGCCGAAACGGGGCGGAGCGGCGAAACGGGGCGGGCTGGAGGAGCAAGCAAGCAAGCAAGCAGCAAGCGAGAGACGCGGATTGTTCGCCACGGCCACGAAAAGTTTCCCCGGTCACGTTCAACTTTCGCGCCGTTCGAAAAACCCCGCCGCCTGAATTAGGTCACCGACCGACCCTTCTCTCCGGCGCCCGCTTTCTCGATTACACTCTCGCGGCCACCCTTTCGCCGCGGCACCAAACTTTTTTACCCTCGCCCTCTTCGAACGCCGAACAATGCCGTCTCGAGTCCTGCGAGGCAGCCGCGCGCGTACCGCCCCCCGAACTTCCCGCGGACACAGCAACACTCCCTTTTCTCTTCCACCCCCTTCTCGGTCGCAACAGTCTTCTTCAGCTTATTCAGAGTTTTCGTACGCGGCCTTTCACCGTAATCGTCTCCGCGGAATGGATCGCCGCGGTCAATGTCGCCGTCGATAAACACCGCGTTACAACCAACTCGCTGAAACACTGGTTCGCGAAACCGCGGCGCGTTGTCGGGAATAGCAACCACGGAACATTAACCCTGGACTACTGAACTTCTTTCTCCAACTTGCAAAACGTTCTGCGATACCACCCTGCGTAACTAGGTTTGGATCCCGTATCAACGGAGGATTCGGTTAGACTACGAGTTAGACTTGTTCCAAATGTATCAACGAACGAATTGATACCGAACGCAACTTTCTAGGTTCGTTGATCCTGCTTCTTTCGAATTATCTTTCTGGATAAATGATGTAAATGTGTTTTAATGGGCGTCGTCGTTTTCACGAATGATGATACAGATCGATTACCTACGGTTGACACGTCCTCACAGTCTCATCATCCATGCATGGATTACGATGATAACTAGGTAACAAGAGAAGGCACTGTACACGTAGTCCTCTATCCTCTCAAAACAATTCCGATCTAATCATTATTACCCACGATCGTTAGACTCTATCGTTCGACAGCTCGGATCAAAACGGACCCGGTTCGATTGAATCTGCAGTCGGTTAACGAGCCGCGTCACGTTTCCGCGTAAAAGTTTACGACTTGGAAAACAAACGGGAATCTTGGAACGGTTTTCGCGCGACAGAGTGTCGCGTTCTCTCTGTCAAGTTTACCGAGCAACAAACAGAATTCGCGAGGTCGATTTTCGGTGATTCCCACCTGGTAACACGCGTCGGCTTGCACCACCTTGCGATGGGCAGACAACAGGGTAGTCTTCTCTCTTTGATCCCCGGTGATCAATGATCGAGGCGGTCGGCGGAGTGTCTCCGGCGGATGGGCAGCTCGCAGACCTCTATCGATCGCGCGGTGGCTGTGGCTCCTCTTCTCTGGTTCCCTCTGGTTCCCTTGGACGACGAGATTGCCGGAGGGAAAGCGCGCGAATGACGATTACCGGTCAGGAAAGTGACGAAGAAGAGTCTCGCGATCACCGGTGACCGGCCGGTCAACTCGCGCGACGACACAGAAACTACTTGATCCTGTTGTAGAATCGTCGATTATCGCGGGTCACGAAGTCGCGCGACTTATTCCGCCGCGTTTCGTCTCGTCTCGTTCGGTTCGGGTCCGTTGCGTCGAGTCGCGTCACGTTGCGTTCCCGTTCCTGTTACCGTTTCGAATCGGTGGTACGGTGGTGCGGGCTGCGTCGCGCAGCTTCGAGTCGAGTGGAGCCGCGTCGGCGGGTAACACGGGAGGCCCGATCACTGGGCCGGTTCGCTTTCGAGCGATCGAACCGGCTGAACCGTGCTGAATTTTTCGGCGTTTACTGCCTTTAGGCCCGGCCCGCCACTCCCTCCCACCGTGCTTTAAATTGACCCGTCGTTCTCGATCCGGCCATCCTCCCTCTCCCTCCGACGGCCCACTCAAACCGCCCCTCTCTCTACTCTCTATCTCTCTCCGTTGCTCTTGCTCTCTCGTTTCTCTCGTTGTATCTTTCTCTCTCTCTCTCTCTCACCGTAGCTGGCAACCACCAGCCGTCCTCCTCCCGTCGCCCCCTGGTCACCCCGTTAGCCACGTCCCTCGCTCCGCCGGTTGCCACAGCTTCCAACCTTTTTACCCCGTACTACCCTGCTTCCGCCTCCCTCTTCCTCCTTTTGCCGCCCACGTTCCCTTCCCACCTCCCAGAACCACCTCCACCTCTTCCTCCTCCACCTCCACCGTTCCAACCCCCTGCTGCCTTCCTCACTCACCCCCTTTTTATCCTGCTCTCCCTCACGCGCGCACCACTCATTATAGTTCCTCCCTCCACTACAACCATCCTCCTCCCACACCCCTTTCGCTCCTCTTCGTAGTCCAACTCAACCCGCTTCGTATCCCATCCCCGTTTTCCCGTTCCCGTACCCGTACACCCCCGACACCACCATCACCACCAACCCCGCGTTCGTCCTGCCCTCCCTTCTACACGCCAGCACCACCACCACCACCCCCACCGTCCTCCACCACCCTATCCACCGCTCTACCGCAACCCCGGGAAAACCCTGGAAAATCCAGCAGCGTACACCTAACTTCACCCTGTATGTACTACCTATGTGTGAACGTACGGCTGCTCGCGGCCGCTCGCGCGCTCTCTCTCTCTCTCTCCCTCTCTCCTCCCTCTTTCTCTCTCACTCCCTCGATAGCTACACGGTTCCGCGTATGTACGTACGGACGCTTATATACACGAATGTATGTACGCGTGAGCGTACTGTTATGTGCCACGGGCTTATGTACACGGCGAGGTACGCGTACACCGGTGTACATACGCGCACGGACGCGGGCATAAAATGCACGCGCGCGTAATAACCACCTCTCGGCTCGGAAGCGCGCAAAATTGTTTGCTCAAAGGCCGATCGAGAAATCGGGCTCGCGAGGACAAGCGACTTCGAGAACCTGCATTTCGATTTCCAATCGTGAAATCGCCGCAGGACACCCTAGAATCTAGGGCCTAGATCCTTCTGGTCCCGATCCGACAACGCGCGATCCTCCATTTGCAATCGTTACCGTTACACTGCGGATCTTTATGCGGAAGAAAAATTTTCTAACCGAATCGCAATAAGCTGAAAGGAAGTACAGATTCATTTTCTTTCTTCACACCTCTGGCATCGCAGACTTTGAAACCTCACCAAATATTCTTGTACGATTAGTCGAAGTATGGTTTGCTTTATTCAATTCGTTTGTATTTGTAAGTTTTTAAAATGATTGACTAGTGAGTTATCACTAGAAAGCAGATTTTTATGAATTTTACAAATACTGTTACATAGTGTTTTATTTATTAAATATGTTAAGAATTAGAATAAACTCTTGGTTCACTCCAGTTTGTTGGAATTCGGGTGCAACATTTTTATTTTGCATATCGATCCGCAGTCTAATCATCACTATTCGCGCAAAACTCAGTTTCTGCTGGTCGCGTCTCTCGCGATAACTATGTCTACGTTTTCCCGGTTTCCTTTCGAGCCCATCGTCTCCTCGAATAAATAAATAATCCGTCGTTTTTGCGCACACGGTCGTTAAGACTGTTTAAAAGAACAACGAAGAGAACTGAACTATCGCGTAAGATGACGAGAATAATGATGCCGTGGAGGACGAGATTTCACCGAGATGACGAGCGACGCGTTCTCGTGCTGTTGAAGCTTTCCTGAAATTGGAACGAGACGAACCTCGGAACGCCAGTGGACATGGCTAAATCAATCACGGAATTTTGTGTCTTCAAATAATTGAAGAAGTTTGTGCACAAGTCCACCAGCCATTTTTTGTTTTGTACAATTGAAACTGTCCAAGTTTTGCACCGTGATCTTCAGACAACGGATTTGATGTATTTATGACAAAAATGTGTAAGTGTAATTGAAAACAATGAAAATATTCGAAGAATTTAAACATATTGTTATATTATTGTCAATCTACTAAACATATAATCCATCACTGCATAATTTTTTAATTGGGATGAATGAATTGGAAGAAGATCAGTTTTTTTGTTTTATTTAAGGGAAAAATATTGAAAAAAATTGAAACAACATTTTTAGAAAAATAAACATAGTAAGAAAAAACATTCTTAGTTTACTGTATACCAGGTCTGTTAACAGTATCAGATATGATACACTATGCATAGCGAAGGGTTAAGTGTGAAAATAATTTTCTATTTCACTCCAGTTTGTTGCAATTTAGATAGGCAGTTCGTATTTTGCATAGAGGTCCTTACACTCCAGGTTATTACAATCCAGGCAGACAATTCTTGTTTCGCATAAAGATCAGCTGTCTAATGATCATCTAATGATTTCACACATTTACGAGAGACTCGAGGCGACGCAATTTAAAACAATACAGAACAAGGAACTATTCGGAATTCAGAAAAGATTAAGAAACTGTGCCACGAACAGAGAGACGAATTGAAATTCGCGGATACCGATGGAGAAACATAAGCAACTAAGTAAGTGGGCGGAACCGCGATTCGAATTGGCCGCGGGAAGACGCGAAGCGATCGCTATCGGGCTGGAAAGCGAGAGCACGAGCCTCGTCGTTTCGAAAGCGCGACGAGAACGCAACGAGAGAAACCGAGAAAGAGAGAGAGAGAGTGAGAGAGAAATACCGTACTGTGTTTTGGTTCTGGGAACTTGGTTTCGAGTTGCTTCGTCGATTACATGGCGCGCAAACTTGTCTTCTGCCTACTTTGCCGCACACGTCCGTTCATTTTCCACGGGAAATTTTGTTTATCGAAGATCTTCACCGAGTTCTCTAACGTGAGATCCCTACTTACAAATAGGATAATAAAATTGTAGAGCGATTTTCACGGGACTCTCCAATGTGAAATACCAGCTGACTAGACAGATATTGTCCTGTCCAAATTTCAATAAATTTGTTTGTGATCGTTATAATTACGCATCGTTCGAATCGTCAGTTATGGTCTTGAGTTCATACAAAAATCCCATGGAAAAAAGCATTTTCATTTTTCTCAAACCTTATTTGGACTATTACGAACATTTTTTTTTAAACTAGCCAAATCATTTAATTAACCAACATGTAATTTTTGTTTATATAGATTACTTTGCGCTTTTAAAATCTCGGCGAATTGCCTTCATTACCTTCATTTACAAACATACGCAGCGTCGTTGGTTCAGTTAGTTGCGAATTCACAATAAATGAATTATAATAACGCGAAAACAAATTACTCTGAGTATTTTCCGCAACTAGCGTGTTCACATATGAATATTTGATTTTTGCATTTTCATTCGGAATTGCATTTCTTTTGCGGAATCGAGTGGGAACGATCCATCACTTACCATCGCGAACCATTGCCTACCATGATCGTGGCAAACAGGCGCCAAGACGCTTGTGCGCGCGGCCACATCGAGAGTCTCGTTCTGGTTTCCGCCGGGAGCGCGTTAAAAATAAACGATGATCGTTGTCTCGGTCGATCGCGTTGGCCACTCGAAAGCGAGAGCGAAAGAGAGAGAGAGAGAGAGAGAGAGATATCAAGTACGGATAAAAAAAAGCAAATTGGGGAACGAGCAAAGTTTTTTCGATCAGCTGGCACGCTGAAATTGCTGGAACCGCAGGTTCAAGCGAGAATCAGTTTCGCGGCTGTATAATCGCGAGAGTCCGCGGATCGCGCGCGCGATTTTCCGTGACTTTTCTCGGAAAATCGGTAGAAGGGCGAGGGCCGATTACGCGCGATCGAGTGGCCTTTGCCCGCCCTATTCTTCCCTCGAACGATGCCAAACCCTCTCTTTCTCTCTCCTCTCCCTTCCTCTATCGTGTTCTCTCTTTACCGTGCTCGATCGTAATCGCGTTTTGCCGTCGAAGTTATCGGCGCTCGTAACTCGAATCGGTGAAAAATAGGTCGTGGAAACGAGCGCGTTCTTTCGCCGAACCAGTCGAGCGTACTTCGCGTTATCGCGAATTTTTTCTTCCCTTTTTTCCTACCTAGCCCCTTCTCTTTCTCTCTCTCGATCTCTCGCGTTCTCTCTGTCGAATGAAACTTCATCGCGTTCATCGACGACTCCTCGAGTCGCGCTCGATGTCGATCGCCGCTTTGCGTTGGCTTAATTAACCGGCTCGGGAGATCGCGACCGGCCGAGTGGAAATCGCGAGAATGAAAACTGGCGCTGATCCGAGCCGAGCCGTGACGAACATAACTTCACGCGCCGCGGACTCGTAACACCGATAACTACAACACGATAGCGAAGGGGACTTCCACCAGCTATCATTCTATTAGACACCTCGAGACCTGGCTAATGTGTTACAAGTTCTACCTGCTCTGCAATTTTGCAAAATTTCTAGTGCATCGTATTTACGTTATTTTCGGTGGAATGTTGATTAGCCTTCTGTTCGCGATCGTTTCCGTTCGACGTTTTATTGTATCCCTCTCGTAACAGTGTATACATGTACTTTAATTAATCACTTAATCCGCCCACATACACGAAGTAATCGCTGAAAATTAAGAATTCTGTGGGCTAATAATTCTCGCTTCATTTAGGTGAAACTTTTCCCTCCATTTTGATAAAGGATAATACACTGGTTTCCGCGAAACGTTGATTATACTCCTGTTCGCGATCGTTTCCGTTCGACGTTTTATTGCACCTTTCTAACAGCGTACGTTTTCATCTAAAAGGGTGCTGATGATTTAACTTAATCAGACTGATTCGTCAATAAACACGAGATAATCGGCGATAATTAGGAATTCCGCGGATTAACAGCCTTGCTTTATCCAGGTGAAACTTTCCCTGTATTTTAATAAAGAAGATCACGTCAAATGAAATTCCAGTGTCCGTTTAAAATTTAGTTTATGTCATAAACGGAGTTCTGTGTTCGAAGGGACTCGCCTGAATCGTTGCACAACATTGTCAGTTCGTCAACCGACGAGCAATAGGGCGCCGTTCGTAAATAAACATTATTAGAAGAACAGAAGCTATTTGAACTCACAGAAGTGGTTTCCGGGTCCAGCGTAGTGGTGGCCCTTGTAAGCCGCGAACAGTCCGGGGTTGATTCCAATCTGCAACAAAAGAGGAGAACGCGATTAGAGTCGTGTCTTGTAAATAGCCGCGAGTTGTTGTACCGCACCGGGACAACGCGCGCCATACGGAAATAATGGCCACGCGGTTAATTTCGTTCTACCGGTTCATCGATTGATTCCCGGCTTCGAGCAACTTCAATCTTCTAGAAATTATTACGCGGCAGGCTTATTTCCAACTAGTTTCCGTGCCCGACGATAGGATTATTCTCCCGGCAGCTTTGTTCTCTCTCGACAATCGACAATCCTCGACGCGTTCGATCTCCGATTCGACACGTCGACTCAAAGGAGTTTCGCGATCGAAACTTAACTCTGCCCTACCACATTCAGATGTTTCGCGAAACTTAAATCCTAACGTATTAGGTCGTTCAGAAGGTAATTTATTATGGCCCTCAAAAATTCTCAAATAAATACTAGAACATCAAATTCCACAGAATTTAATAAGATTTTGAATTACTCTGCAAAGGCTACTACTACTGAAAATATGATTTCGTTCGTTTCCACTTTCTTGAAATTTGTCTGACAAAATTCAAAATTGCATTAACATACGCAGTCACGTACTTATCCTTATTTTAAGTCGCAAATTCATGCTACATATTTTCAACATTTTTTATACGATGTTGTAGATCTCGTTTCCAATAAAGTTATATGACTCAATTATTTGCTAATAAGAAACAGAAATTCTATGAGAATAGTCCGAATAGTCATTTCTTAATTAAAGATATTTTTGGTTATATTTTAATTATTTTTCTATTTTTAATTGCCTTCATCCTCTAACACGCAAACCAGTTGAGACGCGCAAGCTGAAAAGTTGATCGATAACGAATGACTTACGGCACGGACAAGAAAGATCACACTTGTGTTTAGGATATAAATGATCAAGATGGTGTTCTGCTAAAAATGAACGAGTTCTACGTCGTGCGATTGCAAAAAATCGTCCGTCGACATAAATAGATGTTCTACTTAAACGACAACCGGAAACAGGATTTTAAACGACTCGAATTTACATTAGCGGCAATTGACACGTGCAGACAGCAGGTTTTTATGTAAAATAAAAATTGTCTAATCATTTGTAGCACAGAAAAACCGCATACATATTCCTTGAACTATTATCCCCGAAAGATCCAGCGAAAACAAAGTCAGTTGCTCATTCTAATTAAAAAAGTGTTGATAATTTGAATTGTTCATTCTGTTTTTTATTCTAATTAAAAAGGTGTCGATAATTTAAATTGTTCATTCTGCTTTTCATTCTAATTAAAAAAGTGTCGATAATTTAAATTGTTCATTCTGTTTTACCAGAACCACTAAACACGAATGTTGCGCCATTCCCGTAAACCGTGAGAAAACACCATTTTCCCGTAACCAATTCCGAAATATCGAGAACAATTGAAACACACGTTGCATCAAAGTGTCCGTTTATCTTCTTGGAAATGATTAAGCACGGAGCACTAAAGAAAATCGTGGGGGCCAAGGTGTTCGTACAAATCAACCAAAACAATTTTGGGTGGCGTCGCTTAAAGACAGACGGGTGGCGACGATAAGAGTTCGTTAACAATTGGAAAACTAGTGATTATCGGACTGGCAGCAATGTAACTAATATCTACGGAGTAGCGCGATAATTGCCGGGAAAATAAGTTGCCTGGTCACGGGTTATCGCGTCACGTGTTCGCCGCGCGAAGAATTATTATCCTCGTGGAGGCGCGATCGCGGCCGCCCGCGACGATCTACAATCGCGAGGATACAAAGGAGGGGCTCTTCGAGATCGTTTCCGCCAGGACTCTGGGATCGAAGAATGCCGAAGAAGGCGGGTAAAAGTGGCAGAAAAAAGAGAGAGAAGAAGAGAGAAAGATAAAAAAGTAAAAGAGTATAGAAGGTGTGCAAGGGGGTTTGCGATCGTTAGTTTTTGTGTCGATCGTTCGTGGTGCATTCCTTTCTAGACACAGGCTGTACACAGGCAAAGATTTTACGTTCACTATAGACCGTTCTTACCCGCGATTATGCAACGCGGTAGACACAGGTGTGGTAGTACCTGTTGCGCAACCATATTATCTTCGCTCTTCGCGCCGTCGGTTGGACAATTAATAACGACAAAGTCCAAGGACACGGGACAGGGACACGCCGCGCTTGGTAGCCGAGTGTCCTCGCCTGTGCTAGGCTCCCGCTAGACTATTTGCTTGTGTGCTCGACTGGCTGCAACTTTCGGTCTGCGCGCCGCTCGTTTCCGACAAGGAAACGCGACTTCGCAGCCGTCCATTTCGCGGAAATCGTTTTACGCCGAACAATTCGCAACCGCGAACTCACCGGGAATTTTCTTGGTTTCGCCCGGTAGGAGCCTGTTAAACGACGAGGTCCTTTCAAAGATGCACAAGGATCACCGAGAGAGAGAGAGAGGGAGAGAGAGAAAGGTCTTTTTAGACGGAGACCCTTTCGGAAGATCCCGTGACCATCAAAGCCTGTCCGCTCCCAAAGGAAGGGACTCCGGCCAAAGAACCTAGAAGACGAAGGTCCAAAGATGGTCGAAGGGTTCCCTCCGAGGGACCTATTAAGTAGTCATACGGGAGTAATCCGCTCCTACGGAGCGATTGTGGTTCGATAATTGTTTCCCAAGAGGCCCCGTTAAAGTATTGCCTTCCGAAATGTAAAACAGGTGCTCGACCTACTAAAATATTCCGAATGTTTTTGCAATCAACGTCGAACCTAACCAAAGCCTCTATCTCATGTTAGGTGATCCCATAAGTTCGTGCTGGTTTTCGAGCGATTGCATCTGTTAACCCTTTGCACTCGGAGCTATTTTACTTGGGAAATTAAACGTGTCTTCCTATCTAGAATAACTCCATTCAATGTGATTTGTTTTTATTTTGTGGATATGAAATTAATAGAATACCTCATACAATATTGAAATGTTTAATAATTGATTAGATCCCAACATATTTAATAATGTAAACGACATTTTGAATTATAGTACAGCAATTTTCAGCGGTGACTCAGAGTCACCACTCGAGTGCTAAGGATTAATCTTGTAAACATACCATGAACTGTTCTAGCTATTTTCAGTAGAGCTGTGACTTATGAGATACCCGGGTACTCGAGTTACCCGTGAGATACCCGGGTAAACAGCATTACCCGGATACCCGGGTATTCGGATAAACAAAAATTACCCGAGTACCCGGGTATCTCATGAATACACTGCGGATCTTCATGCAAACTAAAAATCGTTTGCATCAATAGGAAAAAGCAGACGATATATTACGATTACTTATTCCCTTGAACGATTTTAATAAATTTAAATTAATATATCAACGGTCTTTTAATTTCATTATTGTTTTAAATTACACACAATCATTTATGACTTATGTCTTATGAGATACCCGGGTACCCGCATAGTCTGCTATCTCATGAGATACCCGGGTAGTTTTGCTCTACTGGGGTATCTCATGGGTACTCGGGTACCCGGGTAAAAGTCCGAGCTCTAATTTTTAGAACATCTGACATCTCCTCAACGAATAAACGCGATTTCTGTTACAAAGTCTCGAACATTATTTCCATCTGTCCGAGGACGATGCACGGGACGTTCCTAGTTTTCTAAACAAAAAATCTCACCTTTAAAACGATGAAACCACTTCCTACATGTGTGAGATGAAAGCGCACTTTCTCCGTAAACAGCACATATGTTGTTCGTGGCGATTGCTACTGAACTTCCTTCTCGAAATTCATATAACGCGAGATGTCGGAAATGGATACGCATTTTGCTCACGATATTTCACTGGTAGAAACCTTTGTGTTCGTTATTTCAAGATCTTGTACCCATGAAAACCTTCTGCAGACTGTTCTAGAACAGCTACGCTCGAGCGCATTGGTCCCTTATCGCCGTATGTTTATCAATCGACCCGTGAAATGTATACAGAAAAGTCGACGCGAACTTGGGATGACCTAATACAGGGTGTCCCAAAATTCGTGTACTTCCCGGAAATGGGAGGTTCATTGGGTCTTTTGAAGCGACATTTTCCTTTACAAAAATGACGCGTCGGCGGCTTTGTTTAGGAGTTATTAACGAAAAACACGGAGCAATCAGAGCGCGGCTACAGCGGATTGATTCTGGCTCGGCCAATGGCGCCGCCACGCTGAGCGGGACCTGTCGCTGAGTCGGACTCCGTTCGCTCTAGCCGCGCTCTGATTGGTCCGTGTTTTTCGTTAATAA
>CM052335.1:17181678-17372326 GCA_028455595.1 Lasioglossum vierecki | reverse complement strand
AAGTACACGAATTTTGGGACACCCTGTATAATTTGGAAGCGTTCGCAACTTGAATGGCTGTAGAATGAAGACCGCGGTAGGTTTGGCGTTTCAAACTCAAATTCCCAGCTTCCCAGTCTTTGAGATATTATTGTTATTGTTCGTGTAGAACAGAAGAATCCATTCGGAACAGGCATAGTTCGTAAGTTCCATTCGTTAGCGCGAGACTGTCTCGGAGCGGGAACATCTCCACGACAAAAGAAGAGATGGGAGTTAGAAAATTTCGGCTATCTGCGAGAGTATCGTGCTAAGAATATTTACAAAGTTTAAGCGAATATCTAGCCAGTTCCATCTCTTCTCGTTCCTCGTTCCCCGGGCTTATCTATCCTGACTAATGAGTAGAATACGGCTCACAGATATTCTAGCCGAGGAATCCTTTGCGCTAATCTGAGAGCGTAGAATGGTAGCGAGTGATTACTTAAGCCGTTCGCGCCTAATCGGGTACGCGGAGCCGAGAGAACGGTTGAAAAATTGTAAAACGATAAGGGATTCGCAGGGGACGGTTATATTAGATTGGTGAGTTAATTCGTGGCTTTCTATAACGATGGTTGGATCATGAGGATGATTGCACAAGACCTTCTCAACGATTTGATATTTCTCATGTTACGACCATTAAAATCTATCAGCTGGTGAAACAAAGGGAAAAAACATTTCAATCGTTTACGCGAAAAGGGAATTGATTCGTGCACCTAACAAGATCTTGCCGCAAAAACAGTAGTCGACCATCTGTAACCCGGCAAAGTGAAAACAAGTTCAAACGAAAGCCGTGCGCACTTACTCGGCCGAATCGTTCGCACTAATCCGAGTAGCTGTAGAATAATCGGAGAGCAGGTACAGTTAAAAAAGAGGATTCGTGTGTACGGCTAACAAGATCTTGGTATATAAATAATGCTCAGTCAGTTGTGACCGGGAAAGGTAGAAAAATCGTCACAAAGGATTAAAAAGGCGGGACGAGTACGAATTAAACCGTTTCGCACTTATCCGGGGCGAATGGTTCGCACTAATCCGAGTTGCAAAATAATTGCGGCCACGGTGAAAAATAGAGAGGGAGGACGTGTGGAACACAGGGGGTGGGGTAGGGGTGTAGGGTCGCAGTTCTTTGGTTGAAATCGCGTTATACCGTTTGTCGCGTACGGGTGGTTGAGTCCTCTCCCTTCGTACATAAAGTACGTATCGCATTAGCGCGTTAACGCCAATGCGTTAGCCGGTCGGCCGGCGTCGAATGGCGCTACGACCGGGATAAACGAGGATAAAATGATGGGGGTTGGATGCGCGGCGAGGGGTTTGGGGGTGAGGGAGGGAGAGAGTGTGGAATTGTCGCCGATTGAAAACAACGCGCGTCGATTCGGCCTGGGACTCGCCTCGACTCGCATCTACTCGACTCTGCTCGACCCGGTTCGTCTCGGGACTCGAACCCGAGCCGAGAAACGCGAGCGCGACCCGTTCCGACCCGAGCGCGACCCGGTTCGACACGGATGCAACACACCATCACCAACGGCGCGGCGTAGAGAGCGAGTTCGTGTCACGGGAGACACACGGGGTGGGTGTTCGAGAGCCGTCAGGGACGAGGAGGAAGTCCGGAGGGGTTGCAAATGCGGGGGGGGATGGTCCAGGGCCAGGGAGGACCAGGGTTCCACGGCGAAGAGGGAACGCAGAGCCCGACACCGGTGTCCCGTTGCGTTCGATTACAACGACGCCCGTAATAACCGAATTGCCCACGGCCCGTTAAAGCGTTTACACCGTTTGACGGATGATCGACCACGCTGACTACTCGTTCCGCGTAATATATGAATATGAACCGGCCGCTAACGGACTCTCCCGTCACCGAATCGCAATCCCACCCTACCATAGCTCTCCTCCGAGATATGCCCTTCAACCCCGAACACTTTCCAACCCCCAACCACCGCGATCTCCTTAAATTCTCTCCCCTTCCCTGACCGAGTGCTTTTTTTTAGTCGCGAACCCTCCGAAAGTCGCGACCCAAGCTAAACGAAATCGACACGACACAGAGCCACCTTCGCGGACGGCAGGGATAACTGGAATGTACGCAATCAAATCATATACACGTTTCTTAGTCAACGATCTCGCGTGTTGACCTTCAATCTGTCCAGTGTTTACGTTTGCCAGACTGTAGAAGAAAATAATTACGACTAACGAAACTGTGGCTGACTCCAAGGATCCCACTGCGAAGATTTGAACTCGAAGATAAAAGCTGAAATCTCGCAGACGATTAAGCTGGTCGCGATTTGTTTTTTTTTCGCGTTATTATATTTCCCTTGGTTTCGCGTTTTCGAAGCGTCGTCTCTTTGACGATTTTCCCTGGAAAAATCGGTGGCGACGATATGGGGGCCGCGAAAACCAGGACGCAGAGGGGGCGGGGGTGGTCGGTCGAGAAGAAAAATCGTGAGCCGCGGGAAACCGTAACGAATCGCCGGGAATATAACAATCCGCATCGATGGGGTGTTCGATGAAACGGCACGACCGGCGGGAACGTGAGCGCGCACGAGTTCGCGCTCGTTACCAACGTCAAGCGTGATAACCGAATTGGGTATGGACCATTAAAGCGATTACGACACCTGACGAACGCGCTACAAACGGCCATTTGTCGTAGTTACGTTCTACCTACCGTCTCGCTGCCTTCGAGATGGATTTTCCTGCTAACTAGACGCCCGTTATGCCAACGGCTAATCGGATTAATCGTTCCCACCTCTCCGTTTCGCGAAAAACGACTAGCGACGGAATCGCGAGCAGCCTAGGAGATCCTCCACTGAAATTTACGGCCCCAAGGAACTCGGCTACCGTCGAACAGGGCGGCGTTGTTACACGCGCGGATCCGCTTCGAACGGAACCTTACCGCTTTCCGGTTCAAAGTGCTCCGCGTTCCCCTGTGCCGACAACCTGGTACCCGAGAAGTGATTTTTCAAAAATGTTCTTGTATGGTTGAACACGTACAAACGATTCATTCAAGCTGCGTGTACATATTTTTTTAACGTGGCAAAAACATATATTAGGCCGAAGGAAAAGATTGTAAATGAACAACAGGAATTGACAGGTCATCTGAAAGATGGCATCAAGTTGTTACAAATGACGAAAATGATATCATTGAATAATATTAAATAAATATTTCTATGAATAGATTCAAACGTTTTCTTCAAAATACGACCGAACGTTCCCTCCGATCTACTATTTCATAACAAGTTTAACACCGTAGAATATATTTCCTTCAAAAGAACAAGGCATTACGAAAAAAGCAGTAAGAACAAAGCAATAGATTGTTTAATCGGGAGCAAGAACGGCTCGCCACGGGACGTGTTAAAAATACCTAAACCAGACACTGTACCACTCGAAAATGGAACTGTGCTGGAAGTGAACCGAGGTAAGAAGGCTGGAGTAACTTACGATGATGATGTCGAGGTTGTTGGTCAGGTGGTCGGGTAGAACGCGTTTGCTGACCTCTTCTTCCGGCATGCCGTCGAATCTGTCGTGTTTCTTCCTCTCTTTGTATGTTTTCGCTCGCTTCTTCGCCTCGGCCAGCTCCGCCCTGTATCAAATTACGTCGAGAAGTTAGAGAAACTCGGTCGCGCCTTGGCTCTCCATTATCGCGTTGGTAACGTGGTACTTCGAGAAAGTAAGTTAGAGAGAGAGAGAGAGAGCGAGTGCACGCGGTCAGCCTGATCGAATCGGATTTACGAGTCCTGCCCTTCAGTTGTTAACCGGCTCGTCGACGCGACAAAGTACCCGCTTTACCCGCTTCATTCGACTGGCAGCGACGCTCGCAGTTTCTGCCAGGATCGAATGACGATCACGGGGCTGGTACTCCTAGTACGGATTCGCTTGATCATGCTCGGGAAAAGCAGCTCGCGGAGGTGATAAGTTGGTTAGACCAAAGGGGACACCTCTGGTCTACCCGGCTGAGCTCTCGCAGTTTCGTGCACTCTCGCCCCGACACGCGATCGTTTCAGCCAATAATGAAAATACGCGAGGGCTAGGGCTATCTGACTGGAAGGGCGACGTGCTAGTAAGAGTTCCAAAGCCCTCCCGAGTCCGAGTTAGACCACCGTGGGAGTTTTCGTCGAGTACGAGTCCCACAGTACTCGAATCCCTCCCGCAGACCTCTCTTCTCGGAGGGCGAAGGTGTCTTCCGAACACCTTCCCCTCACGAAAAAGACAGCAAGGGTTGCTGGCGACTCGATCCCGATTAATCGCGGCCTTGGAACTTGGTCTTACCACCGTCTGTTTCCGAGATACAACCTCTGTCGAGGGACTGAGTCAAAGGGTAAAGGTACCAGTTTCCGTACCCCACCCGGTTATCAGACACAAAATTCGAAATTAACCCTTTGCACTCGGAGCTGTTTTAACTCGAAAATCAAACGTTTCTTCTTTGCTAGAATATTTCCATTCTCTATGATTTTTTTTTAAATTGATAGATATGAAATTGATGTGATACTTCATATAATACTTAAATGTTTAGTAATTGGTTAGATACCGACATATCTGATAATTTAAACAATATTTCTAATAGTAGTACAGCAATCTTTAGTGACGCCTCAGAGGCGCCGCTCGATTGCTAAGAGTTAATAGGTAGATTGCGGATTTGATGCGTTTATGACAAAATTGGGTACGTACAATTTAAAATGATGGACACATTAAAAGATATTTAAGGTCACCAGTGTATTGATCTTATCTTAGTAAGCTAATTAAAAAATATTTGGCTCCTATGTCTTGCAATCAAAGAATATATTTATTATTCGGTAAGAAGATCCACGGTCTATTAGTAAGAATAACACAAAGTACCAGGTATTACTTTATTTTTGAAAATAAAATTGACGTTCCCCTGCAATTTTTCGGTACCGATTATAGAAAATGCTCAGAAACCGCGATACACCACAGAATCATAAAACAATGATTTTATTGATTTGTTATCACAAATAGAACGAAAACTTCGTTAATATTTCTCTCGATTTAACAAATCGTCCTGAAAAATTTGACGATACAGAGACAGATTAATATAATCAATCGTTTATCAGAAATAATAAAAAATAAATTCCAGAAAATGCCATCAAATCGATAACAAACTTGGAAGTCGTTAAATATCCAGTATCCGGTACATTCATCCTGGTTGCTCTTCTATCAATTTCCTAATTAGTCAATTTTGTCGGTAATACATAATTCATTGGTTCACATCTAGTTTAACAACGGAGTTCTTCGAGAACCGAAAGACGAGGCGATAATCGAGTTCAGCATCGACCCGCAGACGCGATCGACCCAGCCGCATATTATTATTTAGAATGAACTGTAGCCGGCGCTGACCGCGAACACTCGTCGCGCGCGCGGCCTACCCACCAAAATTAGGCCGTAAATATGCAACCGATTCCGGTCGGCTCGTTAACGCGATTATCGAATTTGCCGAGTGCCGGCACGCGTGTCCGCTTCCGTTTCGACCGCTGATTCTTTCGCGGCGACGGAGATTTTTCTAATAATTGGTAATTTCGCGAGAAAGATAGCACGCGGCGTGGTGAGAGTGAAAAAGTTCTTACTCTTCCGGAGTGAGGATCATCTCGGATTTTTTCTTGCGGCCCCTCTTCTTCGGCTGATGCGGCGCCATTTGGGGATTCACGTTGCCGTTCATCACGCCAAGGTTCATCTGAAGGTGCTGCGGCACGGAGAGTTGGCCGGGTGGCGTCGACGTTGGTGTAGCAAGGGCGGATTGCGCCCCAGAAGGACACGTCATGTTCTCGGGATTGCCGGCAGGGCTGCTGGCCGTCCTCAACCCACCCATCGACATGTCCTCGTCGACGAACGAGTACTGGTCCACCGGGGTCTCGCACTTGATCGCCACCTGCGAATACAATTTCGTTTGCACTGTAGAAAAGTCTCAACGTCGGAGCAGACGTTCCGCTCCCCTAACGCCAAACCCACCGAGCGTGCTATCGATTGTCCACTAGTTCTCGATAACTTGATTTTCACAATTCTTCAAGGTCACTGATGTCTTATTTGGTGACAACATACATACATTTTTTCATCGATATTCTTATCAGGGGTGAAAAGACGAATCCAACGAGTACCATGAACATGCCCTCCCCGTCATTCAATCTCCAGATATTTGTATCCGAATGTAAAAAATCTTACGTTTCAGATACGAATAACTCGAGAGTGAGCGGTCGTAAGAGTATGGTCATGGTATTCGTTGGATTCGCCTTTACATGCTCTACAAGAATATCGACGACAAAATGTATATTGTCTCCAATGATTTACCATCGAGTCTTGTTAAACAATATATTATCACTGTTCTATGTATTGAATACACCTCGAGGTCTACCAACAACGCAAACTGCATATCAAACGAAATGATCAGATTAACGTGTTCTTTGAGACAATAAAGCTTGGACCTAACAAAGTTTTTCTACGTTTTACCATCAGTAAACAAGAGAAACAAATTTCGTCATTCCGTTGAACAATCAACATTTTCGACAATCGTGGATGTTGTTGTTCCCGTTGAAATCTGCAAAACCGAAGCAACCGTACCGGAGGGTACGCCAACGCAGAGAAGAGCACATGGATAATAGATGAGCGCGTGTGGAATAGAAAGCACTGTTCCAGGGCTACGTCGAGTGTGAAATTAGCTGAAGCACATGTTCCGGAGAAGTGCGACGCACAGACGAATTAAAGATTGGGATAGAAGAAGCGTTTTCCTTCCTTCGAGAGATGTTCCTTCTTTTTTTTTTGTTCGAGTCTCGACGTTTTTCCGGAAACCACCACGGAATTCATTACGAATTCCTGTTGGCTTTTTTTACGCGTCCGTTCGTTCGGAAAATAAAATTTGAAGCGGCACGTAGCGCACGTGCCATCATGAACACGTAGACCGGCAATCGTAAAATGTATATTCCCGTTGGTATACGGCCTGAAAATTGTCGGGGTAATAGCGATTGCCGCTTGCATCGAAAATAGAGGTCGCGCGCGAACGCGCGGGCTCGTCATCTTTTCCCCAATTTTCCGTCGTCGCGGACTTTTCCTCGGGAATACGTCTGCGACGCCCTTCCACGGATCAAAATCAACCATTCTCAGGTCAAAACATCATTCTCGTGCTTCGGGCGCTTCGATTCTGCAGCCAGGGCTCTGCAACTTACTTCCCCACGATTTACTTCGATTTTTGGGACCGGGTAAAATCAATAAATCCAAATTTTTTGAAAGCTGCTGGAATTCAACGAAGATCCGTAGCGTTTTAGATACACGGATTTAGGCATAAGAGGCTGTTTTTCTATTAACCCCTTGCCCTACAATATCGTGTCAGACTCGCGACGAAGATTCTGAACACAGTCTAATAAATTCTATTTTGGTTTCGTCAATATATAGTTATTGGGGAACATGTACGCATACAATGGATATAAATTTTCTCCTGTTTTAGGAAATTACGAACTACAAAGAAAGTTCTAATCATTGAAACCATCAAATAAATCGTAGGACAAGGAGTTAAATACATAATTCCCTAAAACACTGTGTCGTTATTTAGAACAACATCTCTTATAATACCCAATAAATATACAAAATTACATAAAATTTCATTAATTTTATTATACAAAAATAATATTTTTTAAATAATATTAATATTTTTTTAATTTATACTTTATACTATATAGTATAAAGTGTAGTTCCTTAAAATAACGTATCCACACAAAGACAATACCAACACCATGCGTTGTTCGCATACCAAATGGATCCATAGTTAAACCCGAGTGGCACTAGATTATTTATTCTACGATTACTAAAATTAAAAGTAAGCTTCCATTGGAAACGATTATACGCGTGAGCCCATAATATATCCAATTACAAAACGTTTGAACAATGTTCCGGCTCGGCTAAAATTTCCAGAATTAAAACAGCATCGATTGTGAAGGGTTATAGAGAACAGAGGCCGCGAGAAAACACTTGTTAACTTTCACAAAAATTTCAGGGGTCGCTCGGGTAACGCCCTTTGTTAGAGCTCGTTTCATTGACAAATCGTATCGCGACGGGTGCGATTCCCTTCGAAATAAAACCCTTCCGATTTGTTACATTGCTGCGCACAATGCTACGGCTGCGGCTACGCTCGAAGCAATCGTGTCAATTATGTTCAGCGACGCTATTGAGAATCGATGGCAGCTTTACCTTTTGTTTCTTCCACCGGCGAGTAATGAGTCGCGTGATCTTGATCGGTCCGAATAAAAGAAAATCTCGATGCGTTCACGCTTCGGCCGTCTAATCGTCTCGCTGCCAACGAGTCAGACTGACTATCGGAAACTCAATCGAAATTTTTCATGATTTTTCTCGGACCCGATGGCCTCGAACAGAATTCATTAGAAAGGCGCATCAATGTGATACATTGATTTTTATGAAATTTATCTAGGGTACAGTCTGTTAGAAAAATATAGTCCTTGTCTTAAGGGTGGAAACAACCCTTAACAGCATAAAAAATATTCTTTTAACCTTTTGTTTGAAAATCAAACGTTTCTTCTGACCTAAAATATTTCCATTCTCTATGATTTTTAAAATTTGGTAGATATGAAATTGATATAATACCTCATACAATACTGAAATGTTTAGTGATTGGTCAGATACCGACATATCTAATAATGTAAACTATATTTAAATTTTAAATAATAATACAGCAATTTTTAGTGACCCCTCTGTGGCGTTGAATGCTAAGGGTTAATAGAGTACAATAGGTTTTATGTAATATGTTATTAATGGAGTACATCAGTTTCCCTTAGAGCTGTGAAAAAAATTATAGAGTAATAGTTGAATACATTGACTCTTGAACCATCATCCTCGCGAAACCAAAATAAACGTAATCGTTCTATTGAAAAGTGCATAAATAAAATTCGTCGCAGTAATCGTGAGAAAAATGAATTTGTATAAACAGACTGTGTGACAAGAATTATGTCACGCACACATGCCCAATGATGCATCAATGCATACATACAGGGTGTCCAAAGTAAGAAATCAAAAGTAAGAAAAAAATGTTATACGAACACTTGCTCTTAAATGCTTTATTACGGAGTTATAACTGATAATACAAAATGATAATGAACTAGTATTTCGTCAAGAGTTTATGTAAACAAAAGAGTTTAAGTAAACACAAATACAGATATTCATAATACGTTCGTACGCTGCGTCGACGAAATGACAGTTCATTATCATTTCGTATTTTTAGTTATAACTCCTTAATAAAACATTTAAGAGCATACGTTCATATAACATTTTTTTCTAACTTTTGCGTGTAGAACACGCTGGAAAACTTTGGCCAGAAAAACTGAGACACTCTGTAGATTGTTGGAGACGATGGAAATTCTCAGACTGTATATTATCAGCTCCTACAGAAAGTGTTTTCTAAACTTTCTTGACAGGCCCACATAAAAAACGTTGCAAACCACAACTTTCAGGATGTTTTCTGGAATTCGCATGGAATTACAATCATTTCAGAATTCTTCTGTATGTGCGTCCGAATATTAACACCTTGCCCTACAATATTGTGTCTGACTAGTTAAAGATTCCGAACAGAGTTTAATAAAAGTCAAATAAACTTCTACTTTGATTTTGTTAATGAATAGCTATTGGAGAATATAATACAGGCATACAATACATATAAATTTTCTCCTTCTTCAGGAAATTACGAACTTAAAAAATAATCTCTAATCGAGACCGTAAAATCTGAAACCGTAAAATAAATTATAGGGTAAGGGGTTAATGCCAATTAATGCCAATGACTATAAATATGAATAGACGCAATTCACGGAATCTGCACAAGAAAACCAATCCTTCGTCTTGCATTGCTATAAATGCATAAAGCCCGATAATTATGCCCGGCGGTATCTATAAAAGCATCGATAACGCGTGACTCACGATTTTTTCCTTAACACCGTGAGTCACGTGTGGCTGACAAAGGAAGAGCGCAATTAAAGCGACGTTCTACCGGCCTAAAAACGGTTTTACAAGCTAGTGAATCGCTGTCGTCGGTCCATTATTTCCCGATTTACAGAGTGCGAGAGAACGAACATTTACATAGATCCCGGACCGATCAAATCTGTAGAACGAAAAACTTGTTGCGACGTGGCAGGCGGCGCAACGTGTTCAGAAACCAGCGTTTATCGTTCGCTTTCCGTTTTTTTTTTGTTCGTTCCCGACGAGTTACGGGGTCAGCCGAGTTCTCTTTTCCTTTTTTGTTTTATTCCCGCGGTGGATTTCGCGGGAGCGAATTAGAATAGATCGGTGATATTTCTCGCGATATTTCGCGCGACCTTCAGGCAAATCGACCGAGAGAAAAGTTGCGCAAGCTTGAGGAAGAAAGAAAGCAATATTCCGTGTCCGAGAGTGTGGCAGGCGGCGCGCTCGATTATCTGTCAGTTTCGTAGCCTCGATCTAGGGTTATCTGGGAGCACGAGCAGCGCGTACTCGCGAGAATGATCGCGCGGAAAAATCGGCGGAACAGCAATCTCTCGCTATTTTCTTCCCGGTCAATGGTCAACACTTTTTGCGATCGCAAAGATATCTTTCGCTTCGTGGAAACTCTCTGGTAGAACGGCGACTCAATCACGCCGACCGTTTCAATGTTAATTTTAACCAACGGATGTTAATTCATTTATGTTAACATTGTTGCTAATGTCAACATTGAATGTTAATTTGAACATTAAACACTTCTTCCGACCCAGAATATTTCCATTCCCTATGATTTCTTTAATTTAATGGACAACAACGAGAATTCTGTAATTTCGCGGGATGTATTACCCCGATTCACGTCATTTTTTGTTATTGTGTTGATAAACACGTCTGAAAATGGTCCGTACATTGGTTGTCGTATTCGATGTTTAGTCTATTGACAGTTTCCGAGAAAGGTACGTGTGTTTTCACGTGCGATCAGCGATTGTTCGTGGCGAAACAATTCATGGTTTCTGCACCACCAGATAATGCACCTGCTCACACTTCATTGCTTGCGCGTGATTTTTCGGTCAAAACCGACACTGTAACGATGCCCCAGCCTCCATATTCACCGTGTGACATTTTTTTGATCCCAAAAATAAAAAAAATCTTAAAGGAACGTCATTTTGGATTGGAAGAAGAGCTGGCATAAGTGTGTCCTACCAAATGGAGACTATTTTAAAGGGGACACAATTTACGTAGCCGAATAACTAAATTGTTTTTGAACATACCCGTATTTAATGACGTAAACGATATTTTGAATAATAGTACAGCAACTTTTAGCGGCGCCTCTCTCAGAGTCACCATTCGAGTGCAAACAGTTAACGTTGCAGTAGAACTGCCAAATGCTAAACGCACTGATACTCGAATGCAGATTTTATGCATTTCTGAGAAACAAATGGGAAATTCAAGGTAGTGGGAAGATCGAGAGAATTTAATCATGCAAACGCATTGTTTTCGATCTATTAACCCTCCGTGGACAATCAGGGTCGTTTATTTGAAATTTTTGTTATGTATGAAGGCCCAAGTCAACGAGAAGCAAAGGAAGAACGAAGTAGAAACAGCTCGTGTGGCAACGAGCTAAATGACAGCCCTCGAGCTCGGGCGTTGACGATAAATCCGAGACGTGTCCACGGCTAGCCGAAGGAATCGTCACGGAGGTGCATCGATTTCTCGTTACCGTTTACGAGTCACGGATATCACGGATCGAGGCACCGAATCCTTTCGGACGACGCGCGCTGCTTAAATGTGTATTTTTACCCTCGGACGATTATTATAGCGGCGCACCTGTTCACCTTGAGCTTCACCACTTCAACAACAGAACACTAAACGTTGCCTTCTATTGCGACGTCATCGATTCTTCGGGAACAAGAATCACATCCTGCGACCAATAATCATTTTTTGTATTGCGCAATTGACAAATGAACGATGGCGCGTTACCGTATAGCACAAGGTGTTTCAAATTTTTTTTTATTTAACGTCGCTTTTTAAATTCTTATGTGAGAATTATTTCACGACGGACCTACAGTTTAGAATAAAGGTAGGTTCGGAACCACCTTGGGAACCACAGTACATATTTAGATGGCACATGAAATATTTCCAGAGGTGCCGGGTGTTTCAAAATTATATAACGTTTTACCGTAACACTATACCGTGATTCTGCGCCTTTAGATGGGTGGAGATTTGTTACAGAAATGGACAAAAACTGTTTTTTATAGGTCTCAATTCAACCGTTTTTATAACAAACGATTTCGAAGATTCGCCAAATTCTACGCGGGAAAATAAGTGGAAATTATACAATAAACTTTTTCATTTGACGCGTCGTTTACGAGAAAATTGACTAACAATCTGTCAAGTTTGCGTCCTTCCAGTCTTACGAAGTAAGAACGAGTTTTTCGAGAAGAGTTTTTCAAACTCAAATTTCTAGGAAAGGTAGAGACAAATGAAAAAAATTTGTTCTATATTTTCTCACTGTAGAATAATGAACTAAAACAGTTTTCTACTTTATAGTCATTTTCTGAGAGAACGGTCGAATGAGATCTAATTGATGAAATAAAAAACAACTTTGATCTTTGAATTCAATTTCAACATATAGTTTTGAAACATTCTGTACAATGTCAGTTTTCTTGTTTCGGTTGCCTAAGTTGATCGTTCAGAGTTTGAAGGCAGCATTTGAATATAATGGATCAGTATAGATATTGTATAGTGAAAAGAATAACTAAAAAAATTGATTTGTCATCCGGGTATGGCAAGTATGCTCTTCGTGAAAATTTGGATCGCGATCTCTCGCGGTCTCAGGATCTCGTCCCGTGGATCCAGATCCACTCGGTTGGTTGGTTTCTTATGTCATTATCAGTCCGCGTTGCATAATCACGTCGCGAAGCTGCTGTCCAAATGCACATCGACCGTACGGCGTGTTACGAAAGTGCGCGCTCTAGTCGATGCGACGCGCGGTACGAGCGCAACTTTTATCGCGCAATTTATCGCTCGTTATTCCGATCGGGAATCACCGGATCCGACCGTAACGATCATCGGTCTTAACCGACAAATAATTCCCGAGCTTTATCCGCCGATATTTGTCCCTCGTGATCGCCGATTACCGGTGCCGGCCGCCGCGCGCTGATCGGTTACGGTTACGCGATTGATTCTACAATGTCAACAGCAAACCGGAACTTTTCCGCTCGTTTCCTCGCGAGATAAACATCTCCGCGCGTGTTCTTGCTTTTTGCAATTGCCCCGTCAATTAACCCTTACGCATGGGAATTGATGATCGGATCACGCGTGACTCGTAATTTGATTTTACGCGTTCACGAGTGAACCATTTGAAATGGTTTAAAATGTGTTAAAGGACGTCGACGTGCAATCCTCGTCTTAAAATGGTTATAGAAAGAAGGAAATTTCCTTTTGGCCCCTTCCAATTTTTATTTCGATGATTATTTCAATAATGTATTGTTTTTGTATTCTTTCAAGAATCTGAGACGAACGATGTGAATTAGATGTACGAGACAGTGGATCTTTATGCATTTAGAATATTCAAAGGAAAAAATTGAAAGTTGTTGAAAAATTTTTAAATTGAAGATGTCAATATATGATTTCCCTTCTATTAAAATCATTAAAAGGTAGTCTCGTTTCCAGGGTGTAAGGGTGAGTGATGCGCATCCCCATTTCTGCAAAGGTGGGGTTTATCAGTGGTCAAAAGCGCTAGATAAAAGATCGAGCTAAATAGTTGTTTCCCTTAAAAGCCCTATTTTCACGTTTACGAGACGTAATTTGCATTATTCGGCAGCATGTAAGCTGACGCAGACAGATGCATGCAAATTACGCCATATAAATGTAAAAATTGGACAAAATTCCCTCAAAAGAGCGATCGTTGAAGAGCGATCGTGGCCTAGATTGACGTTTTATCTAGCGCTCTTGACTACTGAAACCCCATGAAATCCTGACAACAAGACTACACCTTTATCCCGTATTTAGCCAACCAAAATGTATAGATTATTTAAAACGTTTAATATTTCACATATTTGACTAAATTCTCAATGTCGGACTATAAACGAATATATTAACAAGCAAATGTCAAACGGTGCCAAACGAATATAGTGACGCAAAATAGGGAAAATCTCAGTTTTTTTAGTGAAATTGATGAGAACATTTACATCTTAAAATTTTCGGTTGTGTTCCGCATTAAAAAAAGTCGTTCAGAGTTTTGGAAAAATTTCCTTACAAATAACAGAACAGTATAACTTATTCCGGGAAGAACTGTGTTAAATTGACGAGAGTTAATAAAATTTGTAGGAAGAAAAAAATACAATTAAGGGAAAAAGTGACGTTTTTACTTTTATATTTCTTGAAATCGATGCAGACAACTTCCGTTTCCTTCTAATGACCCGCAGTCCTACTAATAAATAATGATTTCGGCTGCGAGCTGAATGTGTAATTACTACTGGTAAATACATAACAGCTAGGCATCGCCTATTTGAGTAGGTAACAGCCAGGTGACACGGCAGAGTATCGACTGACAATGAGACGGTCTTTCGTGTTGTATAGCGCGTCAAGGAAATCGCGTGGACGACCGGCATGGCACGGTAGACCGTGGCGCGAAATAGAGCCGCGTGACCTAATCGTTGGTTTCCTCGAGGTGAAAATAGGAAAAAATGGAGAAATAGCGAGAGGGGGAAAAGATAAAAACTCACCTGTCCGAGGGTGGAAGCGGTCGAGCCAGGTTGCTGGGGTTGATGTGCTGTCGCCGATATCGGCGTGAGGGGTGTGTGCGGTGTGTGTGGCGTGTGCGGTGTGTGCGGTGTCAGCGGCGTGTGGTACTGCTGACTGCTGTCACCACCGGTGCTCCTCATCTCGAGATCCGGACTTGTCTCGTAACCGTCATCCCTCGCTTCCTGCTTCACCATCACCCCACCTGCACGGAAAAAGGCATCGGTGTCCTTTCAATTCTTACATACACGATTTCGACGCGTCTATCGAAAACCAACTCGCAGCGATTTTCATCCCCCGATCACTCTTACACCCCCACACCCTAATTACCACAACTTGGCCGCCTCATTGGTCCGTGTAGACATTGTTCATCATACCAACTGCAAGTGTGGCTATGAACTGTAGGACCTAGACCACGTCTTGTGGCAGTGCTGCTTACTCGACGCACATAGAACTAGACTAACTAATGACTCGCGCAGGATGCGGTTCCTTCCGCGTATACAGTTCGGCACGATATTAAGTGGACGCTCTTGAAAATCGCACAACTTTTATCAAATGAGTCCAAACGACTTGAACTTTCTCAAGATGTTAGACCGACTAGTTCGCTAGAGAATGAGTGAATCATGAAAAATGTTAAAAGTGATGTTTTTTCACGTTTTTCTTTTTATCTGAGCCTGTAATGATAATTTTAAAAATGTGTTTTGTAGATTTCAGTAACTTATAGGCATATTGAAAGTTTTATCAAATTCGGTGAACGTATTGCAATGAGCTGCAAACGTTTAAAGATGAGAGCTTGAGGGTGAAATTTTTGTTATGTATTCGCTAACCAGAATACTGTTAGAATTTTAAATAATTGGCATAGAGGTTAAAATAATATTACCAACGAGTCGATAGGGACTTTAACGGCGAGAATAGTCGTTCGTTAAATTAGACGAGTTTCTTTTAAGGTCTAGCTATTTTCACTGGAACGATTGTTTAAGCTCGCAGCGTTCCATAGTCGATTTTTCACGACAGTTCGACAACTGGTAACGCGATAACGGGAAAATGAAAGAGTCGCGAGGTATCGCGAGTCGCATGTTTCAATTCCTTGCCGCTATTTGCAACTCTTGTTTACCATACACTGCTTGGTCATGCATGAGCACACGATTCGGTTATCAGGAACGCGATGTACAAAGACAACTTCCTTTGTTTGAATTGTTGGGCAGAATTTTCTTAGGTTCCGCGACTGTTTCGTTGCCTCTGGCGGTCCCCGCCATGCGATTCCATCGCGGTATCTGAGGCTGATGCGGAACGTTTCCGTAAATTACTGGTGCGCTGTATTGCACTGAGAACTCCGTTCGTAACCCGAGATATTTATTACTGGATCATAATTGTAAAGATATCAGACCAACCAGAAAATTTTGAAAAGATATACACCTCGCACCGTTTCCAAAAATTCTAATTTAGCTACAACGTTTTAGAAACACGTGTTAAACGAGATTCGGTTAAAGTATGAATACTTACGTGGAATATTCAACAATTTAAAGATTGTAAACAGTGTAAGATTAGGATTTAGAATGTAAGATTAGAATTTTATAATTTCTTTTTATATATTAACCCTTTGCACTCGAAGATTTTAGTGAAAAGATCATATTCAGATGTGAGTTTGATATACACATTAAAAGAAAAGTTATCGTTGTATGTTATTATTATTATGTTATTGTTTCATTTGTCACTGACAGCGAAACACCCGAATACTAGTTTTTACGATTTGTTTTTGTTTTTATGTCAAGAACTGCAAATTATTTACAATGCTCCGTAGCGGAGCCCTCGGGTTTGAAGACCAATTTTAAATGGCTCCGCTCCGGAGCCTTCGAGTGCAAAGGGTTAATACATAGTTCATTATTTTTTAATAAGTGTTACACTATAAGCAATAATCTATGTTATATGTATGTAACATAAATCAAATATGGTTTACGGCATTAATAAATAAATACTTAATTAGTAATTAGTTTCACGATTGTAAAGATACCAGGTTGCATACGATGCACCTCCCAGCGTTATAAAAAATTCTAATTTGCCTGCGACGCTTTAGGAACACGTGCTCAACGAGATTCGGTTAAAGTATGAACATTTCTGTGGAATATACAACAATTTCGATACTATATCGCCACCAGGCCCGTGCATCGATCATTTACAGACACGCAACGCCTCGGAACGCACGTTATTCCAACGGCGAGCTTATCGCTCGAGATATATTTTCACGGCGTGAGTCAACTTTTTCGCAAGTGTATATCAGTGCTGTCCAACGTTGGCCAGTCGATTTCCCCTCAGCCCCTCCTTTCCGGTTCTAGAGACCGTCGCAAGTGCCGGAGCCCGTGACAGTCAAACGAAAGAAAATATTATTATTTTCGTGGGAATTGTTGATATCGGCGTTTTTCTTCCGGCAGGCATTTTTGAACAGGCCTCCGCCGTGTATATCTTTCCGGTTCGAATGAAAGCTGGATTTCCCTGCTCGTTCGCTTGCAACACGGTTGGGAAATCGCGCGGCGCAATCCGCTTCGTTCCTCGCTCGCCTTATTTTCGGTTCCCTCTTATCCAGTTTCCTGGTTATCGCACCGGCGACGATATCGCTCGTTTATCCGGACTTCCTCGTCGTACGATCGCGAATTCGCGACTTGCTTCCCTGTTTCTCGATTCCGAACAGTAACGCTGACTTCGTTAACTATAACTGGGTCCGGTCAATCCGACTCGGAGACTTTCTTAGATTTTCCTCTGAAGAAATATTTACAAATTCTTGCGCACTCTTTTCGGTATTTGTGCATTTGTTATACCGATTTCGTTGAGTTTTGAAAATGTCAGGACATACTTTTTTCACTTGTAGAAAACATATGATGACAGCGGATCTTTATGCAAAATAAGAATTTTCTACCTGAATAGCAAAACAAACTGGAGTAAAATAGAAAATTATTTTCTGTCTTAATTTGTTTGATGGATTGAAAATAACATCAGTTTTTTCTTTGAATATTTTTACTGTTTTAAATTACATTTAATCATTTTCGGCAAAAATTAATGATCCGCTGTCTAGTTTTCACATTAAACAAGAATAATATATATATATATTAATATTATAATTATTATATATTCGGTTTCCGCCGTGTCTGAACGCGGTCTCAGCATCTTTGAACGGGCTCCAGGGCTGAGCGACGGTTGCATGTACAGAAAATAGTTGTTCAGAATCTTCACCCTACCAACATTTTAAAAAATCATCATAGTCGGTGAGGTGTACCCTTCGGACAATTGCCCTCTTTTATTCTACATCGAAGGAATCGTCTAAAAAGTCAATGGAATTGCGTACACCTCTTTATCGAGGTGAACTCGTGACATAGAATTCGAACATCAATCGATGATTGAATTATCCGACGATAAAGAAACAAGCAAAAATTTGAGAATGCGCATTCGAAAGAAATTAACTCGTCTGTCCTGATCAACGTGTTTGTCACTCGTAAAAACAACACTGTCTGCTAACGATAGAGAACCGATGGACGAATGATTTGCCAGGACCGGACGGTTCGGAAAACACTTTTTCCGCGGCCATTAACGACGCGGCGCGGCGTGACGCTTGAAATCTTGCTGGTGTTTTATTGCGTTGTCGTTGTGACGGTTTCGCCATCGTGCTCGTAAGTCTCCGTTGTAAAAAAGAAAAAAAGAGAAGTCCGGTCACGCGAGAGATGCTCGTACCGAGCTACGATAAACTCGCGGCTGTTGCGTTTCTTTTTGCCGCGGCTCCTTTTGAAAATTAAAGTTCGCATCGGATCGAATCGAATCGAACGGAATACCATAAATATCACGATTAACGCGCGGAAAACGGTCCGCGGCTCGAGGCGATCCACCGGAATCGCCTAGCCGGACGTTAAATTTAATCGGATCGTTCGGCGAATTTCCGTTTATCTTGCCGGGGAATCCTTTTGCGTGAAATTCCATCGAAAAACAGCGGACAGCGGGGCTGAATCTGAAAATGAACGCGGCCGGATAAGCGAGCAGGTTTTTCGCGATGCCAAACGCATAAGTCACGAGCGGGTCCCGGTATGTTGTGTGTAGAGTATGTGGACGAACCAACGTACACAGAGAAAAAGAGAGAAAGAGAGAGAGAGAGAGAAGCGGCAGCAGACGCGTGCTCGCATTTGCAATGTACAATATACAAAATTAAAATGATATTTGATTCGTTATACCTTTGTCCCGCGTAATCGCGTGATATTGAATTGCTAGGGGTGGGGGAATTTTTTACCCGAAAGTTTCCTCTGAAATATCGTAGCCGGTATTTTCATACGTCCTCGACGTTTGATAGTTGGAAAATTATTCAGCCAGGACAGAGTCAGGTGGACATGGGCAGACGGTCTCGCGGCCTCGATGCAAGGCCGATCTTTCGATGAGAATTCTGCCAATGAATTTAATGCAACGCTAATTCAATAGGCGGAACGGAATTCCCGTGAATTTTTTACCCCGAGCTAATTAATCAGCATAGGACTCCCTTTATTGCGAAATTCCATTCCGTCCCCGAACCCCCGCGAGGAATACTCACGTGCCCCCAGGGCTCTGCCCCCCACGAGCCAGTTCTACCTATGAAATCGCTGCGAGTAGATTAACGGCGTGTCTGTCTATTCCGAGATCAAAAATCGAAAGGCTTACCTTGCGAACCCCCGCAACTCATCGTCGTACCATTTGGCCCTCCATTTTGCACGGGCGATGGGTACGACCTGGAAACAAACAGACAAACCCATATTAGCGCATTCACTCGTTGTTGCTTGTAGATCGCGTTCATCGCTATTCTATTTAACCTTCAATTACTAGCACTCAATTTTCCACATAACTGGTTACAAGTGTGTATTAGAGCTCCAATTTTTACCCGAGTATCTCACAAGACAGCTGTCCCCGGGTACTCGAGTATCTCACGAGGTTGCACAACTAGTTACGAGAGCTATTATTACCTGTGCCACCGAGCCATATAGTTTACTTGATTACTAAATTAGTTCATATTTTACAAAAATGACGTATATATAGCTAAGTGTTTTTCAAGAATTGTCTTTATTAATTTAATACGAAGATTTTGTTGTTGTAGGTTCATTGGTATTTATTTCAGAAATTCAGATGATGTATTGAGAAATGAAATCTAATTGTAACAAAACCAGTCGATCGTATCGTCTTTGTTTTTCACAAATGCTACCGCAAGAAATGAACTCAAATTGTTTAGTTACTTTAGTCTCTGTTTAAAATCCATGCGATTCGGTTGTATAAAGTATAACCTAAATAGCCCCGCGTAAAAGTAGGGTGTGGAACTGTAGTACTTAAAAGGACCTAAGAACGTTGATATATTAATTTAAATTTATTAAAATCATTCATGAAAATAAGTAATCGTAATATGTCGTCTGTTTCTTGCATTTCATGCAAACGATTTTTATTTTGCATAAAGATCCGCAGTTCGTTCATAAAATACCCGGGTACTCGGGTAATTTTTGTTTAAGATTGCCTTGTCAATGGGCTCGCTCTCGAGGAGATCTCGATGTGGTGTCCGGTGACAACTAAATGATTCTGGGACCGTCTCGGGTGTCTCGGCACTATTGCAACGGACCGTGTCTAAATAACCATAAATCTCACATTCGGTCTGCTTGAGATCGAACAATTAACATGTACAATCTCGCTGGTAAATATTTGATCGGCCGCAATATCCGCGGAGAGAAGCGGAGAAAAATAAAAAGACACCGTTTATTGTTCCGCGATTGTTGCTTTATCATTTCTCCGCAGTCGCATCCGTTGACCTCGTTCCTATGAAAGCTCGGGCATCCATTACGCAACTTTTTCCACCGGAAAAAAGCCCAAGTTCATTGTTCGTCGGGAGCCGATCGATCGATCAAATATTTTTCACCGATCAACGTTTCTATTGGCGTGTAATATTTCGAGGTTGCCCGAGAGATGGGCTCGAGCGTCTCTCGTGCGTTATTTTCATTTATCCTATCTTAAGAGGTTTGTTGCGACACTTCACCCCCGAACAACCGTCCACGAGACCCGTACCATTTTTTATTACATCCGACGGCCTAGCCCTAACGAATACTCGAGGCGAGCGTCTTGTATTAGTAGGCCTGAAAATAATTTACTATTTCCTCGAACAATGTTCCGCGAGGATAGAAAAACAATGTAACGCTTATGTAATGAAAGGTACATGTAAAATACTGGCTAATTATATAGAAAAGTACTGCCCAATCCGATTTTGATGAAATTTAAATATGTTATAGATATTGACATTTTGAACAACTTTTTCCTTTTCCAATATAGGGGGGTCGCTTTTAGTTTTCGAGATATTTGCAAAAAACTATCGCGAATACTGTATTGAATTTTTCGTATTCCTGAACGCTCCGCTGCAAGGTGGACCTGTTTCGGTGCGGCGTTTGTTTACATTTTGACGCTGTAGAGACAAGAGAGAAAACAGGGGGGAGGGTGGAAAAAGGGCCAGTCTGACACCACACACACCCACCCAGTGCTTAACACGCACCCAATGGTTCTAAAAAGAGGATTTCCGTTACGAAATTAACATTTGTGAAAATTTTCAATATCATATTCGTAATAAGCACGTGAAAATACGTAAGAATCTAGAGTATAATTTAGAAACAGTGGGTGCGTGTTAAGCACTGGGTGGGTATGTGGTGTCAGGCTGGCCCTTTCCGCCCCCCCCTGTTTTCTCTCTTATCCCTACAGAGTCAAAATGTAAACAAACGCCGCACCGAAACAGGGTCTACGTTGCAGCGGAACGTTCAGGAATACGAAAAATTCAATACAGTATTCGCGATAGTTTTTTTGCAAATATCTTGAAAACTAAAAGCGACCCCCCTATATTGGAACAGGAAAAAGCTGTTCAGAATGTGTTGCTGCATAACATATTTAAATTTCATCAAAATCGGAGAGGGCAGTACTTTTCTATATAATTACCCAATGCTGTACTAAATGAAGCGATTGGTATAAAGCAGTAACAAATAAATGGAATATCAATCTATGCCGCAATCATCCTCAAGAGTCCTATTTTTACGGTTACGAGGCATAATTTGCATTATTCGGCAGCGTGTAGCTGTCGCAGCTTTATGATAATAGCTACACGCGCAGCTTTGTGCTTCCGAATAATGCAAATTACGTTGCCGAACAATACAAATTACGCCTCTTGAACGTAAAAATAGACTGATCTTTTACCTAGCGCTTTTGACTATTAATATGAATCCTATGTTTGAATTATTGAGAAAAAAGAAGCCGCGATCCGCACCCCTGCAATGCTAGAAACGAGTTTACCCCCTTAAGGCGAGTTCGCACTTCTATCGGATGCACGTGTCGAAAGATTTGTTCGGAATAAAAGACGCAAAGATTGTTTGTGTGTGAGAAGTCTAAATTCGTATTCATTTTCAACGTCGTGCTAGACAGCCATGTCATTAACCGGCGTTTTTTTCTGTGCAGGGACCGGGCCACTGGAAACATCTTCGCTCGTCGACCAGCAACAGGTAATTTTCGACAGGTTTCGAAGCGCGGTGTTCGTGAACTTGTTCGGCACGCGGAAAGTCGTTTCGAATATTAATGGCTCGTTCGGCGAATTAATGCGCCCAATATCGAGTCGTTTACGCGATCATTAATTCGATCGGGTATACGTGTCGGGTTTGTTGTACCCTTCGAGAGTACGAACAGCTGCAACGGGACAGAATTTCTTCCGCTTACTATGTATATCGTCGAGCAGAGTTTCCCCGCGGCTCGACCTTCTTTCTTTTTTTTTCGCGGGAAATTTCGCTGAATTATCGCCGTGTGCTCGAATGGGAGTCCTTGTTACAGCGTTTCGGCCCTTGGCGGAAGATTGCAGCGAAACTTTACGCCAGCTTATCTCTTTCACCCTTGTTTACGGCGGAGATGCGACAAACTTGAGCGGAATCGTGTTTCGAACTCTTTCAAATCGGTTTCCTCAATCATTGGACATTAAATATTAGTTACACTCAATTTTGATTTATTTCTTATACGTAGTCAGCGGATTATATGCATTTATGACACAAATGTATAGATGTAATATCATACAGTGAAAATATTAGAAGAATTTTAGGATGTTAAGAGAGACAATAAAGTTCTACTTCACTCCAGTTTGTTGCAATTCAGGTAGAACATTTTTCTTTTGCATAAATATCCAATTAAGGGAGAGTTACTGGTTCACGATTAAAGTTACCGTTCTTCTCGCACGATTTATTAAAAAGTCGGCCGACAGACAACATTGTGAAATAATTGTCGGTCGATGTTCGAAGCCAGCGAATAATGGAACCGCAAAATATCGCAGTCGAGCATGTCGACCGTGATTTTCGCAAGGGGTTAGTTCGGGAGAGTTAAGTGCGGACAAGGAATCGTGTCAGGCATGCATGATTGACGCGATGCGGCGGCGGGATCGTCGAAGAAAGCGTTTCGTCGCGCGATATCGATCGCGACAGATGTTCGCCCGATCGGATTTCAATATCGTCGTGAAGGGTTGCTTTCCGAGAGGACGCGAAACGGGGATTCCTTTGGGTTCTCGAAGTCGTGGGTAGAAGAAGGTGGAAGAAGGTGCGAGGGGGAGAGTATAGTTATTTAATTAGAAAAGTGAAAACCGAGTGGACGAGGAAAGAAGGAAAACCAGAAAGACAGAGAGAGAGATGATGGGGTGGGGGGCAAGCGAGAAAACCGGCGGAGAATCGTAATCAGCCGCAGCGTCGTTAGAGCGCATAAGCCCGCGTGCACCCCATTTAATTGATTGTGCTCCCTATAAGCACGCGCCAATTATGATTGTTCTCTCTATTACCTACCCCGGCTCTCCCTCTCTCCTTCCCTCTGATTCTCTCTTGCTCTCTCAACTGGCAGACTCGTTCTCGCTTGGACGCTTCTCTACGTAGCCCTCCGACCCCATCTTTCGGCTAATCATGAGCACCGATGAGCTTGGTCGCATACCGAGAGCGTGCATCCTGTATCACGAACATTTCGGCCGAGTTACGAGCCACTGGCATCGCTCTCGATTCGTCACAGAGACAACCGTCTGTTAGCGCTATCTTATTTTCAACGGAATCGCAGTTTTACGGTTGGGACTCCTCAGGGCTGCGTGCTACACTCTCGATCGGGAATCGTGCAAGGTACTCGGTCGTTCAACCGACTGGCATCGGGGCACTCGGTACATTTCGAATAAAAAGCCATTGGATTATCTGTCTTTATTTAAGACAGTTCTTGAAGATCCGTTTCATTTCGTTAGTTCTAGACAGCGGATCTTAATGCAAAATCATTTTCTACCCAAATCGCAACAACCTGGAGTGAAATAGAAATTTATTTTGTCTCTTAATATGTTCAACTTATTAAAAACTAAACTTTTTTGCTAAAACTAAACTAAAACTAAAACTAAAACTAAAACGTGCTTTGTTCTATATTGCATGTTTTATAATGCCTCATTCGTTGATTTGATTTTTTCTGGAAATATGTTCTACTGATTTTTGACAATGGACAATAAGTTAATTGTGTTTGTAACTTATTAATAGTCAGCGGATCTCTGTACAAGATAAAAATTGTCTACATGAATACCGACAAATTGATACAGTTAACAAATCTGGTATATATTAGAGATTGTGGTTTTGTACATGTATCAATAACACACGTGTATTTAAATACACTCACCTCAGTACGTGCCTTTTTCAGTACATGGTTACACGTGTACTATTTCACGTATGTATATTTGCATACGCGTGTATTAATGGATCCTCGTTTTAATTGGTATAATTTTTAGGACAGTGATATTAATTTATGTATACCCCTATTTCGCAAGTGCATTTAATATACGTGAAATAGTACCCGTGTACTTAAAATAACACGTACTGAAGTGCACGTACGTGAAATACACGTTTACACCTGTATTTAGATACACGTGAAATAGGGATCTCTAGTATATATTAAACTAATAATGTGTTTTTTAACTATGATTATTTTTCTGAAAATGTAATTTTAACTTTTTTCAATATTTTTCCCTTCAATTTTTTCATCGTGATTACAAAAAGTCTTTAAAGTCTGTCAAAAAATGTTTAATAGGTTATAAAAATATTATAACAGTATATTTATTCGTTTTTCTTGTAAATATATCAGATCCGCTGCCTAATCCAACATACAGAAAAGAGGAAATCATTCGAACAATCCGAGCATTCGAACTGATCCGAATATTCTATCAGCGAGGGTCAGAGCAGACCCAGCCACTTTGCACGTTCATCGAGTATTCCCAGTATATCCGTAACACTGATTCGCAAACCGGAAATCGTCGGCGACTCGCCAAGAATGAGGGATGGATACGAAAAGTTTGTAGCAACGGTTCCCAGCCGGTATACAGCGCCGGAAATGAAATGATCGTGCTGCTTCCGAAAGTTTTGGTGTCGAAGGTTCGGGTCGCGGGGGTGGTTCGTGTTCGCCTACTTGCTTCCTTGCTTGCCTGCATCTGCCAGTTGAGATTACGGGGTACGCCGCTCGCATAAACTTCTCCGGCAAGTGAAACCATTACGATCAGCTGCGCGCTTTGGATCGATTAAGTAGCTCCACGCTCGCGGAATCGAAAACTCGTATCGCGGACCGGAAGTCACGACCCGCTGTTCCTTTTCCCTTTCTTCGAACTTACCTCGCCTATCCCCGGAGCATCGATACACGTGAGACCATCCCTCTGTATACTTTAAGACCCCGAACTTTTCTATTTTTTTTACGCACCTTGCACAACAATCGTTCCGTTCTTTCTATCAACTTCCTTTCACGAACGGTATCCTCGATCTGCGATTTACTTGCCTGTGCGTTTAATGAACTTATTACAGGGTATTTATTATAGAGTAGGTCTGTATAGAGATATTTTTTAAACCAACATATTAGACTGCGGATTTTGTACATTTGAAACATTGGGCGAAATTTAAGAATTTAACATAAATGCATTAGTTGAAGGTTATGGATATTATTAAAGAATTAATGAATATATTACTTGGCCCTTCTTTGTTGCAGTTGATGCAAACGATTTAGCATAATGTTTCGCATATAAATCATGATCTAGGTGCACGATAGTGCACCAACCAAGTTCTCGCACTACCTCATTTTACACGAAACAACTTAGCCGTTTCTTAGAGGCTTGTAACTCGGAACTGGAGGCAGATGGGGAGATGTAATTTCGCACACTTGTTAAATGCTATCACGTCTCAAAATTGACAAAACATTAATCTTTCAACATTAGTAAGTTCCGAGATATAGGACCTCAAAAGTCGCTTTTGTCACTGACTGACTGACTGACTGACAGATCATCAAAACCTTTTGGGTACTTCCCATTGACTTAGAAGCTTGAAATTTGCTACATACGTCCACCATAAGAAACATCAAAGGAATAATTATCAAAGTTTGAAATTTTACACCTAAAAAAAGTGGCTGTGTGTCTGAAACGGTGCGTCCTACCGCAAAAATGACGAAATTTTCAGAAGGCTTAACTCAAAGCATATACACAAGGCATAAAAGAACGCTATTTAATTTTTAAAGAGTTACATTGAGGGCTAAATTATTCAAATTTGGCCGCTACCGAACACCTATTACGGCCATTGGTTTAAAAAGTAACGGATAAGTTTGAGTAATTTAGCTCTCCATGTAACTTTTTAAAAATTAAATAACGTTTTTTTAAACTAATTTTTACAAACGCTTTTTTCAGTATTGCAAGAGGTATTTCTAAGCTAACGAACTTGGCTCCTGTTTACAGGATGTTTTTCTTGGGATATGTCTTGACAGCTGGCATTTCGAATGTAATTTCAAATATTCTTTTTACTATCATATCAAATATGGAAAAAAGTACGCATTTCCATCGCCTTTCGCTGCTTTGTTACCGCCAGGGTAAAAATGCAGTGCGCAAAAGAAAAAATTGCATGCTGTTGAAGGACAGGATGCACCATCGGATTACACCATTGTTTTTAGTCTTTCTCAACATTCTCAGCGCGGTGCAAATTGCATTTCAAATAGAGTCGTAAAAAGTTGTATAAATCTTCAACTTGTCTGAAAAGTCGTAAAAGATGATAGGAACTAAAAATATCATCAAACATATTCCAAATGGTGAAAAATTGAAATTTTTCGACACTCTGTATACTACAGTATAAATGAATTTCTAAGTTTGACAAGTAAAAGAAGAAGTGGACATTCGTGCTCGCACGACCAAGGCAAAGGCCGCGTTGAACGAATGATAAGGATCGTAACGAGCATTCGAGATTCGTATAAGCGGCGTTGTTGGGGCGCCGCGTCGGTTCGACGTCGTGGAGCGTCGGGACGCTCGGGGAACTCGGTCGAGAGTGGAACGGTGAGAATAGATGCGACTGTAATTGGATTTACAGTCATCGGGCCGGTTCGCAGGCGGATGGAGTCTAAAAGCCGTTGTTACTCGACACCGGTATAGTCATTGGACGTCACCGTGAAGGGCGAGAGACCGTTTCGTTGGTTCGCGGTTCGCGATGCTGCTTGCGTAACGGGTCCTACGTTTCTCTCCTCTCCTCTCGTTCTCTCTCCTCTTGTTCCGCTACGGACCGTTAATATCACGCTCCAGACTAAATACAAACAACGGAACCGAGAGCGGAGCTGCATGTAGCGTGCAGTCCAGCTGCGTTGATTCCGTTAAAATTGAAAATTACAGACCCCCGGATCCGTTTGTCGGAGGCCCCGACAAAAGGGGGCAAAATATGAAATCAATATTTGCGTAGCCGCGCGCACGCACCGCCCACGCGCGCGACCCGTTTATAATATTTCCGAGTTACCGCGAGATCAGGTCCAAACCGTTTTTTCTAGTTCCCTTTCCCACACTTTCAAACTCTGACCGGCTTCGGCAAAGTGTGAAAAAACGTTTCGTTCACGCTCGAATTAGCGGAGGGTACGAAACGATCCCTCTCCGATTTCTTAACCCTTCACGAATCGCGTTCTTCCGTAATTATCTTTTATTCGCGCGCGAGGGGTAATGGACTCCGATCGATCGTCAATTGAAGTACTCGTACGTCGGACTGCCGGTTTTATGCGTTTCTCGAAACGTGACTGCAGTATCCAAGAATTAATCACCTAGTCATTAATGTCCTGGGGATTTGTTACAATTTAAATTAGTCCGATTGGGTCCGATAAGGCCCCAAAATTATTTGGTTGTCTTTGGACAATTCTTGGAGGGAATTCTTAGCAAGACTGCGGTTTTTATGCGTTTCTCGAAACGTGACTGCAGTTTACAAGAATTAATCATCTAGTCATTAATGTCCTGGGGATTTGTTACAATTTAAATTAGTCCGATTGGGTCCGATAAGGCCCCAAAATTATTTGGTTGTCTTTGGACAATACTCGGGGGGCAATCTTAGCAAAAAAATTTTTTAAAAATCACGCTTACGTCGAAAAGAACTGAACAACATCTAGAACCGTTCACAACTAGCACACTCCGTTTCGAGCGAAACCATAAGAACGTCGTATACATTGTTAACTTCAAAATATATTTAAAAGTGTTGTCTTCCAGAATTCAATCTTCATTTCACTTAGGCGTTGTTACTCCGTAACCTCGCCAAAACCACACGGACCCTTCAAGATAGATGGATCCGCATGAAATTCCGTGGGAAATACACATGATCAAAAAAATTTAAGAACAACTGTCTGAATAGTATACAAAATTGCTATCCGTATAATCAGCGTGTCACCCACTTCACGAGTGTTAAAAATTCATTTGTCAGAACAACTGTTCGACTTCACAGAATGTTCTACATCGTGGTTGCAGATTCTAGCACGACCCCCAGTGTCCGAACACCGCACGACACGTAGAGAAGCAGATTACTGTTGAAGTTGAAGCTTGGCAATTTGCGCGTGCAACAATTGCAGGAAGTAGAATATGATTCTGCGGTTCGAACCGGAGCGGGCTCAGTGTTCGAGAGCGCAATCGGAAGGCATTTTGTCCGAGTGCACCGTCGGCCGACATTTATTCTCGCAATATTTCCAGGCTTTATTTTTCCTCGTTTGTTGTCGTGCGACATCGATCCCCCTTCTTCCCGCGGGAGAACGTCGTTGCGTAAGTCTTCGGCCGCGAGGAGGGATTGGAAGAAAAAGAAGGGAAGAGAGCGTCCGGGACAAGATAATAGCAGCGATTGTAATAACCGGCAGTGTCTAAACACTGTAATCACTATGATCGGGGGATGGAAGGAGCCCCGGCGTGCGCCATTCGGCCGCGTGTAAACACACGTGGTCGCCGACGAACCGCGCGGATTTTAAAGTCCTCGTCGTCGACCGAAATTACAGAGTAGACGACGCGCTACTATTACGTAGGGTTGGCGGTGATATTAATAGTGCACGACTACAATAGTGCCCCGTCCTAGGAAAAATAGTCTCCCTCCCTGGTTTGTCGCGGCTCTCTGTCGATCAATCGAACCAACCACTTCCCCGTCCTCGCGACGCTCTTCGTCGCGAAGTCGGTGGCGACCGGACGACGACAACAACGTCGACTTTTGCTCGGATACTCGATCGAACCGACTACGAGAGAATCGAGGCCGAAATTCCTATTCCCTCCAACTATGAGCCACGTGATTTCGATTGCTATCGGTGCGCGGTGGTCGCGTTAAGCGCTTCGACGCGCACAGAAGAATGTGACCATTGCGTATGATACTCGCTGTCCAAATCCGAATCGCCTTAACGTTGGTAGGTTTAGGGATCGTTAACAGGATTGGAAGGATGCAGGATGTGCCTTCCAATTTCTTGACAAAAAGGAGATTGGGATTTCAGTAGTCAATGGCGCTAGATCGAAGCTCGATCTAGACCTAAGTCAACCCCAAAGTCCTATTTTTACTTTTACGAGGTGTACATTGAATTATTCGGTAGCGTGTAGCTATCGCAGCTTTTTATAACTCCGAACAGACTGATTAGACTGGTCTTTTGTCTAGCACTTTTGCCTACCGAAAAAAGCCATCTTTGCATTATCGAGAAATGCAATCCTGGAATCGACAACACCCCCTTAACTCTCGTACGTTCCTCAAGGTGAAAATTCGTCCATTTGATATTTTCGCATACTGTGAAAGTATTCGTTCTTTTATGTCCACGTTGTGAGACGTATTTCTTTAAACTGTGACGCTATATATGAAACATAATGCGTTGATTTAACGTGTAAAATAAAAATGGGTGAATTCTTATCCTAGTCTCTTTCATGCAACTATTTTTGAGAAGGGTGCGAGGGTCAATATTGTGTTGTATCATTTTCTTCGGGTCGAAAAAGAACCGATAGATTACGTACAGAATCGAACAGGGCATTTTGTGAAAAATTTTCTTTCTCAAAAAACCGTCAATCACCAATGTTCACGGGGTGACGAACACTTTTTTCGGATTCCTCGACCACTGTGGAGGGAACGTGACCTGCTGATAGGAGAGGGTAGTTTTTCTCGAAAAGGAAGTTCTGCGGAGTCTCTGTCGAAGACAGGAAAGAGGCGGCTCGTCAGGAGGAAAGAGTTACGTAAAGCCTCTTGGACAGGCCTCGCTTAGGTTTTACGATCGAATGAAAACGCTCGAAAAGGCGGGATGAAATTTATTCTCGGCAGCCGCGCTTATTTAATGCGGAGAAAATGCCCGGCGAGCGTCGCGTCGCCCACGCGAACCAAGCTGACTTTAACGTCGTCTCGGCTGTATCCCTCGAGCGAAACCCGGCCCGATATTTAACGCGGAATACTCGGAAGTAGTGACGATACTTCTTGTCGCTTCGGTGAGTATCGACCCTCCTCTCTCCATTCTCTCTCTCTCGCTCTCTCTCGCGCTCTCTCTTTCTTCCACTTTCTTCGTACTCGCGATCCCCGCCCGACACGAACCAATGACTTTCGTCGCCCGCGCCGAATTCACTCAGCGAGAGGACACAGCGCGGAATCCGTAACGGTTCTTCGCGGTAGGTCGCGAAAACCATCCAGGCATTCTGTGGTTTCTCGCGCGGGTAATCTACTTCGTTGCGAGGTGAAACGAGCGAGATCGTGCTCGCCGCGCGCCGACCTGCTAGACCGATCCGAATCATCGCGCGAAAATGCATCCGAAATCGAGAGAAAGGCGAAAGTCCAGTCGGACACGTGCATTGTCTTTAATTCGCGATTAAATCGGCGATAAATTCGGCAACGCTCTCCGCTTGTTTGAAAAATTCAATCTTAACCCCTTCGACTCGAAGCAATTTTAATTACACAATCAACACGTCTCTTTCGAACCGGATCATTTTTATTCTATGATGATTTTTACAATATTTAAAGATATTTTATGATATTTTTAAAGTTTCTTGTGATTATCTCTAAAGCCAACCGGGAAAAACTTTAAAGGGAAACTGTTGTTCCCCGAATAATGGATCAATTCATCGACAACGAGTTTACCTTTAAGTCTTTATAGTGAGGCAGATAAAATAGTCAACGTTGATCTCGTGGAAATCTATGCAAAAGTGTGTAGATAATATTTGGAGAGGTGTTTCTCGGTGAGTTGGGAATCGAATGTTAGAAACGTTGCAGTTTAAGAGAGACTAGTGGATTGATCAAATTTCTGGACAGTTTTCTGTCGTGTTCAGGGTTGTTGGAATCCAACGATAATATTATAGAATATACAGAAGCAGGCCATAGTGCGACTCCAGCCGGAGTCGCAGAGATTTCGTTGCCTGGCCCAAGTGGTTTGTGGCACCCCCACTTGAGAAAAGGGACCGGAGGTTTTCCGACGAACCAGCTCAGTCGTCGTCCCACTACAGTACGGAACACGTCGCAGCATCACTCACGTTACAGCTTCATCTTATTTCAACACAGTTTGTCACTTTTTTCTTCATTCGCATTAGCATCACCGTTTTAATCCACTTTGTAGCTTTGTTTGCTTTAAATAAATAAAAGCATCTTGTTTAAGCCAATAAAGTTTTTCAACAAGGGTCAACGCAGAAAAATTCATGGTGGATACAAGGAGAAATTGCAGGGAATTTCTATGGCAGCCAGGTTCGCGCGAGCTTGTTGCAGGTGTCTTCCTGGTCGACGTTCGTTAACGGCGCGCGATTGCCGCAAGGAAACGTGTACCGACCCTGGCAGCGACTCGCGCCAATTTCTGTTTGTGCTCGTTCGATCAAGAAGCTTCCTTACGAGTAAAATAACCTTATAATTTATCGAAGAGATTTATTCAGAAGAGATATTAGACCTCTTCGCCCGAAAACCAGACACCAGTTCCTAATCGAACGAGAATTGTCCTGTAACGCGTTGAACGAGCGATTACATTTTCATGAATTTTGAGAAATTCAGTAAAGGTTACGCTCCTCGAGACTCATTACCAACATGTGTTTTTAATTTACAAGCGAAATTACGACAGAACATTCCCTCCAACCTACTATATTACAATTATTTGATTCGATGAGAGACTTGTTTTTGTTCAAAGAAGAACGATTACATTTTCATGAATTTTGAGGAATTCAGTAAAGGTTCTATAAATCACGATAATATTAATAAATGTTAAGTTCGTTCCGACTCACTAGCAACATGTGTTTTTCATTTACAAGCAAAATTTCTTGCTTATATCAAATAAGACAGAACACTCCCTCCAACGTACTATATTATAATTATTTGATTCGATGAGAGACTTGTTTTTCTTCAAAGATCTCGAGGCCTCCAAAAATCAGGTCGCGAACTTTTGCAATGCTCCAACAGAATCTATTCAAGGTTTCAGGTGTTCATGCGTGTCTAGAAGGAGCACTCTCCCATCGCATAAACGTCCTCAGGATGAACGCACTTTCTCAGAAAACGTTCCTCTATTTTGGCTCATAGTTCCCAAGTCAAGTTCTTCAAAGATGGCTAACGATTTGAGTCAGGATTCGCGTCTGGACCGAAACGAGACGGTTGTTCTTCCAGACCTAAGGACAGTTCTGTATCGTGTCGAGTTGTGCCGCAGTCATCCTAATCTCGCTTGCCCTCTCGCACCGGACACGAACGAAAAAGCCGTGCGTAGGCGTGACAAAGGTGACTCTTGCTTCCCTTGGGAGGGTTTAGGCAAGGTAGTAGAAGAAAAAGAGAGAGAGAGAGAGAAGAGAGAATCCGCGGCCGTGCTTCGCAGCGCCGTAATTTCCAAGAGCGATCTTGGGAGACTTCCACTTGCCCGGCTAGGATAAAGGACTGGCAAAAAACCGGTCCTCGCGTGGGCTCCTCGAGTTTTCCGAGCCAGCGGGAACGACAATAAAAAGATGTGTCCAAAGAGAGTACCGCCGCTGGGACGTACAGTCGGGCTCAGCAGCGCCGGCCACGGTTCCGCGCGAAACCTCTCTCTCTCTCTCTCTCTCTCTCTCTCTCTCTCTCTCTCTCTCTCTCTCGTCTCGTCTCTCCTCTCGTTTCTTCATCTTGCATTCTCCTTCTCCGTTCTCTTTCACTTTCGGGATCGACGAGCTGCGCGACACTCGCTCGTCGAGATCGATCTACTCTCCAACGAACGAGACGCGATTTCCCCTCGGACGGGTTTGGTCCCCGGGATTGGGAAAATTTCCCTCGAACCTGAGGGGGGAGAAAATCTTGAACGGCAGAAAATTCAAGGGAACACCAGGACGACGACGTACCTGGGAACACCGTTCTCAGTCCCTGTTTTTCTTCTTTTTTTTTGCGCTCGCATTTTCTGATGCTCGCTCTGCGCGAGCAAAGAGCGCAAGAGCGTGAGCGCGCACCGTTGCTCGTTTCTGCTCGCTAATTCGAAAATACTCGGAATAATTTTCAGCCCGAGCTATACCTACCCTATGTACTTTTTATGTGGCGCTCGGACCTATGTATCGCGGGCCCCGATGTACATACATAGGTACGCGTATATGCCACCAAGGTAAATATACAAGGTATATAAGGGTAGCGTGTAGGAGATCGTTGGTACATAGAAGTACTTGCTGGAAACGACTAGGGCTGTCGACGGGGGTGAAGCGCGGGAGGCGGGCAAGGGAATGGAGAGATTCTATCCATCTCTCTCTCTCTCTCTCTCGTTCTCTCTCTCACTCTCTCTCACTCACTCACTCACTCGCTCTCTCTCTCCCGTCCGTCTCTCTTTGCTTCGCTCTCCCTCCTCTTTCGTAGCGAAAGCTTTGAACCACCAATCGTGGATTGTCTTTCGTGATATTCTTCCAAACCAGAGGTACTCGAGGCCGAAATAACAAACATGTTTCTTCTCGAGATGACTGCGAACACCCACAATAAAATATAAAACAATCGTGGAGCAAATCGGACTGGTTCCAATGTGTTCTAAATTCTGATAGCGATTTCAAACCAGATTCTGGAACCGATGTTATAACCATACAGCGAAAAAATTAACGAATTCAATAAATATAAGAGATTTGTTGAAATTATTCGAGTACGAATCACTTCGTCGTAGATCTTCTGCTTCTCACATTATTTTCATTTTGCATAAAGAACAGTCTAGTTGTAGAACCGATTTGAGGCTTGATATCTAATTCAGAACTATAGCAGTTGTTGGCTCGACGTCAAACGCAATTCTAGAAATAATATTCAAAATCAGGAAAGTCCTGTAACCGAGATCAGAATCATAACGAGACTCCATTTATCGTTTGTTCTTCATTTATATACTCGTATCAGCAGGTTCAGAATCAAGATATAATCGCCCGATTTGTATCTGGTATATCGGTATCGGTATCAGTGAACGCAGAGATCTCTAATTCGAAGGAATCACTATCGCCCATCGGACGCTCCAGGGCTCGGACCAGGAACGGTTCGAAACGATCTCTCGAGTGTAGGTAGAATGAGAGTGAGAGAGAAAGTGAGCGAGAGAGAATCGGGATGGGATCGGCTCGGCTTGGCCAGCGCTTTTCCACCGCGAAGCTTGCAGGATTGTGTTACGCGTTTTTCTCGTGAAACCGGAGCTCCGTGCTTTCTATCCGGAGGACGGACGGTTCGAAATAAAATCCACCTTCTGTACGGAGAAAACCGTGATCCATCACTGGACGGATCGCGGTAGGATCCATCCAAGTACGATCGACCTCTCTTTCTCTTGCGGGGAAAATTTCTGGACCAGTTCGAAAATATTTCGCCGCTGTTCTGTGGGACTTGGATGGAAATCGAGCATATATCTATCTCTTTATGGCGCGTTCTCCAAAATTCCGTCTTCCCACTCTTCCGGCATCCTTTTCCGCGAAAGTATCGAACGACGGGAAAACTGCGTCGTCTAGCAGGAGGTTTCGATTTTGGGAAACACGGTTTCGCGTGTGGATGTGAATCGAGAACGGGTGAAATGGCCAAAGAGAGAGAATAGCAAGGAGAGAAAGAAGGTACGAGAAAGAGAAAGAGAGAACGAGGAGAGAGACGAGGGAAAAGAGAGGAGAGCTGAGGAGAGAGAGAGCGAGGTCTCGCGCGGGGTTCGTAGCTACCCCTAAGCCGGGCTGTGGCTGGTGCTGGTGCTGGTGCTGCTGCTCGTTGCTAGGGGAAACCTCCAGAAAACTCTACACACACACATTGCCCGTATGCCAGCCGACACGTACACGCATACCCATACAAATTTTGCGCGCACACTGGCGCCGGGTACCACCTACAACCACCTACAACCACGCACGGACGGGGAACACGAAAACACGGACACGGCGCGCACACACGCTCGCTAAAGGGGGCAACGAGAGAAGCTCACGCACGTACGATCACGCACACCTTGACGCGCCCGTGGAAAATGTCGATAACGAAAAACCACTGCTCTTTCGCTCTCTCCTCCTGCCATCCACCCACCCTCTCTTTCTCTCTCTCCCTCTCACGCTCTCTTTCTCTCCTCTCACTGACCGCCCTCCACCACCTCCTCCTCTTTTTCCCTCCTACATTTTCCCTTTTTCGCCCCCACCGGAACCAGCTTCCGGGCAAACTATTTCATTCTTGCGAGGAAAAAAAAAAGAAAAGAGTCGACCGTTCCTCTTCTGCCACGCACCCGAAGAAAGAGAAACGGCCGGAGCAACAGCGAAGAGTTCGACTCGCCACTATCGGACCAATTCGCGGCCAACGTTCACGATCGGCACCGAAAGATCCCGAAAGAATCGCGAGACAGCTCGCGGAAAGCTTGGAAACCAACGGAAATACCGGAAAATAGACTTCCATTCCGCGTGTTCCAAGAACGATCTCTCGCGGTCTGGAAACGCGCCGGACTAACTAGCTGCCTCCAAACTTCTCCGAAGTGGAGGTCCCGCCGTGAAATACGAACAAATTATTGGGAGGCCGCCGTGGCTTAACTCGAAATTTTGTACTGGAGAGGTAGCTTGGATTGAATTTACACCGTACGTATAAATTTCAATTAGTACCAGTGTACTTCTCTTCTTCGGCTTGGTACTCGCTTCTTCCGTTTTATATCGAACTCCGAAAGACACATTACTTAGGAATCATTCAATTCTTGGTAGAAACATAGACGTTCTTCTAGCTTTGACGATTTCTAGTTCCCTTTATGGCGACGAGATTGCGAATGTTTATTCAGAAAATCCTCGAATACAAAATTCTATAGAATTTTGTAGGATTTTGATTTAGATCTACAAACGCTGCCCCTGCTTAAAATAGGATTTTATTCCATAAACATCTGCGAAATCAGTTCCAAACTATGGACCAGTCCGTAATCTAGAACTCCCGTTCATAAGTCTTAGGACAGTGATCATATTTGTATTCAATTCTGTAAAAGTGAAATAATCGTTGAACACAAATGTTTCCTTATTTAAAGGTTTACACGTGAAGGAGAGTATTCTGCACTCATATATCAAAAATCTTACCAAGAGGTAAAAGATATTTATATTTTCTTCTCATCGAAGAATCTGCAACGTTCCTTCATTACAGTTTCCACTATTGGCGTCCGCGTTATCAGTTTTTTCATACTTTCAAAATATTCCATACATGTGTTTTCGAAGTGGAGCAAAAGTTTCGTACCTCTCCATTCAGTGCGTCCCATAATTTTTCTATGAGGTTCAAATCTGGCGATTGAGGTGGCAAACTTTGTAACTTTTAATGAACTGTTACATTGTAGTTGATCCAAATAGTTCTTACATATTTTTGACGTGTGTCTTCGATCATTATATTTATTACTTAGTTTGTTATCATTATATATATAGTATTATACAATATATATATATATATATATATATATTATTAATTATTATTACGTAATTCATAATCTATACGAAATACCAGAGTTTCACTAAAAACCAGAGGTGTCCTAAGACTTATAAGTGGGAGTGTAGATCGTACTCTCAGGCCGAGATATCGATCGGCCATCGCAGATTTCCAGTTCCGGTAGATCTGAACGTGTTCACGGCTCGCCCGCGGCTGGGAGTCTCGTTTCACGGGCGATTTCGTCGAGCGAGCGAGGAGGTTCTCCCGACGGAGCGCGGGCAACGTCGACGACGACGTCGAAACCGACGAGAACGACGACGACGAATCTGCGGAACAGGCGAGAGGAAAAAAGGAGACGATCCGCTGCTCGAGAGGAGGCTCGTCCTCCTGGGGACAATCTCTCCAGTGTAACGCTAGCTGGGAGTGCGAGTTCGTTCCCAGAAAGAGGTCGGGACGAGGGAGGAGGAGGAGGAGGTTGACCAGAGAAGGGGGGCAGAGTGACAGAGAAAAGCGAGGACATTAACGAGGACGGATACTGCGTGGGCGTTGCGGTTCCTCCGCTCGGCAAACTGCGATCGACGCTCGACCAAAGGAACCGATCAAATTCGAACGTTCCGACAATTATTACCCGGGGATTCTCGGTGAAAGCTGTGTGTCCTATCGAAACTCTCTCTCCCTCCTCTCTCTCTCTGTTTCACCATTCGGTTCCGTCGACCACGTCGAGTCCGTGCTTCTCTCGCCGAGTTGCCGAACATTTGCATCTCGCCCGCGCTGGGAACTAGTTTCCGCGAAGTTTCGACGCCGCGCAGATACTTGATACGCCGCGTTCGCGGCACGCGGATCCGCTCCGCGATGTTTGACGAACGCGGAGCGACGATCCGCGAGCGGATCCCATCAGTCCGCGACGTAATCCCTGAGAAAGGCAGCGCGCGCGATCGACGAGAAACCTTGGCAAAACGTCGACGAGCACCGAAAAACTCTCAGACTTATTTCGTTCCGTACAGATGATGACCAAAGACTGTTCACTTCGGTCTGCGGTCGTGTAGAGTCGCATGATGGGGCGTGGTCTCATAGCTCTTTGTTTACAATGATTATAGTAGATTTTAGTAGATAGTATCTGGCGTTGAGATTTCATAATTTCTCTGCCGTAGAGTGCTATTCGAAGACTGCTCGATGGTCACCGCATTCAAAGTGCCTCCAATGGGCGTGGTTTCGTGGCTTAGAGTGCCCCGAGTGCAAGTAATTTGATGCATTTGTATTTCGCGTGTCATTCCTGTGTGTAGGTAAAGTACTCTGAGTGCGCGTAATTTTCTGCCCCGAGTGGGCGAGGTCTCACGGTTCTGTGTATAAACAGTGCCCCGAGTGGGCGTGGTTTCGCGGCTCCCCATATACAGATGGCTCCACGGCGAATGCAATAGTCTGTCCATCTCGAAGAAGCTTGCGAATCTCTCACCCCCTCTATCCGTAAAACGTTTTATGTAGGCGTGGTTTCGGGTTCGTGGAAGCTATCGCAGTGCCCCAGAGGGCAATCAGCGGCCGCGTCCGGGACAGATCGTTCCTCGGCAGGCTTTGTTCGCGGCGAGGCCTTCGGCGAGTCGAGGGAAAGAGGAACGGAGCCGTCGCGTCGGACAAGCGAGAGAGAACGGGCTCTCTGTGGCGCAACCTTACGTGGCAACGACGTAATGGCTCTCGTAAAAATGGAGTCCTGCGTGGCGCGATAAAAATTTACGAGCCAAATAATAACCCGAAAGCAAGCTTCGCCGCACAGCAGCCTATCCAAACTTGGAGAGGCCTGCTCCTGCGGCGATCTCGCGGCGAGGACGAGCCGAGCCGAGCTGAACCGAGCCGCGTCGCGGTTTCTCTACTACGCGGACGCATGAATATTTATTCTGCGTAGGAACAACGATGACTACTCGTCGAGCGCCAAGATCTCGCTGTTCCGAGAGAACTGCGCCACGGGAACAGGAAGGGGAAACGTTTGGTCGCGCGTTAACGGATGCCCCGAGGATCGGCCGAGCGCGGCCATATTGCGCGTTTACCTTTGCTTCTTGTTATGTAAAGTGTAAAAGACCGTACACCCGTCTGCTCGCAGAACCTTCTCTCCTCGGACCCGATATTCCTAGTATACGAATCTCAGCCTCCGAACTGCTCAAACTAGTCTACTTACTACACTAACTTTTAGATTAACACCAGACCTATCGAGCTGGAATATTGGCTGACTTGTTTGCCTTGTAAACATGGTATCAGATTTTCTATAATTTTTATTATAATCTCTGCTTGGACACAAACATGTGTCTAATAATTACCAGTGAGACCATCAATATTAGGTAGCTGATCAAAATTGAGTAGATGAAATTCAACATTCAACATGTCAATATAAGATCTCTCCCCTACTAAAATCAGTAAGGGACAAAATACACATTCAATTTAGTTTTCCTATTGTTTTTGCAATCGATGCAGACAATTTTTATTTCGCATAAAGATCTGCAGTCTAATCAGTATCGTTTCAACAGTTGAGACGATCCATTGAAATCTTCTGGCAACGCAGCGATCACGCGCGTTGTAGAAAATGGAACACCGATAACTAGACTGTAGATTTCATGCATTTATATCAAATACAAGTAGGCGAAACAAAAAATAATTATGACAGACAATTATATTTCTCGTGAAGAAATATCGCAGATGGTGTTCTGTCGATCGGGAAGAAGGATTGCGACGACGACGATGCTCAAGTGAGACATGCCTTCGAAAACAAGCGAGTTCACGGAACAGGTGAATGTCAACGCTCGAATCGGCGCGAGTAGTTTAGCCGCGTCGGAATTCGCGGTCAGGCGGGCGTTTTAAATAAATCATTCGCAGTCGCGAGCACTCGGCTCGAGTAATCGGAAAAGTTGGCCGGATCCTCGAGCAAGGTTTCAAGTGCGCGACGGCGAAAAAAAACAAACAGTCAGAGAAGGAGAAGAGAGAGAGAGAGAGAGAGAGAGAGAGAGAGAGAGCGGGATAATATCAAGAGAGTCTCAAAGTCTCGAGCCGAATCGGGCAGCATCGATTTCGATGTCGAAGGTCGAACGACCTTCCGCAAAACGGGGACCGGGGATTCCCCCGAGTGGAATCGACGTATCGCCTTAGGTCGCGTCGCAGTTCCGAGTTTCCAGTTATAAATTACAGGGTAGACGACCGAGTTCCACCGTTTCTTCCACCGGCACCGGTACCAACGTCGACGGCGACACGCGCGCGCGTGTTCTCTTTCTATCCGCAGTCCTTCTTCTCCTCCTCGGTCTCCTCTTTCGTCCCGTTTCGTCTCGTTTCTGTCCCTCTTTCCTTCCCTCGTTCCCCCCTTTTTTCTTCCCTTTAGTCGCGTAACTGGCTCGCAGGAGTTGAGCGCCTATCGGAGAGCGAGCGTTCGAACCACGTGTGGTCCCCATTCATAAAATCCTCGAGGTGCGGCACGTGCATCGGAACCCTCTAAACGACACCGGTGCCATTCGAATGCGGCCCTCTGTTCCCTTCTACCTTCGTCTCCTACCCTTTGTCTCTTTTTCGTACAATTACGTTACGCGCGATTTGAAACACAGTGGACACATTAGGAATGACATCGGTGTATTAGTTCCAGCTAAATAAGTTAATTCAAGAAGAAAGAGAAAGAGATTTTTACTCGGCTGTCGAGTCTCGTAATCAATGCATTTTTATTTTAGTTAAAGAAAGTTCTTTTCAGTCGTCGATCAATGGTTACGTATAATTTAAAGCACAGTTCATCCGTCAGAGAGAACATCAGTGTACTAGTTCTAGCTAAATAAGATAGTTACAGAAAAAGAAACAGATTTTCATTCGGCTGTCGTGTCTTGTAATCAACGCATTTTTATTTTTCATAAAAGACACCCCCAGCCCAAGGGTAGCGTACGTGTCGAACACGTTCCGTAAAATGCGGCGGGTTTTAGAGTGAGTCGCCGATCCCGGGCGGATCTCAGATGGTTCGTGGGGTCAGAAGGTGACCGTATTTCGCGTTCTTTTCACGGTCCGCGGCTTATCTCGAGAGGACAACGGTGGAGACGCTTCCCTTTGGCCGCGAGAGCTCTCGCGGCAGCTTCGCCGGCGATAATAGGGAGGCGAGTCTTACGGAATCGATTCAAATCGCGCGACGACTCGAAAATAAATTATCCGGCTGGTAAATCCCCGTTCCCCGTTGCCTCTGCTGGATCGCGACGAATCGTTTTTCCTCCGTCGTCGGCAGCTCTTATCCGCTCGATCGATTCTTGCTTCGTCCTCGTCTAGTCGCGCTAGTAGGTACCTTAGTAGCTAATCCATCGGGTATATCGCGATCGTCGTCGAGTCGGGAATAATCTGCATCGTTTGGCTCTTCGGCTTGCCTCCTTTGGATGCACCCTCTCTTAGTCCTTCTCTTTCAAGAGGAAGGGAGAGAGAGAGAGAGAGAGGGGGGGAGACAAAGGGACCCGAACGAGAGTCCCCTTGTCTCAGCCACTCTCCGCTGCCTCCTCTCCCGAGTCGCTCGAGAAGCAACAACTCTCGCGGATCGAGGCGCGATAATCTTGCCACGAATCTGTGCGGCCCGCGATCGATCCGTCGATCGAGAGGATCGTTCTCTTTCTCTCTTGCTCTCTCTCTCTCTCTCTCTCTCTCTCTCTCTCTCTCTCGCTCCGCCTCTTAAGAAGCGTGCTCGATTTTCATGTAATTCAAATGAAGCGTGAGCCGTCCTCACCGAGACTTGCTGAGACATCAGACCGTGCGCACCGAGTTTCTCGGCGACGAGCCTCTCGACGCTACACTGTCCTCCTCTTACACTCTCGGTTCTCCGAGACTCGGGCATCGGATAGAATTTAGGCCTTCCGCGCCCACGATGCGTCACAGAAACCAACTATCGTTTGCTGTACGCTCGAACGTTCCAACAAACCAACGGAGAATCGTCTCATTCGGTAAACCAAGGCAACAATAGGCATCACAAAGTTGCTCCATGTTGCTTCAGAATGGTCATTGCTATTTTGATTTTCTTCTACTTCGTAGATCCTAATACAATTTTAGTTTAACTACCACTGTACGATCCACTGTTGAAATCTAGCCAAACATTGCGTCTGCTCGCCTCGAGTTGATGCGACGCGTAAATACAAGAAGTAGATTCGGCAGGTCATGGTCAGACGCGTCAGACGATTCATATTCTGAACGTTCGAATTCTTGTATTAACCCCTAAATGCATTGTGTTGCCGTTTGGCAACATTAATTAGACATATTAATAATTAGGATATATATATATTTATTACTAAAATTCATTGAAAAATTATTCCTATCTACGTTATTTACTTAAAACTTATTTATAAGATTTTTTTAAAACTTGTGGAAATTATTTGCGATTGATATGCGCACCTTGCAAATGCACGATATGCAAAATATCGTGCATTTAAGGGGTAAATACAGTTTTGTATTAAAGTACACAGACGAAAAGATATAACTGGCTACATGAAACACAGTACCACACCAACATAAATGAATGTTTTTTGAGTCAAATAACTACTTCAAGGCAAAATAAATATTTGCTAGTGTACTCGGCACCTATCTTTATGCTTCGAGCACTAAATTTATACTTTTGAGATTGTAAATACTATATGCGAGTAATCCGAAAGTTGAAAGTTAGAGCCATTCGAATTTTCAACTGTACAACTATCTTATTCGAATTCTCAACTTCTTTCGTCCGCAAGGGCGATGGAAGTGTACAAATGAACAATCTGTTTCGCCAAGTATAGTCTTATGAGATTTGATCAGCTTAATCCTTTCATTACTGTTGACAGCTGAAGGAGCTTTAAAGATTAATACTCATATACCGATGACTGATACATCTTCGCAATAACTGCAAGTAATTTTACATATTTAATCAAACGAAATCTTCCGACTCTGTTTATCTTCCGTAGCGAGAGGGTCAGAGGATTTCCGGATAAATCTTTCCGGATATTTTTGAAGAACGGCGCGGAGCACGGTATTTTTCGAGAATCGACGTTTCTTATTTTACCAAGGGTGCGCGGTCCGTAAATACACCGTCTGAACGAGGCGTTTGTCCCTTATGAATATCCAACGGAGTAGTCTAACTCCGTGGCGCGGGTTCGCCGCGGGCGATCGAGCTTTCGTAGCAGGTATTAAAGATTGAAGTTAATAGGCGACCGGCTGTCGACGATTTGGTAGGTGCTCTCGCCTCGATTAGATTGTTGTCGCTTGTTCGAACGCCGCGGTGGCATTATTCGGATTAATACCGCGGCGGTATACGGAGGGTGTAAGGTTGAAGCAAGGGGGTGGCGCAGAGAGGAGAGAGAGGAGGGTTGTAGCGAGCGTTTGCTCGCGGAAATTGAAACGGCTGGTTCTAACCGAGACCTTGGACTCTCGGAAACTCGGAGACACCGACTCGACGATTGAAAATCGATGGGGGGGTGCGGGGGAGTCATCGAAGTTCGGCGAACAACGAGGGGAATTTTCATCGGGGCGCGCACCCTCTTGGAAAACTTGGCCACACGTGTCGGCTCGTTCGCGCGTCGGCCGTCTACCGGTTCGCGTGATCGGGGCGGTTAGGCGAACGGACTCGTCTCGCGATGATACGGACGATCGAATTAACCCTTTGCGGTACCGCGTGGTTCCTCTGCTTTATCTCGGAAAGGGGCAGTCTCGTTTACAGGATCGCAAGGGTGTGGAATGCGCCTTCTCCCTTCTCGATAACGCAAAGATGAGGTTTTTCAGTAGTCACAAGCACGAAAGTCCTGCTTTCAATTTTACAAGGCATAACTTGCATTATTAATTATTAGACTGCGGATTTGATGCATTTATGAGAAAAATTGGTTGGACGAAATATAAAACGGGAAAAGATTTAAATAAATTACGAATGCTGCAATGTTCTTTTTAATGTGACAAAGTCGTTAAGGGATCAAATCAATTTTTATATTATTCCTGCTTTCCACGATCAATGCGAAACGTATTTATTTTGCATAAAGATCCGCAGTTTATTAATTACCACTGCTATGAATATTCGTTGCAAATTACGAAAGAATGATATAGACAGGAGTCGATCACGCTTCACGATAATCAGTTGATAAACTATATTCATTCACTACAATAATCGATGAGGCTATCTGCACAGAAAACATGCGATACTACAATAGAACAGAGAATACGTGTTTACTCGTCAACGAACTTTCATAAAATTGAACGTGAAGGGATGGGAACAAGTATACATGTAAACAGTGTTATACTGGCTTATCAACATTGGCCAATTATACGGCGTTATTGATCTAATGCGTCAGAAGATATCAACATTCATCCCTTCAGTAATGTGTGCATGATTGGACTGCTTTATACATTCAAAAATTTCGTCAAACATTCACCATAACATTCTACGTAATTACTACCCCTTGCAATCGTTAGAGGCAATTTTTATGCTCAATAAAGCTCCGTAGTCTAGACGTGCGTAAGAAGAATCATAGTGCCTCTCAACTATTCGTACGCGAACGTAACTTGAATTATACGATGTCAATAGCAACTTCTGAAATAAAGGGAACTATGAATAGAAGATAATTTACTAGCGTTAGTCAATCGGCACCGTTATTAGCGCCGCAAACATTCGAATTGAAACTTCCCAAGTGAACGCGGTTTATAATTACAGGACAGTTTATTATCTTAAGCCTGCAGTGCGAATAATCTGAAAATCAAACCAACGGGATAATACGAGTTCACTGACACATTTTTTTCGCAATGTCATTACGAGTATGATATTCGCGCACGAATCGTATTTATTCTGAAATTTTCGAATACAAATTCATTTTACGAATACTATGACAGTTCGGATAATCAAGATTAGCTCTCATTAGTTCTCGTAATATGTCGAGCAGCGAGTTCGATAAATTGTAGAAATTCATTTCGACAAGGATAGCGTCGATGAACCGAGTACTATGGACATTGCGATATTTTGTATTTCTCTTAGTGAAAACTCACGATGGTCCACGAGATTAGGCTACCCTCTATTGGAGCGTACAACGAAATGCACGAAACACACGGAGGAGCAAAGGTCTTTCTTGACCTGCAGTTTATTACACTTGCCAGTCTACCGAGCCAGCCACAGCTCACATCTCCTCTCTTCATCAGATCATTTGGCGTAGTTTAAATACAATATAGCAATAACAAAGTAGAATATTGTTACGTGTGAACAACTTCAAAATTCATGACTGATACGTTCATTCCATGAGCGCAGTGGAGATTAAATAAACATTTAATAAACGTAATGTCCAGATTTGATTTCCCAACCTCGTCAACGTAACACTCTCTTCCATTCGATGATCGTAGGAGCAGGTAGCGCCCAGGTTGTCCCAGCAGTTCGTGTCGCGCGAGAGGTGTTGGTGAAATGGTTCGGTAAAAAATGGTCGAAACAGTTTTGAGCGTGGTGTGTATTGGACGAGGGCGTCGACATAGTTTCGCTTGTAATCTGTTACGCGGGATCTATCCGGCACCGAAAGAAGGGAAAAATGAATGAATGAATCGGCGCGCGATAACCTGGCCCCGTGCCCCTTGCCGCGGCTTCCCTCCAAGTTTTTCGCTCCCGTTTTTTCCTCCCGTTCCCTTCCTGTCCTCGGTCAATGGAAAACACACGGAGAACACGCGAAGTGAGCCGACATATCGGTCTCTCACCCCCGTACAAACGCACGCGTACGCACACGTACGGGGAACAGGGTGAGAGAGCGTGGCTGTTCCCCCCCGCCTAGGTCGGGTCCAATCAAATTTTATGATTTGTATCCATCTCGCTCCTCGCGATCCTGACCTACCTTTGGCCTGCGTTGAACCGATAGAGCGAATATACACAGAGAGAAAGATGGAGAGAGAGAATGTGAGAGGGGGAGACGAAGCGGAGCGGAGCGGGAACGCGCGCGCCACACTTTTCGCTGCTTTTTTCCAGCCCCTCTGCTCTTCCATCGCGCTTCCATCGGATTTCCCCTGCCTCGACCTCCGCGAAAAAAAGGGAGAGTGACTTCGAAAGTCAATAAATCGAATCTCTGTCCGACGACCGCTTTAAACTTTTTTCCTCTTTAGCCGGCTGCTGGCTCGCCTCTCCTCTCCGCTCCTCGTCGCGGCTAGCCGCTTTATCTCGGCCGCGTAACAAGCGCGCGAGCGAGCGACCAACACGCCGACCCCGATGAAATATGAACGGCCAACGACCAGGGAAACTTTCTTCTTCCCCTTTGCTTTCTGCTTTTCGTCTCTCCCTTACTCTCTCTCTCTCTCTCTCTCTCTCTCTCTCTCTCTCTCTCTCTCTCTCTCTCTATCTATCTATCTATCTATCTGTCTGTTTCTTTCTCTCTCTCTCTCTCTCTCTTACTCATCACACTACGAGCCAGGATAGGAAACGACGGGGAAGCTTCCGCCTTGCGATTCGCGCCACGAAATCGACCATGCTTGTTCTCTTCTCTTGTTCTCCGAGCCACTGTCTCGAAGGAAATGATCGTCCTCAACAGCGGATCGATGCGTCGACAGATTTAAACGACTGGAAGTAGCGTCTCTCGAAAATCCTCCATGCTCCAGATCGTCGAAGGGTCGGAGAAACGGGGCCGTGTGTCCGTTTGACCTAAAAGATTTCGAAGAGAGAAGGAGAGAGAGAGAGAGAGAGAGAGAGAGAGAGAGAGAGAGAGAGGAGAAATGTCACCAGAGGCCAGACACCGGTTGTCTGGTTACGATTCACGGGTCAGCCAAGTCGTATGTTCGAGCGAGAAAAAGGGATCCAGGGGTGCGTGCAACGAAAAATGGAAAAGGATCATAGGGAGAGAAGAGGGGAGAGGTAAGCAAGAGGTGGAAAGGAGGACGAGGAGAAAGAGAAACGACCCTTCCTTCGAATCCCCAAAGCGAGACGCCACGGCGACGAGACTTTGACCGAGTTTTGAAGCGACTCCTACATCGACGCGCGAGAGGGTGATAGAGGAGGGTGGTCGAGGAACAGCTAGTGAGAGGAAGGGAGAGCGAGAACGATAGAGAGACCGACCAGGGAGTTAAGGACGCCTGGAGAGGAGAGAGAGAGAGAGAGAGAGAACAGAGAGAGCGCGTCGCCCTCCCAGACACGACCTCCCGTTGCCTCGTATCGCTTCGCCTCGCCTCGAGTCGACTCGCGTTGCCTCGCAATTTCTCGCGTAGCCACCAGTAAACCATTTACCGTGGCTCGTGCCAAAAGTTCGCCAGTCACGCTCCTCGATTCTGCGAATACTCGTGTTCCGCGGGCCGCGCTTCGGGTCCTCTTTCGATTCGATATCACGGCAAGAATCGATCGGGAGGATCATGTTTGATCATTCGACCTCGATGCTCCTATTTTCTGTCTTCTAAATATAAGCAGACGAGAATCTTGTTCATCTCGGATACATAATGCCCGATACAAGCTTTTTAGAACTTTGGTTGCACCAAGTTCAAAGTTCAACAAACACATTAGTCCCCGCGGAGAACAAACCTGGAGAGAAATTTCATTCGCATGTAACGATCCAGTCAGTAGGTTAAAAATACAGTGGTGCTCGGATATATGGCCACCGACCCGGACCGGCGTTGGTCACATATCCGCAGACGTGCCTTTCCACTGGATCTTCCTATTTAGCGAGTACGTAAATTCACCGGATTTTCACCTGTCTCGCTCGCGTCTTTTAAATTCTAACATAACCGTCGAGAATTGTCTGGTTTCGATCGGCTCGGGATCCAGGAAGTTTACGAAGATCCGGACCAATAATCTCCCTTCTAACTACGTTCGAGGGAACGTTCCGTCGTGATTTAAAGAAAACATTTGATTCAATTTACAATAACATTTATAATAACGTATTGATATTATTCAATGATTTAATTTCCATTATCTCTAACAACTTTTTGCCATATTTCAGAATAACCGGTCATCTAATGTTTCAAATTATCCGCTTGTTTCGAGTGCAACAGTACTTTCCCTCCAACCTAATATTTCACGCATGTCAAAATACATCTCCGAACCATTTCTTTATTCATTCGTTCAGCTGCGCCGCAGCGCGGACATAGATTATCCAAGAGAGAACTAAAAATTCTAGCGAGCAAGGGTCGAGTCCAAAGGGCCGGGTTAAAAAGGGCGACCTCATAACTCTGGAAGGCGAACTGTGTCAAAAATGGAGAAAGTTGGCTGCGAGAATTTTCGTCCGCCACAAATCCTTCGAGCGATCGTTCCACGCGTCTCCAACGTGAACAAGCAAATTCTTTAGAGCGTGAAGCGATGCACCGTGGCCTTGTTTACGTGGTGCACCCTTTCCCCTGAACGCATCCCCCCGCCTGATCGCAGCTCGTTCCCCTCGGGTCATTCTCTTAGTTCCGCACGGATCTTGCAATTTTCCAGGAGCATCCTCCGTCGACGTTTCCTTTGAAAAATTCATGGTTATTCGCGGGGGGACCGGCCGGTGTACGTGGTCTGTCCGGAAAGTACCCGACCTTGTGCTGTAGCAGGTGGAAGTATCATTCCTTGTTGATATCAATGGAGCCCCTACAAAGTATTGTCCGTTATAGAAGTCACAACTTTCCTCTAGTTACATTCAATTATAAACCATGTGGCGGTCGCTATCGGCCTAGCTGTTAATATGGCCACATTGAAATAAACCATGAATAAATAACTTTCTTCCAGCGATCCTCCCACCTACGCAAACACTCCTTAAAATCATCTTTAGGGATAGCGAACAGCTGCCTCGTCGTATTCTGTTTTATTCATTGCTCCTACGTCCGTCAGATCTTGTTCCTTTCAAGGATTTTTTCTTTTTGTGGAGCAACCAGAAGTCACATCAATATGATCCGCAAAGATTATTACTTTTTAAAAAACTATAAATTCATATTTCAGTTGCCTCTGAACGTTTCTATGTTTTTTGGCTGAGCTATAAATATTAAGGCCTGCCTTTATATCGGGTCCCATGGAAATCACCGACACTTTAACCGAAAAAGTATCATTTAACCGAAAATGACTTTGATCTACAATACTTTTGACCGCCAACGAATTTGACCGACAACGAATTTAAAATCGTTGCCGGACAAGTTCGTTGTCGATCAAAGTTGTCGGCCAAAGTTATTGTCGGTTAAATCTGGAGTCGATGAAAACCGTATCAGCGAAATTTATGTCGGTGATTTCCATGGGATCCCTTTATATCATATTATTTCTCAATATCTGTAACCTGCGTGATTAACGGTTAACAGAAGGAATAATGTTGTATACCTTGATGTTTAGTTTCACAAGTCTTCTCGTTATATACACTTTAGTTTTGTTTATATATCATTACCTAATGTTGTAATAAATCTTTTCTAATATTTTCTATTAAAAAAAAAAACAGAAGTCACAAGGAACTAGATCAGAAGCGTACGGAGGATCTTGTTAATGGTTTTTGAACAAGAATGCCCAAGTTTCTGTCAAAATTTAGTGTATATCCGTTGTTCCACACGTTCGGTCATTATAATACGCGATGCTTACTTGACTCGACGCTTACAAAACTGTGTATCGTTCTCAAATGACAATAAACACGCGCCATCTACCTTAGCCCACTTAGGAACGAAGATATAAGCAAAGGTCGAACATTTGGGACAGACCGCGTACATAAAGCGTTTCTGCAAAATTCAAACCTCGGAAGAACGACGTTCAGTTAGCCGGCGCGCCGCGATCCGTTGTTATTAATAGGCGCGGGGCGAGGACCAACAGGTACGAAACGCGGCGAAGGTATAGTCGACGCAGAAGCTCGTTAACGTTTCACCGGGTGGACCGCGCGTCGCGATGCCGAAAATTTCGGATATTTCGGACCCGGGCCACGACGCGGCCGCGCGTTCTAGAAAAACGTTTTACGTAATCCGTCCGCGAAAAAGCGTGGGACAGACAGTGCGCTCTTAATTCACGAGCTGCGCCGGGACTTTTTCCAGAGGAAAAGTTCGCGAGCGACCGGGTCTGTCTCTCGATTAGCATCTATGTATTTTCGAGGAGATTAATCGCGGCGTAGAGGTACGGGCGCCGCTTAATTGCGATTTTTCCACCGAAGAGCGTTCATCTGTATGTACTTTTCATTAAGCGGAAGCTCGCCGGTAACTTCGGCCGAAACGTTTGCGTTAAATCCGTCGGTGGCGGGAAAACGAGTCGCGTTACATCTGACCGACTTATCGTCGACGGAGACCCGGAGCTTCTCTCCGAAATATTAGTCGTTGCCGGGAGATATATGGGAGAGCTTCGCTTTGCCAGCCTGCCCCCGGTCGACGTTAATATCGCGGCCAGGAACGGGACCCGTCAAAACAACCACGACACACACAAGCCGCGATCCTTCTTCCCACGATTTCCGATCCCTTTCCGTTGCTTCGCGACCTTGCGTGTGTCACGCTGAAATCTGAGACTTCGCGAAGATCGACGTATATTTCGCGAATCACTACTTAAATGTTTCGGGAACATAAAATTACTTTATTCAAAGGTTGAATCGGCGCGACGTGCCGTAGCAGAGGTAACAGTCGACTAACTCGATACAGGGTTTTTGGGGTCTTATATGCTAACGGATAATCTTATTTGGGGTACAAAGGTTTTGGGACTGTTTCATGGTTCAAAGTATTGGGTGTTGAATCAGTTGCGGGCTTGGACCTGGTGATATGTTGTGAGAGTCTTATCCCCCGTACGGGCAGCGATTTTCGGAAATCACCGACACAAATTTCTCTGACACCAGATTTAGCCGACGACTACTTTGGCCGACAACGCCTTTAACTGACAACGAATTCGACCGACAACGATTTTAGATTCGTTCTCAACTCTTCTTTCAACTCTTTCCGGAACTCTTTGGACACCACATGTACGAGATTTGATAAAAAGTCTTCATTTATTTATCGATATTAATTTTCTCCCCTTCAAGGTATTCAGCTCTTCAGATATAATACACTTACGCCTTTTCCAATCTTCGAAACACTTCTCGAAAGCTATCAGGGTGATTTTTCACAATGGTTCGGAATTTTTTCGCAATCGCGTCTGATTGGCGGTAAGTACAACTGTTCTTCGCTCTGTATGTTTTCTATTAACAACATTGAAACAGAATTGCGAGTTACATCGCATTAAAAATTTATCAGACTTTTAAGACGTTTCATCAAACTATCATTTGCGTTTCCTGTAATAATTGTTAAGTAATACATTCGTATTTTATAAAATTTTATACATAGATATGTTTACATATAATTTACACATTTTTGTTTATAAATATTGCAATAATCAAATGAAATAAATTTACGTGATACATATACAGAAAATATAATAAATTAAAAAATAATATATTAAAAGAAAAACTAATTGAATCGAGTTGAAGAATTGAGGAGGTTCATTCAGAAGCCACTTTCCTCGTCCTGAGAATGTTCTCCGCGGACCAATCAGAGCGCGGTTACACCAGTCAGATTTCAAAAAAAGGAAGTTGCAGGACGAATGCGACGACCGCATAGCGAGGATGCCCGTAGGGCATCTATCCCGTCGAAGTTGGCCAGCCGTGCGCGCGCGAACCGGTCGAAGATATTCATGAGCGACTTTCCGAAACTTGTCAACAACCACCCCGAAAATTCTTGAGCCCGCGCTACCCTCGGAGCGCCAGGGCGCGAGAGTCCGCGACCAACCAGCAGAGTGTGAGGGAGAAAGAGAGAGGGAGCGTGTTCCAAACTTTCGAGTTTCTCGCCGAATTCCAGAAAGTTTCGCCCCCTTGTTGGTACTTGCGCTCCGCGTCAAGCAAATCCCCGCTTACGGAGTTACAACGACAGAGATAGCTGTTCGAAATATTCAGGAAACCTGTCTGGATGTAAACGGGAGAATGGCGGATCGTAGTCGCTCACGGTTTCGGGTTCGGGTTTTCGGGAAGCTGTCGCCGGGAATACGCGATCCCGTTCATGCGCTCCTCGAAAAGAACGAAACTGCGAAACTTGCCGAATGTAGTTATCGTCCATGATCGAGTCGATCATAACAGTCTCCCGGATCAACAAGAGGATCCTGCCACTTGATCGGTGTCGCTCGAGTTTATTTTGATCAGGAAATTCAGAAACTTATCCGTTTCTTAGATAATTCTGGTTCTCGAGGACCGCGGACTTCTCGGTTTTGATTAGAAAAATATGACAAATACATATTGAGGTAGTAGTTCTTTGAAACATTAAAAACATTTAAATATTTCAGCTTTCTATGTATTGGATATGAGTGTTAAAAAATGCACTCTGCTTCCTGAAATAAAACCTCTCTTCAATTCATAAACAGTGCTGTACTCGATTTCTAATCACGAAATCCAACAATATTATAGATCACGAACATCGAGAGGTGCAAGAGTGATCGATGAAAGGATCGAGGCTGGAATGGACCGTTTTACGGTTTCCGCTGTGAGATTTCTGCACGGTGAACATCGCGCGGGTGGATAGGTCGCGGCAGTGATCTCGGGAAAGAAGCTAAGATTACGGCGCAACGAAACGAAGCCGCGCCGGCGCGAAACTTTCCGGCCCCGAGATTCCGGCAGCTTTTGTGCTTTAAACGCGCGCCAGATTTATGAGAAAAGTTGCGTTCTCGCTCTCCCGTCCACGGCTAACGACTAGATCCGCAACAGTAAGTGCCATCGTTACCACTAGATATGGCGAGTCGTACTCCAGTCCAGTCGAGTTCAACGTAGACGCATCGTAAATTCTGTTGGACGCGTCGATCGCCGATTGAGAGATTACTCCTGGCGGTAATAGACGGCGAGCGTTATCGATCATTAGCCAGTCGGTCCCGGCTTGGGTTCGCCTAAATTTCCTTCAACGGCGCGCGAAACTTTCTTCCCTCTCGCATCGTCGCTTTTCAACCCCTCAAGCGCCGTGAGAATTCACCTTTTTCCTAAATACTATTTTTCTTTGTTGAATTGAATGCTATTGAATTTACAGGACCCTGGGATTCGGCTGTTCAAACCTGTGCGGATCGGTGTTGCCATAAACTTGATTCTACAGGGTGAGTATTACATATGTTCTTTCTAATTTACACTAATGATTTGGAATTCATTGCATGAGTTTTTTAATTCGGTTGAAAAAATTGAAAGAAGGTCAGTTTTTGTGTTTTATTTAAGGGAAAAATATTAAAAAGAATTATGACAACATTTTCAGAAATATAAAAATAAATATGCGGCGTAGGGTTAAACAAGATGAATCAATTGTTCCACGCATGGAACGATCGGTTCAATTTCTGTTTGTTTATAAAATTGTTGTTTGTTCGTTCATGGGATCGTTCGATCTTCTGGTCACTTGTACATTTCTCGCTTCCGAATAAACTTCGTTCAATCATTTATGTAAAGTGTGGTTTAGTTTGGTACATGATCTAATGAAAACGATATAAAGGTTAACTCGCATCCATCCCTCGTGTCAATTTCACATAGTTTTTCCGAAATAAGTTGTACCGTTATTATTTGCAGGTAAATTTGCCCGAAATTTCGCGACTAAATTCTTGAATGTGAAATTGTTAGTTTTCTGGGAAACAGGATCTTAAATAAAAACGCGGTTTGTAAAATTTACTCTTGCAAGCGTTCTTTCAGCCAGTTCAAAATCGACTTAGTAATCGACTGCAACGAAGAGAAGGAAACCCAGACCAGTCGAGCTGACGGCCCTTAGCTTTATGTGCGTTTCAACACATGGCCTTTGGGTATTCTATTACCGAAGTCTTTCGGGTCTAAGAGGCCTGGCTTAGAAAATAAACATTTCACCCTCGGTATCTACTTTCATATAACAGTAGCGATGTGGCACAGTATTAATTTTTGCTCTTATATGAATAGAGACACGTAACTATTTAATTCGAAACTCATAATACTTCCAAAAAATGGTAGAATGTAGAATCCCACAGAATTTACCACGATTATTATTTATTTCAGAACTACAAAGACTATTGCCATTGAAAATAACATTCAGCTACAAAAATTCAAAATTGCATCAACATCCGCAGTCTACACGCAACTAAAACCTCTAAGATATAAATGTTAACTCGTCAATTTGAATTAAAAAAAACAGAGGGACAGATTCAATTTGTGAAATGAGTGACGGACGAGAGTTAAGAGAATTTAAGAACGCCATTATTAGTATTACGACAGGAAAATACGACACGATGCAAAATCAAAGAGAATATTTTTATTCTGCACAAAAATCCACAGTCTAAAGATGCAAACGGAGTCATCTTCGAGGCTCGGAATGCATGTAATGGTCGACGGGTTTCGAGGCTAGTTAGAAATTATTTTCCTCCCGACTATGCGACCTTCGTCTGAATTTGAGGATGTCTGGGATAGCCCTATTCAAGAGACCGTCTGTCTTTCTGAATCGATGTAGTCGGAGGATCGTCGATACAGATCGCCGACTAATAATCATCGCATAGTAAGAATCCGCGGAGTCGAAATAGCGCAGAGATATCATTGATAAATAGGTTAAACGGTGGATGTCCCAAACGAGATCCTCAAGGAATTCCGGTAATAGCTGGCGCATTCCTTGATCGAGACTTTAGCCTCACAGCCGCGGACGCTGTTATAATTACCGATGGCAGCCATTCCCTGTCGTCTGGGGTGCATAGGGCTGCAATTTTCTGCCACGGGGTTTCCCCTGATTCATTTTAGCTTTTTTCTACAGTATAAAATAAGCAACAATCGTATATTTGACACATTGCTCGACACGAGCGATAAGACTGTTCGATGAGAGCAATCATTCATCAAGCTTATAGAATTGATGATTATTAGGTAGAAAGAACGTACGGAAAAAATTCAATTTTTATCGTGTACTATAATCGAAGAACTCGTCGTTTGTTGTCAGAGTATGATGATTAGAATACCGATCTTTATGAAGAAATAGAAACCAAATTGAATGTTATTTCTTCTTTTAATGATTTTAACAAAGCAGAAACCGTATATCGATATCATCAATTTTTGAAATTTGTTTGAACAATTTTGAATTCCATCCACTTAATTTGTTACAAATGCATAAAGATTCGCTTTTATTTTATTTAAAGTAAAGTTTCATCAATATTACCATTACGAATCCAAGATAATAAAGTTCAGTGTGCGTGGCACATTTGTTTATTACTGTAAAAGCACATATCTTACAACAAGTTCAACACTGTAAAATATACCTCCACCAGTAGAAGGTGGCATTATAAAACCTGCGGTATAGAACGAAGCACATAAGTTTGTTTAATTGTCGGGGAAAAACGGCTCGGACGGAACGTGTTAAAAAGCCTATTCGTAGGCATCCGGTGGGCGAAGTGTTAATAGCCTGGCCGGTGGGGTAACGACACCTGAAACACTGTGACGCGGGGACCGTCGTAGGTGAAGTGGTAAACGAGAAGCTTGTTAAATAAAAAAAAAATAAAAGAACAGGCAGTTTAATTCACGTGACATTTGTAGTTCGAGGCTCTTTGGTGTCAAAAGGCTAACGATTGTCATCTAGCCGACTGCTCGAGGATTAAATAACATTGCGACTCAAACAAGTTCTGCCGTTTCAAAGCGGGTTGCGCTTCGAATCCGTAGCTTTTTAGCTAACACGATTGCGCATTCTGCGCTTTTGCGAATTGTCTGGGTAGCTGACGAAGAACGCGTCCGACGTCAAGGCAGACAAGCGGAGCAAGGAATTTCTGAAGCGGAGAGATCGAGGCGACGAACCGTCGCGCTTTTTCGTTCGTTCGGCGCGGCGAGCGCGTTCGCTCGTATTCTTTGACATGCGATCGGCGCGATGCGGCGCGTTGGAATTGTTGCGCTCGGCCTATCCATATGCAAGCATATGCACGCGCGTGCATACGAGCGCATATGCTTTAGAGTTCGCGCTGTGTGCGCACTCGCTCTCTCGCTCCCTCTCGTTCGAGCCTCATCGCGCCGAGTAAACGCCGTTCTCGCGTGCACGTTCGACGCGCTTGTTTCCTGTACGCGGCTGCATGCATGCATGTGCGTCGGCTGCGTCTGACGCGCCATTATGCGATAACCTCGAAGCGCGTCTGCCTCGAAGAGAATCGTGCGATCCGAGAACGACGGTGCTGGAGTGCCGAAGCTCTACGAACGATCAGAGTCGAGGGAAACGCGAGTTCCGTCGTTCCCGCCGATCGAGACTGCTTTCGGATCGAGCACTGGTCCTCCCGCCATCAGGATTTACCTGTTCAAATCGCTGTAAGCAGTGCACCGACATCTGCGAAAGAGACGTGCACGACACTTGCGAAAAATACACCTCCCAGCGACTCCACGAACATAACACGAAAATCCTTTTCGTTTTCCATTATTCTTTCATGGAACGTTTATCGACATCTTCGTGACGGTCTCCCGGTTAAAATGAGCCCCCACATGACACAGTTTAAATAATATTTACCCGTTTAATCCACAACAGCGTAGCACTTCGATTAACCGAACCGATGATGTCGAGTCACCGAGTACAAATCAGTTTCTTGATTTAACTAATCTAATTTTTATTGAATATTATTGGATGGTTTATAGTGGTTTTAGAATAGATCGACGACATTCAAAATGTACGATTATATTTATGAGTTTTGACCTGGAACAACTCAATTGTATATGAATTTTTTTCATTTTACGGATATGAGTAGGGATTGCAATCCCGCGGGATTGATGTGGGGTTTATTTCAATTCTGCGAGGTCCTGCGGGACTAAGAATTTAGAGCTTCAATCTAATTATGTACATTTAATAAAGAAACAAATTTTACTTAACGAGATAATCATCATTAATCGTATTAGTCAAGATTTATGAGCGAAGTAGAAATGAAATCTAAATCTACATAAATTTGAATGAAAATAAATCTCTTTTTGGAACTACGATTGAAATATATGCATACATGTATATATGTCTGTGTATAATAATATCAAATATATAACATAGTAATTTTATATGTACTTATTTTTGTTCCCTTCTGGGTTACAATTCTGTATAACATACCCCTTTTTTCATCCCCTTATAGTAATTTTATATATCTTCGACAAAACATCGAAATAGTTAATCGTGCGCGTCGTCATTCGGGAAATTTAATATTTTATTTCGAGTGCTAAGGGTTGACGTGGCTGAAAGAGAGCGAATGGGACGCGAACAACTTGGTGTTTGGAGTCGTTTGAATCGGAAAATTGTCGGGATCGATCCAGCATGCGATAATGATCGTTGAGGTTCCACCGCAACATCGCGGGGCAAAAAGCTCGGAACAAAGAGGTTCGCGAATTTCGCAAAAGTTGCGCGTTGCTCGGCCGGTTGTTAACCGGGACGGGCGAATAATAATACAGCGGTAGTATTAATAATAATTTGGTAAAAGTACGTTTAATTATGTCGATCGTTATAGCAGTCTGACCGCGCGATGAGGTGGTACGTGGCAGGGTTGGACGAAGCGGGAGGAAAAAGCGGAGAGGAGCGGCGTCGTACCGCGGTGCAATTAAAGTCGAACGTAAACCGATAGGGAGCCTGTTACACGAAACTCCGAGGTAATGATTACGCGAGCCGTTGTAATTTATTATCGCGAGCGCGCGCTCGTTATTTTCAATTGTAACGTAATTCGGTAATACGGCCTAATTGCGGTCTTAATAAGAACGCGCGCGTAGCTCGCCGACTCGCGAGCCTTCCGCAGGCGGATCCGAGGCTGAAAACGCTGGAACACGCTCTACGTCCTTCGTCGATTCGCAGCCGAAAAACCGGTTCGCCGTGAAATTCGCCCGCGATATCGGCCGATACTCGCTCGTCGATTACGATCCGTTTCCTCCGAACGTCACTGAAAAGAGCAACGCAAACTGTCCCGCCGAGTATAACTCTTCCAGACAAGCCTGTGTTCTTCGCTTCTTCAGCTTTTGATTTCAGTCAAAAGACTATTCTCAACGTATGTGAGCACGTAGTCATTCGTTCGAACAAAGAAACGGAGCTGCAGCAAGTTATGCCATTTTTAACAGTCACCGGCTGTTTCTGACTCACCGCTCAGAATTTCTTGAAAAATCATAATCAACAAACTGTGGCGTTTTTACGTGCAAGCTTCCCTCGGGAACGTGGTCCAATTACTACATTCTTGTTTTTAAGTGACTGGTTCTCTGTAAATTTGCGACAGAAATTAGTAGAAAATTCAAATAATAGTGGAAGTAAAATTGATGAGAAATACAGATGCATCATTTCAATTCGTTATTACATTCCTGTTTTTATGCGACTGACTGTACGCATTTGTGACAAAAATAAGTTAAAAATTCAAATAATAATGGTATTAAAATAGGTCAGGCTTACAGATGCAACTTTTCGATTCGTTATTACATTTTTATTTTTAAGCGACTAGCTTTACGCATTTGTAACAAAAATGAGTAGCAAATTCAAATAATAATGGGATTAAAAAAGTTCAGAAATACACATGCATCAACAATTCATTATTACACTTTTGTTTTTAAATGACTGATTTTACGCATTTGGTACAAAAATGAGTAGAAAATTCAAATAATAACAGGATTAAAAGAGTTTAAAAATACTCTAAATGGTTCAAGAAAGGAAACAATTTTTATTGTGCATAAAAGTTCTCGATCAACTTCGAATTTTCAAGATAGCAGTGTGCGAAATAGTGTTCGGAAGAGATTGTGTGGTACGGCGAGCGGTGCCACACAATTGTGGGATCGCATAATCGCGCGATTCCTCGCGTCTTCGTCCGACGTTCTCGCGATTCGCCTCGCGCTCGATAATCAAGGATGACTCATTGGACGGCCGCTATCGCTCTCCTCGTCGAACGATGCTCGATACGCGTCTCGTTTCACACGAACGAACCACGGTTTCTTGTTTTTTCTTTCTTTTCGATTCGTTTCGAATACTCTTTTCTCTCTTCCGTGCCGGCGATCGCGTTTACCGAAGAACGGATTCGTTAATGCTTCCCCAATTTTCCATAGCTGCCCGCTATTTTTCTCTGTTCTTTATTCCTCTTTCCAGCTCACCGTGTGCTTGAAACAATGCTGTACAAACTGCACACTGGGTGGCGAAGACGGAACGTCAACGCTATTGCTCATTAACGCTTTGATTGTCAAAGCAGTCACGTTACGTATGCCATTGAAATGCTACCTATGCACTTAAAGATCAAACCAGATTTGTAGTTGACAATTTTTCCACGTGCTCCCACGAACATCTTTAACAAATATCTGTGGTTGAAAGGAAACACGCCGCACGCAGCACGAAAAGTTCGAGTTACGCCTTTCTTTTCAAACGAAATCAATTTGATTCTAAATTTTAATTATTATTCTTACATTTTCTAATCTTTTCAGAGTTTCTAGAGCTGTCCATAATCATCCCATAATTTCTCAATCTCCTTTCTCCAATATTTATTCAAATAGTATATGTATATATTTAATTTTCCATTCAAATATTATCGTATAAAGTAATCAAAATATAACAATAAAATCAAGATGGAAAATCGTATTTACCATTTTGTCAGAGATAAGTAACTGTGATTTATTGACGGGAGTGTATCAGTTCTGCAATTAAGAACGGGTTAATAATTTCCTTGCAAAATAATAATCCCAAAAAGACTACCAACTCGCATTACTCAAGACCGCTAGGTTTACGAACAAAACCGACTGCCATAGCGAACTAATAAAATAGTAATATGCACAGGCAAGCACAGTGGTTTAAAAGTAGTGCGAATACAAGCATCGCGAGAGTTTATTCACACATCGATTTGATAATGGAACCTCGTTCCACGGTTGGCTTTTAATGCCGGATTAAGATCGTTCCGCAACGTTCCGGTCTCGCGTGCTCGTCTTTAGACAACTAATCTGATTTACGCTGTTCCATTAGTCAGAGTTTGGAAACGAACAAACGATTCCTGTCGCGGCATTAACATTTTAATAGCGGTCTCACTAATAAGCGTCGGCTGGTATCATTTGTTCTTTCATTTGGATTGCTATAAATGCATAATCGATGGCATTAATGCTTCATCAGTCTCTGTGTATTCTGTTCTTTGTCTAATCTCTACTGTTGTCTTATGTACATACTAGATCGACGAAACTGTCGGACATACTACAATGCAAAATAGAAATGTTCAATTCTTTAACATACTCTACATCCGTTAATGAAACGATCCTGGCTTCGAGAAGCGAATATTCACCTTCCTACTCGAAGATATTTTAACTCGAAAATCAAACTTCTTTCTTCTGATCTAAAATATTTCCATTGTCTATGATTTTTTAAAATTTGGTAGATATGAAATTGATACAATACTCCATACAGTACTTAAATGTTTACTTATTGGTTAGATACCGACATATCTAATAATGTAAAAAATATTTATGTATATAAATAAAAATTAAATGCTGCTCCTTGAGCGCATTTACTAAGCGCATCACTTGAGAACAGTTGGATCGACTTGGTTAATTTTTGTTTTTTAAATGTTCGTAATATTCCAAATAAGGTTTTTAAGGAAAGAAAAATTGGAAAAGTTGCCAGGAAAAATGGAAAATTCTGAAAAAAAGGAAAGTACAAATTTATTGAAATTTGGACAGGACAATATCTGTCGGGTCAGCTAGTTTTAAATAATAGTACAGCAATTTTTAGTGACGCCTCAGAGACGTCTCTCGAGTGCTAAGAGTTAACCGTTCCGCTGGATATAGTTGCGCAGTAACTGAATCTAATATTTTGGTTCTTTGGTTCTTTAGTTAATTAGTTATTTCATATATTATTATATACGATAACTTTTTCTTTTCTTCTTCTCTTTCTCACAATGTCAGAATGTACATTATGTTGTGAAAAGTCTCATAAAAGATTTCCGAATAAAAAAATTATTAATCTTTTCAGACGCAAAGTAATGCGAGACCTACGAAACTGTCCCTAGAATTGGACACCAGGTCCCAAAGACTTTGACCACCCATCTAGAGACTATAAATTAGTTTAAGAGCCGAAGGTTCTTGAAAACGAAGCGACGGGACTCGTCCGATTTTTTTGCGACCTTCCAACGCCATAATATGAACAACTTAACCCTTATCCGTCACTTATTTCACGAACTAAATCTGTCCCTCCGCGTTAAATTGACACAGTGCTAAAAGATCGATGAAACAACGAGATAAACAGTGATTTTTCGATCTGTTTTCATTCAAATTGTTGAGTTCACATTCACATCTTACGGTTTTCCATCGGATTACCACTTTCTTAAACATTTTTTATGCCGTGCAATTTTCATTTCAAATAAGGTCTTAAAAAGTCATTACTCAATATTTTGCTAATAAAATCTCTGAGTTCCCCTGAAAAATCGCAAAGGTTCATGGAAAAAAATGTTATAGAACTTATTTTAAATGGTAAAATGTCTTTCATTGTCCCTTGAGAAATCGAAATGGCAACATTAACCATTCACTGCATGATTTTTTAAATTTGGATGAAAAAATTGAAAAAAGGTCAATTTCTGTGTCTTATTTAAAGGGAAAATATTGAAAAAAAATTAAAAGAACATTTTCAGAAAAATAAACATAAATAATCATAGTAAGAAAACACATTATTAATTTACTATATACCAGATTCGTTAACTGTATCAGATGTGATACACTATGCAGCGAGGTGTTAACAACGAATACGATCGACAGAAGAATATATTTGACGTAATACAATATCCAACGTAAAGAAAGAAAATGGCGATCGCCTGGAAGGGTTAACTCCGAAAGGACGTCTATGAAATGTGAGATCATTCCGTGACCTACGTGTTTTGGTTTGCGAAAAATGGCAATGGAGTCGCGGGAGAAGGAGGTGATAGGAAAGATCGCGTGTTCGAGGACATTCTATTGTCTCCGTTTAAGACTCAGAGATGCTGAAGCGCGACGCAACGGTGCAACGAGTTTCTTCGCGACCCGCATGGTACGGTGCACCGTGCACCGAATCGAGACAAACATCTTCGCCCCGACATTTCGGCTCTACGTTCCGGGCTGGTATCGGCCGCGAATCTCGTTTCCGTTTGATACAGACGGTGGCTTTCGGTTCACAATAGCCCGAAGCAATTAACGCCCGATAACAATTAGCTACTTTGAAGCGGGTTCGCCAATGTCGGCCGCCACTGTCGGCAGGCGCACCATACACGCCGAGCGTTTGGGAGAGTCGTGATTCGCGTTCGACAAACTCCGAGTTGTGCCCCGTTAAATATTAACCCTCATCCGCGCCATTGTTGGGTCGTTTCCGACCCGGCTAATACGTCTCGGGTGTCCCGAATTTAAACGGCAAAACTTTAGAATCGCGTAGAGGACCGAAAAACTAAGACAAAAAGTCTTTTAGAGATTTGCTCGTTCTTGCTTCGTTTTGGAGAAAATCGCAAAGAAAGTAACAAAACAAGTTTTCATTTTTGTACTTGTTTATTTGCGATTTTCTCCAAAACGAAGCAAAAACGAGCAAATCTCTAAAAGACTTTTCGTCTTAGTTTTTTGGTCCCCTACGTGCTCCTCGAATTTTGCCAATTAAATTCGGGACACTCCGTATAACAACCGTTACAACCGAGTACGCGATTACCTCCACAACGTGTAATACTTTCGGCGTCGATTGCGCGCTGATTGTTATCATTGTTAATAACAGGTAAATAAACACTTTGACTCGCGTAAAGTAGCAGGTCACGGATAACGCAATTATTCACAAACGAACGTACGTTAAAAGCTGCGCCTAAGGGCCCGTGCAGAAATTATTCCCCCGTTTACGATAGAGAATTCTTTGAACGTGTATTCTTTATTCTTTTCTCGTTCTTTTTTAACGAGCTGCTTCGTGTAAACAATCTGCTTGAAATCAGAGACGTTAGAGCCTTCGACGAGGAAAATGTCTTTAGAATACCCCCAGGAAATTCAGAAAACCAACTGCGTTGTGTCGTCCTTTTATCAGCTGACTATGACACGACGAATCTTTATGCAATTACGGCTTTTGAAGATTTTCTAAAAATGCTAGGACATAAAATACGACAGAACTTTGTACGATTTTCATTTCTTTCCGATCTGCGAAGGCTACCGCCACGGAAACTAATATTTCATTTGATTTGAGTTTCTTGAAAGTTGCCTAGAAAAATTGCGAACTGCACAAACATCCGCAGTCTACTCATAATTAAACTGTACGCGCGCAAGTTGGCTCAATTAAAAACGAATTTCCTCGAAGGAGAGATTGAACATCACTTTTCGTACTAGAGTTTAAAAGGTAGATCGTTAGGTGCAATTAATTACGCAAGTACCTACTTCTCGTAGTAAGGAATTGTCTCCTCCACTTCGTGTATTGTTTATCCGTGTCGATGAAACCTCGAGCAGCAGACATTTGCTTCTAATTGTAACTTTTCTAGCTGAATTCTATAAATTAATGGAACATCGACGGCGACTATACGTTGCCCGCAAGCTAACCTCTTGCCCTACAATTTCTCCTACGACTACAATGATTAGAAATTCTTACGTGGCTCACAGAGTCGGTGTAGTATCAAACTTTTAGTTAGAAATTGTTCGTTCCTCATAATTTCCTAGAAAAACAGTATCATCACGACTATGCAACTTGATATCGTAGAGCGAATCATTGAGAACTAGATTTTTGCGAGAACTGTGACTCGATAGAATCAAAACAGGAACGTCCCAATTTCTCGGATACATTCTTGCATGTTTAGGAGCCAGATTGGATTAAATTCAGACTTGTGAATTTTGTAGGAAACTGTTGTGCTTTATGCTCCGCTGTGTCTGAAGCGAAGAATGCAGATAGACGTTTGTATACGTATATTGATCCAAAAGACTCTTATCTCTTCTAAAATGATGCCAATTGGCTTGGCTATCGGAACGCAGAAACTAGATGTATTTAGAGTGGACGCGAAGGGGTTAAATGTTTTCGTAATCCGACAGAAATCGTGGCGGCACGGAAGAATTCGAGCGGCGTTGTTTGGAGTGTTTGGTGCCACCGTAGATCGTGTTGCGCATTGTTGTTGGGTGTGCAGCACGGTTGCAAAGCGATTCGCGACAAAACACGGCGCGGCGTGGAAGGAAGCAGCGAGAGCACGCTGGAGCAAAGTAGACCGAGGAGAAACGGTGAGCTCAGTGTTTACGAACGTGTTCTTCGTTCGCAGACGCCGAGGCTCGCCTCGCCTCGCCTCGCCTCGCCTCACCTAGCCTCGCTTTGGCTTGCATCGACTCTCCTGTCGGAACGAAAAGGTCGAAAGAGCGAAAACCGTCGGGCAGCTCTGGCGTTCGACCGGGGCCGAAACTCGCCGAGCGGGCACGAGCTTGTTCTCCGACACCAACGAGAGAACGCCTCTCTCTTTCTCTCTGTGCGAACGATTATCGAAAAGAGAAGAAAAGGGAACAAAGAAGAAAAGAAAAAGGAAGAGAGGAAGAGGGGGAGCCGGCGAGAGAAAGAGAGGGAAAGAAAAAAAGGGAAAGAGAAACTGCTCGGCAGGTCCGTACGCGAAGGAAACCGTAGGTAATCGCGCGAGCAGAAACGCTGACGTAGATAAGGGAAACCCTTACGACCGCCTCCGGTGGCGGCTAGCTATTTACGAGCAGTCTCGCTCTGTTCGGACGGAACAGCCGAAAGGATTCGCTGGTTTGCCCGCGTCTGCTCTCGCTCCCCGCCCACCCGAGATCCAGGAATTATTCCGCACCCTCGTGAAATTTCAAATTTCCTAACCTTTTCCTCCGCGTCGTATCGCAGATCTACCAGCTGCGCGGAGTTACTGGCAAAAATTTGGGAAAACTGGGAGAAGAGTAGGAGCGGAAGAAACGAGAAATATCGGGAATTACGGGCGTTCGAATTCCATGCAATCCGAGTTGTTGGCATCCAAATCCCACGCGTCCGAGTTATGCGTATCCAAACCCCCCACGCTTCCAAGGTGTGTACATTCGAATCCTACGCGCCCAAGGTACACGTATCCGAATCCCACGCGTTCAAGTATCCCAGTTTGCACGCATCCGAATCCAACGCATCCAACTTGCACGCATCCGAATCACACGCGTTGACATTGCATGCATTCGAATCCTACGCGTCCAAATTCCACGCGTCCGAGTTGCACGCATCTGAATCCAACGCATCCAACTTGCTCGCATCCGAATAACACGCGTTGAAATTGCATGCATCCGAATCCGACGCGTCAAACTGTGTACGTATCCCAGTTTACACGTATCCAAATTCCACGCGGCTAAGTTTCACGCATCCAAGTTCCCCGCAATTAAATTGTACGCGACCGATAAAAAATTCGAAAGTTCTTCTCATAAGATCTCGGAAAATCTCCGGCCGCGAAGGTGGTACGACGAGATCGTCACGTTCTCGATCGGGGAGCTCCGGAGTCTCTCGCGATCGTTATCCAATTTTTACAAGCCGCGTGCGCGCTCGCGCTCGCTTCGAGCACGCGTTAATGGGGTTACGTAACGAGTGAAGACCCGCGTCGTATCGAGCAACCGTGGCTCGCCAGTGGATTCCCCGTCGATCGCCGTGCGTCGATCGCTCAAGGAGATCGCACGTTCTCCGCGAGCCCGCAACAGGGTTCGCTGAACATGGAACGGCGTTGATGAACCTCGCCCTTTGCGTGCGCTCGAGCCCGCCTTATCCAATCGGCATACTCGACGCGCCGCCTTCAGTCGGCTGAAAGTTTCTTGGAACTTGCAGAGAATGCGGCGAAGAAGGGAAAATTTCACGCGCACCTCAAGAAGAGTCTATTGGCGTTGCGAAGGCGAGTGCTTAAGACAGGTATGGCCACTAATTGCTCTGTCTGATGGGGCTTTGATCAAATCGAGGGCCACCAGACCACGCCCCTTGGGACATTCTGCATAACCAGAGCAAAGAAACCACGCCCGTTCGTACATCTCAGACAGAAGAACTACCAATGTCACACCTTTGAAGACATCTAGATATCAGAAGCAAAGAAAACCACGCCTCTCGCGCACTCTACGCAGTGGGAGCAAAGAATCTACGCCTCTCAGGGTAGTGTACACACCCTTGAGAGCGCATTACACAAGAACAGCAAAGAAACCACGCCTTTCAAGACCGTCTAGACACGAGGAGTAAAGAAACCACACCCCTCGATGCACTCTACCCGAGAAGAGCAAAGAAACCACGCCCCTCGAGGCACTCTACCCGAGAAGAGCAAAGGAACCAGGCTGCTGGAGGCGCTCAATGTACGTGGCTAACTATGAAACCTTTTTTTGCAATCAGTATCGGACCTGTAAGACATTGTCCTGTTTCCCTGACACCGTTCGCCCAGAAGGGCGACGTTGATTGACCTCTGGGAGCGTACTGCTGCAACAACGCCGTCCAGCCTCCTATTCCAATGTTTAAAAATGTTAAAAGAACGCGGCAGAAATGAATAAAACACAAATCGGTGATTATCTCGAATTTTCCGGCTCAAAACTGCCAGGAAAGATGATCCGTCAGGTGTAAAAGTCTCCCGGTTTCGCAACGGGGAGCATGCAAAGTAGTTCGCGGGTCGGTTAGTTGGAAAACGATTTTTTTACTGTTTTTTTAATGATCGCTCGACGCTCTCGCGAACGCCTAGCGCGTTCGTGTTCGCCAACAAGGTTGCCAGATGACGCGGGACTCGAGAGAGCGTGTAAGAGAGAGAGAGCGAGAGAGAAAGAGAACGGTGCGCCTCGGGACGAGGAGAGGAGCGAGACGTTTTTCGAGGTTCCGTCGGCTCCGCGGCGTCGAACGAAAATACCAAAGACACGTATCGCCCCGAGAAATTTCCACGGCGCGATGCGAAGCTCGATGTGAAAGGAGAGGAGACGGAAAGTCAGTTCAAGAGGGAAGAAGACCGAAGGAAGAGAGAGAGAGAAAGAGAGAAGGTAGCTCGTCTTTTTTTAACGAGGCGAAGAGGAATATTTTCTTCCTGCGGCGAGCAGAGTTTCGCGCTGTGCGAACCCGTCGGAAAAACTTCTAATCCGGCAACGCTGGCTCTTGAGCGAGAACAGGCCGGTACAGCCTGATAAAAATAAATTTGCGCCCGGAATAATCGCGGAGCTCCCTAGAGATCCGTATGGACGTCGGCGTGCGGTGGTCGTCTAGGTGCTGGTGTTCGCGAGAAACAGACCAAGAGAGAGAGAGAGAGAGAGAGAGAGAGAGAGAGAGAGAGAGAGAGAGAGAGAGAGAGAGAGAGAGAGAGAGCCCGGCCACCTTTCAGAGCCGCGGCGTTATTTCGGCGTTATTTCGGCGTCCACGATAAGCCCGAGACCGGAGAGCGACCAGTCACGTTGGCCGCGACAGCCTCGATAAAAAGGGCCCTCGCTCGCTTTCCACGAGCAGCCCGTGGTCCGAACGATATCGTTGTTTCTCGCCTTTTTTTCCACCGCGGAGTACCGTGAGACAAACCTATCGGTCCGCGGAATCTAAAAGACACGGCGCGCCTCTCTAACAGACGCTGAAAACCTCCTACTTCTCCTCCCGCAGCAAATAGGAAACTAGTTTCTGGCTGGATGCCTCGCCGCGACGTATACGCGTCGTCGTCCTCGTCGATGACGATAATTGCATGCGCGATAGCGACGCCACAGAGAGAAACCCATTGTCATGCTGTGTCCAACTTGGAGCCAGCACCAACAACGTTCTCGCCCCGTTCTTCGGCTACTTTTCAACCCAATTACATTTTTTTCCGACCGATCCAGATCGCGACCTCGTTTCTCAAACGCACCAGCGTCTTCCTTATCTCAGCTGATCAAGGAAACAGTTTTCTTCCGGTATGAGACGGCCATGTTTTTCTCACGACAACCCTCTTCTTCTTTCGAAGTTTGACCACCGCTTACTGCCAGATTGACACGGTATATTGTATCTCATCGTATTCCAACGAAAGATATCGATGCACACCACTTTATAGTCTGAAATAGAACTTTATGGAACCCATGAGCTCTCGACACGCTCCAGAACAATGTCAAATCGAATAGATATACCTTCGCCCACGACACACCGAAAGCCATGGTTTTGTATCGAAAGAAAACTGTCATCGAAAAGAGAAATATCAGTCGCCTTAGATTGATCTATTTGTCTGCGATACAAGGTTCTGCTATATGCATTTGTTAACGACTTTCACAGTGCACGGCTGTTCCACCGCAGTCAATTTACGAAACAGGGAATTTTAATGTCCCTCGTATGAAATATATGAAACTGTTGCTCCTCTAATATTCATTTCAAAAATACAGTTCACCTGTTGCCCCGTCATCCGTTTCATAGTTGATATGGCCAGTAATTTCTCATACATACGACTACGCTTATTATAAGAAGGACAATTTGATTTCGATGTAAAACAAAATCTTCAGAAGTAGACTGAAAGAGAACTAGTCAAATACAAAACTGGAAAGACTGTAGAAAAATTCAAGAACATTGTTACATTATTTTCGACGTTTCAAGATGATTGATTTGTACAAACATTTACTTTGCATAAAGATACGTCCAGTTATACGTTAGACTTAATATTATATTGACAAGGTGTAACGGATTTTCTCTAAAACAATATACAATCAGAAAATGGAGGATCACCGAGCCTACCGAAACCTTCCAACAATTTTTCGATACGCACGATTCCGTTTTATTCGACGGGACTTTTTCATTCCACCTCGTTTTCATTGGCCGTTATCGTTCGCCAACCAGTTCGTCGTTACATTGTGTTTAGCACGCGTGTTTGCAAAGGAGCTTCGTTTAGTTAAATAAATAAATAAAACATGGAGTGCAGTTCACGAGCGACGAGCCCGTCCCACGCCCCGTTTCCGTGACAATGTTCGTCGAGCACGATGCGAACGTCATCCTGCAGCCTGGAGCACCGATCAAATCTGTCGGCTGTCGAGTTTTCCCCGGTTTCGAGCCTTGGACAACTTATGATCGCGATTACTTCTTTGCTGAGGTCTCTCCTAAACTGTCAGCTCCTTTGACCCTTTACCCCGATCGTCCATTTTCACGCAAGACCAGCTAATGCAAGTCAATGTTGGAAGTAAAATTAAATTCGCCGTAAAGGACAAAAGGCACGACCAAAAAAATAAACCGAATTTACCTTATTTTCGAGCATTCGACGAAACCGAAGAAAACGCAGCTGACAAACTCGTGCTGTACTTTTTAATCGTTAGTGTACCGAGATTTATAGTTATACAGCCATAGCCACCTCGGTAATTATTGCGAAAGGGTCACTGTACTCCGATTTTGATGAAATTTTGATGAAACCTTTTTCTGTTCCAAGATATTCGAGATATTAGCAAAAAACTATTGCTAATTCTGTATTGCATTTTCTATATACTTGTACGTCTGTTTTCTTTTTTAAATACGCGAATTTCTGTAAAACTAAAAGCGACCCCTCTATACTGGAAAAGGAAAAAGTTGTTTAAAATGTCGAAATCTATAAAATATTTAAATGTCATTAAAATCGGAGTACAATGATCCTTTCGCAATAATTACCGCCACCTCTAATGAAAAATGTAGTACTCCCAGGTTCCCTAATTTCTATGCGATTACAACAAGAGCAGAACTGTTTCTATTACCTAACACTGTGGTGCTCAAGGTGGTTCGGAACCCACCTTAATAAACTGTAGGTCCCGTCGCGAAGTAACCAAGAGTCGAGAGCGACGTAAAAGAAAAAGAAGAACCGACTACCACCAACTGATAAAGAAACTTGTTCACCAGAGTCGTACACAACAATCATTCGCCGTTAATCCAGCCATGATCCGACTTCCCAATTCCGGGATAATCGAATTTTCTGACGATTCGCAAAATCGAAATTTTTCTAAAAATCTCGTAAAAAAGAATCGCGAAAGTGTCGCGACGCAGGTACACTGACCAGCGACAATGCTTAGGAATAAATCAAATGTCAAGAGACGATTGCGCATTATTATGAACAGTCCCATAAAATTCGCTGGAATAAAATCGTTCAGAAATACGTAGCTGCGTAACGCGACTCGTAAAACAGTCTAATCTACGAGCCTCGCCACGATTAGGAGCCAATGGTGAAACGATCTTACGATACTCACCGGCATCGGGTGAAGTTTTCTGGTCGATTTCGAGTGCTCGGCCCAACGCGAAATCGCTTAATTTTAAACGTTTCGCCGCGATCGTTCGGACAGAACGAGCCGATTCGCGAGCAAACTACCGCAACGCCGCCGCTCTGGGACTGCGTAATTGTATCGAGCGTATGTGCGTGGCCGCCGAGGCTCCGGGGCCATCGATTTTTTACCGGCACGTATTTCAAGTAACGTTGACCCGTGCGCTTCGAAAATCTTGCGATGGTGTTAGACAGCTATGGAAATTATGAGCTTGCCGGCAGTACGTGATAGAAAAATGACAGTCTCTCGCCGCTGTACTGTGGGGAAAATACCGATTTAGCAGCGCAAAATATTTAATACTACTTCTTACGTCGACGCACTCGCCTCTAGACGTTGTAATCGACAATTTTACTTCTGAAATCAACAATTGTTAAGCGTGGCAAAGGTTGAAACTAGTTGTTCGAATATTTGATTCTAATATTGATTCGAATTATTAGTCAAATAATAGTAAGCGTATGCTAATAATAGCATTTGTAGGTCGAAAATTAATAAAAATCCCACTGAATTCTGTTGAATTAATACTCCAGCATTTGTTGAAAATTTTTATAAACCCTGAATGCGTAAGATCCGCAGTCTGCTAATTGTAATAACCGTGTTCAGAAGCATTAGGAAAATACAGAAGTAAAAAGAAACAATTTTTCGGAAATGTTTAAACAATCTTTCTCAAGGAGGTTTTCAAAAATTAATTCCTTAATTCGTTGTAGGAAATACTAATGATTTTTGCATGAATGTTAGGAATGGAATATGTAGTTTATGCGTTTCTCAAGTATTATATTAGAGCTTGAGAGGTTGCCAAAAGTGGAGGGATTTGATTTTCCGAGGCAATTTAATTGATACAAGTTAATTATAATTTTTAGGAGTGTTTATCAAAAAGTTGAGATTTTAAGATGTTGGAATATCCAGGGTCCTTTAAACGGTCGCGTATGGAACGCCTTATAATATGTAAAGAATTCAGAAATCTGATAACCGATCTAATGACCGAGGTGCTGCTAGATCTTGTAAAGCTTCAGCAAGCAGAGTATAACTAAAAAGAGGATTGGTCCATGGGTCTGTCCTTGCGCTGTGGTTTTCAACGGCAGCCTGATTCGAGCTATCAGTAGTGACTCAATCGTGAAAGTGGCTCGGTGATCTTCATTCGAAAAAGAGGCTGCAGCGGCGTCGATAAATTTGGATTTCTAGCGCGGAAAGGCTCGGCGAGCGATTCGCTCGGAGAAAGTTGTTCCTCCGTTAACTATTCAGAAGTGATTCGACGAGATACGTCCATTAACCGAAGTCGTCAATAAACTGGCCATTAAGATATCGTTCCCGGCGAGTGAATGGAGAGATTCGAGCAGGTTGCTCGGATTAGGTGTCCTCCGAGAAAGGGGCGAATCGGGGGGGGGGGGGGAATGTTTTCGCGGACGTAGGGGAGCAGCATCGTCTGTATCGCGTTCTGTTGCGTCACGCGGCGCGTTTCGAGAGCGCCGATATAGAATACTATATCGTGAGTCACCGAAAACGCCCGGAAAAAGGCGGTGGCGGTGTTTCGTGGCTCGATATGGTCGGCCGAAACTTCGAGCCACGATATTCGTTCCGTAGCCGGAAGCGTCGCCCCGTTTCGTTCTATCCGGTGCCGGGATTCGTTCGAAACTGGAAGAACAGAGTCTCTTTTACCCTCTTTTTCTTTCTCGCTCCGCAACGTTCCGCTCTATCCTGCTCTCGATCGACGAAGCTAATCCTCGCGACAAGACCGCGAATCCTACGCGAGATATCTTTCTTTTCGATTTCCATCGACGACTGCGACTATCGCGTCCGTGACGAGGCGGCTGGAGGATCCTGGGGATCTCTGGTGAATCTGTGAAGATCAATTTGGCAGACTCGAACCACTCGAGATCGTCTTCGATTTCAACAAGACTCTACGCGATGCCAACATACATATCTTGGTTCATCCTGAAAAATTGTTGACGATACAAACGATTGAATGAATCATGGATCGAGTTTCTGATACAAGTGAAGGTCGATTTATGCTATCCGCACCAGGCACTTCTATTCGAATGCATTGAAGAGTGTCTAAGAATTATCTTGAACCGTAAGAAACGCCTAGGATTCGCGTCTCGGGGCCGACGTGTCCCAGAAAACCGCGAGATTCAGTCCCCACGCGAGGACCATGAGCAATAATCTTGCGTCACATGCTTCAAGAACATTTTCTCAAGTTCTTGAGAACCGCAGCGAGTAGAAGGATTCGATGGACGAAGGTTTCGCCAGATCTCGATGGAATGATGAAATAAATTTGGGACCCGGGATTTTGACGGGGCCGGTAGTTCCTCGGCCTCTTCCCTCCGTACCGTCGCGTTGTTCCGGCGCGCTTGAATCCTCGGGTTTTGAAGAGACGCGTATATCTCTCGCGGCGCGGCGAGGCTCGCTGCGAGTCTCGCGAGAGACAGAGACGGTGAAGGAGAGTGGCGGTGAGCGGGAAAGACGCGTGTTACGAAACCATAGTCTGCGAGGTTCGAAGGAGGTGGTGGTGGAGGAGGTGGAGGTGGAAGAGGAGATGGTGGATGAAGAGAAGGAGGAGGTAGAGGAGGAGAGCAGCCCGTTCGACGAGCTCTCTTCGTGCGGCCGTTTGTGTTCTATCCTCTTCTTGCTCGAGCTTCTCGTACCGGCGCTGCTTCTCTCCTTTCCTCTCGTTTCCTCCTCCGCCACCTCCGCCTCCACCCGCCGCTTCAACCTCCCCGAACCCCGTCACCCCGTCTTTCACATCAACCTTCCAACTTTTCCTCCTCTCTCGCCCGTTCATTCGTCCGTCCATCTTTCTCTCGCTCGTTACTCTCCTCTCGGTCTCTCCTACCCTCTCTACGTTCGTTCGTTCGTTCGTTCGTTCGTTCGTTCGTTCGTCCGTCCATCCGTCCGTCTATCCGTCCGTCCGTGCGTCCGTCCGGCTCACCGTTTCCACCTCGACATTTGCTTCGGGCTAAAATAAAAACACGACGGAGATAACCGAGCCGGGAGAAAGGGAAAGGGAGTAGTAGTCGGCGTTGGCTCGCTAAGAACGGCGAAAAGAAAAGAAATGGACGGTAGAAGAAAGCGAGAAAGAATGGAGGGAAAAAAGGGAAAAGAGAGAGAGAAGAAAGGGAGGAAGAAAAATCAAGAATCGCGCGCGTCAAAATTCCGCGCGTACGAGTCGCGCACGTTGAGATTTTATGCATCCGGATTTCAAGCGTCCCAGTCGCACGCATCCAAATTGCACGCTTCAAAATCCCGCGCGACCAAATCGTACGAGTCGAAATTCTACGCATCCAAATCGCACGCGTCCGAGTATCCAAATCGCAAGCGTCCGAATTCCAAGCGTTCAAATCGCACGCGTTGATATTCTACGCATCCGAGCCGCACGCGTCCAAACTCCAAGCGTCCAAGTAGCACGCATCTAAATCGCACGCGTTCGAATTCCAAGCATCCAAATCGCACGCGTGCGAATTCTAAGCGTCCGAGTGAGTCGCACTCGTCCAATTTCCAAGAAAGAAACGAGAAAGGTAACGCGATCAGGGGAATTTCGGCAGAGCCCAGTCTCTCCTCCGCGAGAACTATCTCTCTCGGACAGAGAGCGGCAGCACACAGCACATACGATAGAGAGGGAACAATAAAGACGCGGACACGGGGCCTCGCATGACTCGGAACGCGATTTACGCGCGTTAGGTCTGAAAGACCCCCGCGTCGCTCCACGCCGCACCTCTGTTTTTCTTTTTTCTCGATCCGATCCGTGCCGATCCGTGCCGTGACGCGAAACAATCTGTTCGGTGGCGTGTACGCGGCGGTTCGCTCGAAAAAAAACACCGGCTACCAGGATTTTCGACGGCGCGCGGCATAGTTCGCGATCGAAAGCCGATCGCACCACCTGTGCTCGCCGGACGGGATCGGCCGATAATAGTCTAATGAACTGGAGTTCAAGCCGTTCTTTCGTAAAGTTTGATTCGGCAAAGATTCAATTCATTTCTAAATTTTATAAACCTCCAAACTTGAGACGAAATCATTTATGTCGTCGTTCTTTCGTAAAGCTTGATGGAGGTACAATTTATTTTTAAATCTTGAAATTTGAGATAAGATCATGTTTATCCTCGTTCCTTCATGAAGCTAGATTAAGTAAAGATTCAATTAATCATGTACATCGTCGTTCGTTCTTAGAGCTTGATTGAGTGAAGATGCAATTGATTTTTTAATTTCAAAATCTTTCAGCGAAGATCATGTATGTAGTCGTTCTTCCGCAAAGCTTGATTTGGTGAAGATTCAATTCATTTCTGAATTTTATAAATCTTCAAACTTGAGACGAAATCATTTATGTCATCGTTCTTTCCTAAACCTTGATGAAACTACAATTTATTTTTAAATCTTGAAATTTGAGACAAGATCATGTATATCCTCGTTCCTTTATAAAGCTAGATTGAGTAAAGATTCAATTAATTTTTAAATCTTGAAATTTGAGACAAGACATGTACATCGTCGTTCGTTCCTAGAGTTTGATTGAGAGAAGATGCAGTTTATTTTTTAATCTCGAAATCTTTCAGCGAAGATCACGTAGGTAGTCGTTCTTTCGTAAAGCTTAATTCGGTAAAGATACAATTCATTTCTGAGTTTTAGAAATGTAGAAATTGAATTGTAGCAATTTGCTGTGACGTCCTTAAACCTGAAAGTAGCTTTCGCACTTGGTTTCCTAATTGGCTGAATCAGCGATCGTTTACAATCCCACGATCGTTCAAAACCTAGCCAAGGATCCCAGTTGACGCAACGATCGCGAAACACGGTCAGATTCGAGGGAGCAATAATCCGAGGCTGTAAACGGACGGCAGTCAAAGTTAGTTGAAGTCATTAAGCAGGTACATTAAACACCCCAACGAAGCATCTTGTCCGAGTGCGCAACTACTTACGCGTTCCACACACGTTTCTACGAACGCAATGTCTGTCGTAAAACAAACACATCCTCCGCGACGACAGGAGAAGTTCAATTTTTTTAAAAAATAATACCTCAGACAAGATAATATTCGAATTTCGCAACCGGTGGACTCTAGGAGCCGCTCCCTGTAGCTCTCGCGAGGTTCAAGAGACGTTTGCTTTCGAAACTACAAGTGGAACTCTAGATTTATACACGTATCGCTCAGCTGTAATATAGTGACCACTGAAGCTCACGAAAAGATAAATATTTAACACTCGAATAATTAGACGAGTCGAAAGCAAATGTCCGCGCGTATTATTCTGTTACAATTCTAGAAATAATTCGAACGTCGGACATTCTTCAACGAACATTTCTCGAAATAAATTCAATCTTGCGCTATAAAATTATGTACATGTGTACATTAGCCGCGTTTAGCTCTGTAGTTCCCGTGCTAATCCTTCGAGGAAGGATTAACCTTCCGAAGGATTATTACCATAATCTCCAGGCGATTTAGACTCGTGGGTATTTCCGAATCCTAGAGGCCAAGAACATTTGCACGTACTCCACGGTATTTTTCATAGCAGTATCAAATTCTAGAGAGCAGAGAATACTATGCGGAAGGGTGTTCGAGTTTGAACGAACGCCTTGCGTGGATTTCTTGGATGGGAAGAAATAACGATTTGCGTTAGAGAGGCACGGGAACGCGGTGCCGCGATAATTAAAATCGCAACCGTGCGAAGAATAATTGCCATGATCGCGGCACGTTAATACAGTGGCCTGATACCGGCAAAGACGCGTATCGCGGCATGGACCAGCAAGAGCGAACCGGATTACCGGGGGACCAAGGCTGTAACGATACTCGGCGTTTCGTGCCGCCGCCAACTCCGGACCACTTAACGACATTTTATACGCGGGCCTCCATTTTCCGGTTCTTTCGCCGCTTCTCGTTACAATTTTACGTGTTCTTCCGCTCGCTGTCCCTTCCGCTCCGAACGTCCGGCCTCGCCGAATCATCGGAACTCGCTCGAATCTAATCACCCGGAATACGACTTGGTTCCATCCGCGGCCGGTTTTCGATCGGTTGTTTCTGCACACGAAACGTGGTCACCGGTGACCGTAAAAATGATTGTCGCGAAATGAATGACATCGGATGTCGATCGATCACTGTCAAAATTAACGAGATCGTGCACTAGATAAGACATTCTGCTCAACCCCTTGACAATGATCAGAACTTCAACGTTTTTAACTTCCTAGAAGAAGGAGAATTAACTAGATCGCAGTGTAACGTCGAGTAGACTAAAAATTCAAGTTTACTCGAAGAGGTTTTAAGAAATTAAGTATTGTAGTAAATACTAATGATGTCTTTGTAAATATTTTACAGTGTTCGAATTGTTTATCCAGGGTCTTTTGAACGGTTGCACATGGAACGCATTGTAGCGAATAAAATATTCAGATATCTGATAACCGAGGTGCTGCCACAACATGTAGAGCTTCAGCAAGCAGAACGTAACTAGAAAGAGGCAGTAACTAAAAATTCTACTTAATTCTTTGCAGTACGATTTATTTTACGGTTACGGTAGCTGCCTAGAAGAAGGTAGAGGTTCTCATTAGCTCGGGGAAGTGTCCAGCACGTGTATATTCGTGACAAGTCGCCGGTACAGGATAGAGTCGAGGATCGGTTGTAGAATTTCCGAAGCTTTCCGAGGACAAGCTCTCGTCGCAGGATCAGGTCCCGGTTAGGTTTCTTCTCGGGAGGACCTTAAACGGTCCTAAATTGCCGCGGCAAAGAATACGGCTTTATCGAAGACGATTCGCGGATACCTGCATCTTGTAGGCTATTCATGTATTCCGAACTTATGGAATACATGAATAACTCCGACGGGACCGACCGACTACGAATCGGTGGAATCCAACGAGAGAACGAGAGGAAGAGAGAGAGAGAGTACTCGAGAAGTTGGAAGAGGGCGAGAAGGAGTCTCGATCTTATTGATAAGGTCGATTTATCGGCGGGGCACGATTTATCTGTGACGCGTGGCCGCCTCCGCGCTCTTTCCTCTCGTTTTTCCTGGTTCCCGGCTCTGTTACGGCCGCGATGAAATCGTTTACCGCCTCGTCCCGCCGCGGATAACACGCCGAAACTCTTTCGCCTCGACCACGCGGTTTACGTTTCCTTCGGGATGAGAACGATCTGTTCTCCCGCCTGTTACACCGCCCGAAAGGCGGGATTTCCTGCTTGCGATTCCCTATCGCGACCGTTCAAATTCCGGCCGTGCAAATTCCAGGCGGCCGATTCTACGCATGCAAGTTGCACGCGCCCGAATCCCGCCCGTGCAGATTCTACGCGTTCGACTCGCAAGCGTGGAAATTCTACGCGTCCTAATCTCATGTTTGCAAAGTCAATTTAACCGAATCGCACGCATCCAAAACTAAGCGTGTAAATTATACTCGTCCGTATCCCATGATCTTTAATTCTACGCGCCCCGTATCCTCAGCATCCGAATTGCACGCGTGGAAATGCAGGCGTGTAAATTCTACGCGGCGAAATCCTGCAAAGTCCATCTAACCAAATCCAAGCGGGTAAATTCAAATCCCACGAGCGCTAATTCTACGCGCCCGATATCCTAAGCGTCCGATTCGCACGCGCCCAAATCCCACGCGTCCAGATTCTATGCGACCAAATTGCACGCCTGAAAATCAAACGCGTTCGAATTGCACGGGCTCAAATCCCACGCGTCCAAATCCCACCGGTCCAAATCAAAACTATCCAAATTCCACGGGTCGCGATCCTGAAATCTAAAACTTCGCACGCGACAGGACTCTAGTAAATTCCTACGAAAATTTTATACGATCCTAGTGCATCGCTCGATCGTCTGATGTTCCAAGATTTCCTTCAAGGGCTAAGAGTTTCCACGCGAATACAAACGATGCATATGTGCCGTCATCCGCGTACGTTCATCGTATGCTTCGTCGATCGCTAAGCTCTTCCGTCAAAGGTACCTTGGTTCTGGTTAACGCGACGCTATCGAGTACTCGACGAGGTTTTCTATCCTGGTGAGACGCTAACGAGAGAAAACGCTTCGATTTCGACGAAATCGTCCAGTTCGAAGGAGAAAGCGTAATCGCTTGGAAATCCTGCAAGACACGCGGTTGGCCAGTCGATCCGCGGATTCGGAGATCGGCCGGCTGAGAGATAGTCGAGGGATATAGTCGTCGAAGCGTAATGTAGCCTTGACCTATTGGCGCCCTCGCGTCTGCTCGAAACTTCTCGCGGTTTGGCTTCGGTTCTCGAGAGGGCCGCGTCGAACACGCTTATCGTCGCCGTTTCTCCGTTTCCCGCGGATCATCGGCTGCGGAAATCGCGGCGACGATGTCCACGGAAATCGAATCCAACCGTACCAAACTATATTTTTATACTTCTCCCGTTTACCACGAAAAAGTCGACGCCACTCTTTCCGATTAGCGGACGGTACACACAAGTACTTGGACTCCATTTTGTTTCCTATAGTTCGTGCGGAACGTTTTTATTTTGCATAAAGGTGGTGCGCAGTCTACTCGCAGTAGATTCTACTGTGATCTTAAGTTACTGCACACTAAACCGACTCGAGAAAAGATTGACTGTGTAGAAAGTTGTTTGCGATCGTTCTCTTGTAAGGACATATTATTAGCATCTTGTCTTCACGTTTGAGATTATGAATTTTGTCCGCTGAACAAAGACGATATCGATCGGCCATCGTGTGCGCAACCTTCCGCCTTCAGCGTCTTGTTTTTATCCGCGGCATACTGTAATCCGGTTCTTTTACACGTTTCAGTATTGAAATGTTGCGTAGCCAACCAGAATATCTGGACAATTGAATACCTTCGGTACCTAACATTTCTTATTCAAATTCTTACTTTCGGACTAGAAATCGTAGTACATTAAGGACAAAGAATAGGCACAAATAATTTTAACCATGAATGTGGAAATCGTCTTTGAGGACTGGTCAATTGTTGACAATCAATTCCAAATTTTCTCATTTTTCGATCCTTATCGAACATGATCATTTCACTCTTGGAGACCTACACCTTGTGGGATTCCATCCTGATCCAGAATGGGAGAATTGTGATCGAGCAGGCCAGTTTCTGGCGATTAATGCGAATCGGTGGCCGTTTTAACAGAACATTCAGCAACGGATAGGATTTCCTCGGGTTTTCTTGTTTCGCAACGGTTTCTCGATATTGTATGTCATTCGGAGACGATTTCGAGGAGGACGAGAAAGGCGAGAGAGAGAGAGGAGAGAGAGGGTGAAGCGGCCGATCCCAGACGCACTCTTTCGCAACGAAATTTGCTTCGTCGGTCTCGTCTGCTCTTGGTATCTTTATTTCCGGCGATGGCCACGCGCGTCTGCAATTCAAACGTCCTCTCATGGCCGGCGGGGTTTATCGCGGCGGCGACGATCGCGCGCCGATAACGTACATCGCAAGAGAGAAGGAAAGAGAGAGAGAGAGAGAAACATTGAACAAATTCTACTGGTCCGAGAAGGAACGGGGCTAGGGCACGACCAGACCTTGCGCAACGAATACAAATGCTGGCCTGTCCCTTGGAGGCGCGTGACGGGATTCGTAAAAGGGTGGTCTCTCTCTCCCGTTGCCTTCGACGCAGGGGCTATCGTCTCCTGTTCTCCTTCGGCGATTTCGGCAGGTTAAAGACGCGATAACGTTAGCCAGGCCCGAAATCGAGCAGTGCAATCTCGCGGCAATCTTCCCAGCCCCCTCCACCAACTACGGTCAAAGGGGGATTATCGTTCCGGACTCGGCATGTGTCACTATGATTGGTATTCACGCAAATATTAACGCACCCGAGACCGCCAACGGGAATTCGCAACATTTCACATTCTGATTCTGGTTCCCGTTGGCCGTGAATTTATGTCATCTTGCGAGCTGTCCTTGAAAAACACTTGCTCCATTTCGGAAATCAGCGTCCTTGCACTCCGGCAATCCGAAACGAGTTCTATCATTTTTATTATTCTTGAAAAAAAATGTATAATTTCGGATGAAAGACAGTGGCCTACAGACGCGAGAGATTTTACGCGAATTTGTTTAAAAATTCCTCGATCTCTCCGGTTCCTCGGAATGAGCGAGTCGAACAAAACGGCGGAACCTAATCGTCACACGGTTAGGATACTAGCCGCTCGCTGGGTCCGACGGCTGGGCGCGCTGACTTTCTCGCGTTTCTCCCTCTTCTCGCCGATACTTTTCAGCCGATCAGCTGATCCGATTCGCGGCGGCGTTACTCGATCGACGAGCGAGCGGACCGCCACGCTTCTTCGACTTAGGGCCTAAAGCAAGAGTCAATTCTCCCGGGACTGCCGACCGGTGTCAACCGCCAAGCAAGGCCCACGGAGCAACTCCGTTTTACAACGCTTTACAAGCTCCATTTACACTGAACCTCTCTAACGCCTTCAACCTGTCGATCAACATTTTGGGATTCGTTTATGCTAGAGTTGCGATTTCATTCGCTCGTTAACTCTCCGCACTCGAATGGCGACCTAGGGGCACCAAAAATGATTTTACCAGAATTCGGAACAACTCTTACACGATCTCACTAATTTCTACATAACAAACACACAGTTTTTATCTTGTTCTAGGACGTCTGAATGTTTTCGGTCAAACGAACCCTCTAACGTCAATGAAATTCTGGAATCCATAAGGGTAGCTCCGAGTACGGAGGGTTTGTTTCTGAGCAGCGGAAGAGTAAACTCCGTTTACTGCTTCCACGTAAACACAGTTCACCCAGGTATGTTTTGGCGGCACGCATGAAAGGTTTTTGAAATTTTTAGACAGATCTGACAGGAATACTCTGGATCAAGCTATCCACCTAGAGTTTCTCTGAGCAAGCTCGAAGATTCGCGAGACTTCTCGGTAGTGCGTAAGGAACTGATTGCGCCGTGTTTCACGGAGTCTCCGTTCTTCTGTGCGCGGAGACGCGACGGAACGAGAATCCGGTTCTACACCTCGTTCCTCGGCGATATTTGAAAGACGAGAAGCTGAAGGAAAAAGGGGGACAGGCGAGGGTGTGTCGGTCGCTTAACTTGGACTCATCTTGGAGACTTACATTTTGTAGTGATGCTGCATGTGATGCGCTAGATGCAGATCGGCCGGGTGTTGCTGTATCTGTTGTTGTTGTTGCTGCTGTTGCTGGTGCTGCTGCATGGCCTGGTGATGGTGTGTCTGCGGGGGGTCCAGGCTGGAGGCGCCCAGCAGGGTGGCGCTCTCCCTAAACAGCGTTGCCACCTGCATCCTTGCCGATTATATTCCTCTGGTTGCTCGAGGGCGAAGAGTTGCGCTTCCTGTAGGCGATGGTCGTGCGAGAAGAGCACGCTCGATGCCTTCTTCGGCCTGCCGATAATTGGATAGCGTAACTGGGGGGAACAAAAGGGTCTCTATCTATCTCTGTTGGTCTGGCTGCGAGGCAAGAGAGAAGGTCTCCGCTCGGTTTCCCGTCGCTTCCGCTTCGATGAGTTTCCCGGTGGAGCGAGAAGAGCGGAGCTCGACGAAGCACGAGGATATCGGCCCTAGTAGTGGTCGTTCGAGGAGCGACAAATGACCGGTCCGGATTCCGGACCTTACGCCTTTGTTGTTGTGGTTGTTGTTGTTGTTGTTGTTGTCGTCGTCGCTACTCGCGGTACTCCTGCTGGAAAGAAGTGTGCTCCTCCTGGCGGCTCCGACACTGGCCGCTGCTCCCGACGGCTCCGGTCGAGGCACGCGAGCCAGCGAGCGAGCAGGCAAGAGCAGGCTGAGCTAGCGAGCGAGCGAGCCGTCGGCTCACGGCCGAGAACACGGACAGCTTCCGCCACCTCCGCCTCCGCCTCCGTAATCGGGACGAAGCTCGCACGAAACTGCACTCACTGTGTGGCACACTGTCACCGGGGGCAAAATATACGTAGAATATCACCGTGATCCCGACGACGGGACCGAGCCGAGCCGCGCCGCGCCGCGCCGGGTCGGGTCGAAACCGTGTCGCGATTCGAGCCGATCGTCGCGCGGGCTGAGTCGGTTCGAGCGCGCGATAACAATACTAATGGAGTAACGACGAGCCGAGCCGAGCCGGGCCGGGCCGGGGCCTGGAGCGAGCGGAGCCGTTCAATCGAGCCCTCTCGAGCTGAACGTCCTCCGGTTATCGCTCGCGATCCTCGTTACCATCGTCATCGTCCTCCAGGATAGCCGGCGAGACCGGTCTCGAGAGCGAGAACCTCCTCCGCGCTCTCTGCTCGCTCTGCACGCCGACGGATCCTTCTTCTTCTCGAGGTTCTTCTTCAAGCTTCTTATTCTTCTTCGTCGTTCTCTCTCTCTCTCTCTCTCTCTCTCTCTTTCTCGAGCTGCTTCTTTTTCTTTCTAGACGATCCTCTCTCGGACAAAGGACCAAGAGGAGAGACTCCTCCCGAGCGCGTGTACGTATGTACCGTGCGTGTGCGTGTGTCCGGAGTCGTCCTCCGGGGACGATTTCGGACGGTGCCGCCGCGCGCGAAAGTCTCGACGGTTTTCAAGAGTCCGCGCTGCTCTCACACGGCTTTTCACCGGCCGCGGACACACGTGACCACCTCCCGGAGATCACTGCCCGGACCGAATATCCTCCAGCGAGACTTTCTTTTTCCGAGAGTTTCTCCTTTCGTCTCCTCCGCGGCCACTGGTACGGACCACCGAAACGCTTCTTCTCTCGGGCCTCGCTCTCACGCGCGCACCAACGGTTCTGTAGAGGGTATGTATTCTCAAATCTGCTATCTCAATCGACAACGACAATCATATATATGTATACATACATATAAATATATATATATATAGATATATGTATATACGTCTCCGAGAGTTTCTCGTCGCCGGAAGAATCTGGGGTGGACGCCCTGGCCGACGACGGTCACTAACAACGAATCTCGCGATTCTATCCTAGTCTGTTCCGCGGGACTCGCGTTTATTCTGTTTCCGTGCGGCCAGGCGAGAGCAAGAACGGTGATCCTCGGTGGCCTCGCTGCTGCTCGCGCCGACGGACGGGACGGGACGGCTGGCCGCGCTGTTCCGATAACGCGACAGCGTGCCGCTCCTAAAATTTCATGCGGCTCGGCGATAACGCTCGGCCGTGAGCTGGCTCGTTTCCTCTCCTCGCCTCTTTCCTTTGTTCCTCCTCGTCTCCGCTTCGGTCACACCGCTTCGACCGGTCTCTCGTTCTCTCTCACTCTCTCTGTACGTGTCTCTGAATTTTCGGTTCACTCCGATATCTGTCTTTTCGGTGTGTATATATATGTGTGTGCCTGTGTATATGTGTGTGTGTATAGAGGTCTCTCTCTTTCTCTCTCTCTCTCTTTCTCTCCCTCCCTCTGAACGCGTAAACACGAGTGCACGCGCGCCACGGAACCTGGAACCGCGGCAGCAAGAGTCGGCACCGCACTGCTTGGCCGTGTCGCTGGTTAGGTCGCTCGAGCCGCGAGGTTCGTGCGTTTCCGACCTCCATCGACTGCGCTCGGTCTCGCTCGGTTTCGGAACCTCCCGCCGCGGCTGCCAGCGACGTCGGCGGCGTCGACGACGACGACGGCGACGCCGACGACGACGATGGCTGCGACTGCCTCGCTCCGTGTCTTCTCTCTCTCTCTCTCTCTCTCTCTCTCTCTCTCTCTCTATATATATATATATATATATATATATATATATATATCTTTCCTCTTGCTCTATCTCGCTCCTCTTCAGCTCTCTCGCAGAAATTTCTCCTTTTGTCTCGCCGTTTCTCCGTGTCCTTTTCTTCCTGTTCCTCTTCCTCTGCCTCTGCCTCATCTTCCGCTACCTTCTCTTCCAACCGCCAGGTGTACACCGAGTTCGCCCAATCGATGCGGGACGATCGATGATAAATCGCGGCACGCGACTACCACTCCGATCGATCCTCTTGCCGACGAATCGTTTCTTCTTCTTCTTCATTTTTCGTTGTTTTTCTCTGCCGATACTCTTCTTTTTGTCGGATTCCTGTTACCCTCGCTGCGAGATAACTCGAAAACTCGAGAACGATCCGACTCCTGTCACTCCGCGCGAAGAATGAGGAAACGAAACACCTGAGGGACCATAAACTAATTGCCAGCCCTGTTCTGTAATGTGGAAGGGCGAGCGCGATCCCGTGACCACGGGTTTTCACATTCTTCGCACAGTCGCCGGCTTGGACGGACACTTAGACGTCTCCTTAGCGCTGTTTAGCAAAATTCTACTGCTGTCGAAATCTTTAACGCTGAACGTGGCCACTACCAGTCGAGGTGACCGGTTTCAGATTTTTATTTTACAATTATTGAGATTAGGTAAATGATTCTCTCTTAGAAGAAGAATTTGCTTTATTTCAGCCTTACAGCTGAGAAATGTCACTTGGTTTACGTTAACCTATCTGTACAGATCTACCTTACTTCACGCATTCGGTCCATACTTTTCTTCGTCTCAATCATTCCTACCCTGTCTTACTCTTTTAGTATCCTAATTATCACTAATATACATATTTACTTACTTCTTGCGTCCTTCCTTATTCATTAACTTTTGCATTTTTGTTAGTTTGGTATGTTCTTTGGTATGTTTATGCTCTCTTTTCTCTCTTTCTCTTCAACTTCTCCAACCAATATGCGACATTTCTGTCTTTCTTCCCGCTCGCTACTTCCTCGATCCTGATCAGTTCCCTCATTATCCTGCATTCCCTTGTTAAATGTTTTAGGCGATTCTCTCTTAGAAATGATTTATTTGGTAGAGCACATTTTGTTAAATAGTAGCCGCACAATATCTAAATCAAATCAATCTTGTCGTTTTTATAAGGGAACGTGTACCAGTTATTTCTTAAGGTTCGGCTAGGTTTAGTGTTAAGAATGGACGCCTGGTAAACGCGACTGGTACGAGTTGCTAGAAATTTTCTACGCCGATTACAACAAACCGGAGCAGAATAAAAATTTTGTTTATTTTTTAAAATTCACAGTTCGTTTGTAATCAGACTGCAGATCTTCGTGCTGAATAAAAATTGTCATCAATTGCAAGAAATAGAAGCTACAATAATATTGTCATTCTTTGTTTGATCATTTCATCAGAATGGAAATAACACATTGATGCTCTTGAAGTCTTTTGATCCTTCTACTCTCTCAAACTTCGTCGTAAAAGCTTGAAATCCGCAGTCTACTTACAACGATTAAAAGATTCCGGTTAGCTACACGACGTTGTCCTGTATCATTCGCAACTGTAATACGGACACGATTACTGAAAACGATTGCAATATTGTTACTCGGAAATTCTTCATTTTCCTCTTGTTTAACACGTTCCTAGAAAAAAGAGAAATCAAAATTCGTCCCTGAAGATAGAAGTAATACCTGAAGATCTATACCATAGAAGTTTATCCGATCGTACTCCGCGAAAGCGTTCTTACAATTGCAAAAATTCTAAGGGAAGGGTTGGATATTCCATGTGACATCTAATATCGTGTTGCCCAAGGTGATTGGGAACCCATGATTAATAAACTAGGGTTCCATGGAAATCATCGACACAAATTTCCTCGACACGATTTTCACCGACACCCAGAGTTTCCGACAATAACCTTGGCCGACAACGCCTTTAACCGAAAATGATTTTGATCGGCAACGATTTTAGATTCGTTGCCGGTCAAAATCGTTGTCGATCAAATCACGAAGTCGGTGAATTGTTTTCGGTGCAAACCGTGTCGGGGAAATTTGTGTCTGTGATTTCCAAAGGACCCAATAAGATGTAGGTCCCGTCGCGAGATAATCTTAGCAAAGAACTGAAGAAAGTGACGTTAAATAAATATAAAAAGAAAATATTTTTGAAAACGATGTAGAAAAATAATGTGAAGGAAATTTGACCAGTGCGGGCAATGTTTAGTAATTCGGTATTGTTTATCCGGTTCGTTCTCAGATTGTTTCACGCGTCCTTCGCGAGAGCGTCGCGACGTCGAATTTACGAGACGGGGATCCCTGTCGCTCGTCCTTTCCACGTACGGTACGTACTTATGCAAATTATGCGTCGAGATCGTGTTCACGAGTGTGTCGCAACGGCATTCTTCGCAACGGGCCGGCGCTCGGGCTGTGCACGCCGAGAAACCGACGTATTAATATTTACTGGAAGGATCTCTCGGAGCCGTGGCGGCGCGGCGGCGGCGACGACGACTACGAGGATTCCACGCGCGATCGAAAACGATCCGTTCCTGTGTGCCATGCTATGCCGACCGAAGGATCCTCGAAGTTCGCGCGAGGCGCCCGCTACAACTGCTTTTAATTGAGTCTGTGCTCCCGCGGCACGCTCCCGGAGCCAACCGAGGCGATAGATAGATTTATCGAGCTGGAACCGCATCCCTTAAGGGGCTACACCGACCTGCACGCTTGAAAAACACACCCGGCGAATCCACGGCTTTTTTCGAACAAATAATTGTCCCGGCCCAGCTGGCCTGCAACTTTTTCCCTGACACTGCCCAGCACCGAAAGAGTCACATGTCGCTTTAGTAAATATGTATTTACCCTTTTACTCCATGATTTTTTAATTGAGATGAAAAGATTGAAAGACGGTCAGTTTTGTGTTTTATTTAAGAGAAAAATATTAAAAGAAATTAAAACAATATTTTCAGAAATATAAAAATAAATATGCAGCATAGGGTTAAACAAGATGAATCTATTGTCCCACAAATGGAACGATCGGTTCAATTTCTGTTTGTTTATAAAATTGTGGTTTTAACCATTCACTGCATGATTTTTTAAATTGGGATGAAAAATTGAAAGAAGGTCAGTTTCTGTGTCTTATTTAAGGGGAAAATATTGGAAAAAATTAAAAGAACATAATAAATAAAAAATAAACATAAATAACCATAGTGAGAAAACGCATTATTAGTCAACTTTATACCAGATTTGTTAACTTTATCATACATAATACACTGTGTAGCAAAGGGTTAAAGGATTGATTGTGGTTAGGTTCTGAAAATGCATTTATTTGGTCATCGGATTTATTTATTTGCAGTTTATTTTAACGTGGTCGCATTAACAATTCGTATGTATACATGGATAGCTTCGTCACTTCGATATTCATTGCATGATAGAGTGTGTAGATCTAGCACTCGATCGCTAATGGGAGGTTCTTCAAGCCAAGATTCAATTTATTTTGATCCTACACGATATTTAATATAGACATCTTTTAAAAATCAGGATGGGAAACAAGATGAACGTATCAGCTAGAAAATTAGGGATGTTATTAACCCCTGGCCGTATTTTAACTAGTCGATCTTAAACTGTTTAACAAATATCTCTTCTGTGATATTTTTGGAGATAAAGACGTTTTAATCAGTGCAACTGTAATGAAAATAATACGGCAAAGGGGTTAACGATGTTATGCATGTCTCCTTGTATTTTGGAAGCGGTTTTAAAAGTATAGTTTAAAATCATCGATTTCCTGTTCAGTCTATCAGACACATGTCCATTTCTTTATAATGTGAAATTATACATGAAATCGGTAAATTTGGAAAATGAAGCGAAAGCAGGCAGATTATCGTACGACCCTTTTCGCGACTATTTCTTACGAATCATACATGTGCCCATAATTATGAAAGTGGTCCAAGTAATATATTTTTCTTGTTCCGGCATATTTAAAGGAAAAATTCACACACTACCTGAGGATTGATTTTTGACAATATCGGAAAAATTACATTAAATTCATTTAGTTTAAAATAATGTACTGTGGAATATACATTATGCGCATATACAATGAGGATCGAGACGAATGATTTTCTGTTAATCGAGAGAAAATAAAGGAGAAAAGGAAACGGTGGGAACATGCACAAGTAGCTCAACCGGCGACGTGTGAACTCGTCTTCCTCAATTAATGGGTTAGGCATAATAATGTAAACATTAACAGCTGTTTTCGTTACCGCTGCAATCAATCCACCATGAACCTCTAAACACCTGGTACGTAATAACAATAATGAGACATCTTTCGTTTACACAAATAATGGACGTCTACGCGTATCGTATAATTTCGAATCCGCGTAAAAGGCGAGCAGCCTGTTATTCAAACCGAGGGTAAACCGAGGCGACGTTGAATTCGAGAACGTAAATATTATAATGCGGCATATGACGCGTGCAATGAGAGACGATACAAGGACGAAATTAGAAAGTGAGCGAGACCGTCGATTTGGCGGCAGATTTGAACAAACGTGGTGACAGCGAAGGCTGAATCACACTGACTAGTTTGGTTCGATTTATTAATAATTCCAATCGGATATAAATTTTACAATCCATCGGTGTAAGATACTTGTGGAAGAACAAGCTCTTGAATAGGTTTTCGCAATGCATTGTTCACCTAAATTTGGGCGAAGATATTGTTCGCATATTGGTAATTTAGTAGACTTATGCTTTCCGGCATCGAATTAATTTAATTCAACATTTTTTACATTTTCACTTAGACCACTTTTATAATTATGGACTATTGGATCGGTGTATACTGAAATTTAATGGAATATCTTTCCACCGTCGAAATTGATCGTGTTAAACGCAAATAAAACCAATTCTCTTTCTTTTCTTGAAAAACTGTATTTCTCTACCAATGCAAATGTACGATTGAATCGTACGAGTTTCAAGCAAGTTCTAAATTAAAATAGAGGAAGGACATAGAACCGCAAGGGGTTAATAATTTCTCTCGAGACCCGATCAAAAAATCGAGGAGGGTTTTTATGCCGGCGCGGTTCCATTGAAATTCGAACGGCTGCTATTAGGCGAGCCACGAAATCGCGGTCCGAGGCGAATCGGGCTGGCGCGGCGTGGCGCGGGCCGGTCGGATGCAATCGAGAGTGAAACCTGGTGGAATTTCGGCGTACGGATTCGCAGAGTCCGGTTCCACGAGGGACTCTTGTAACGGTACTTCTCGGAAGATCCGCGTGGCGATCGGTAACGAATCGGAGAGAGAAAAAGAGAAGGGGTGGGGAGGAGGGGGAGAGAGAGAACCGGTGCTCGGGAGAAATTTCGAGGATCGTGCTCTCGTCGTGAAAGAGAGAGCGTCGGCGAGAGGAGGTTTGCGCTCGTAGCGGAGAGGGTTCTCGCGAGGGAGCGAAAAGGCTGCGTCGCGTGCTTCGCAGGGAAAATCGATCGGCGTTATCGATCGTCAGTAATCCGCGGGTCGGTCGGTCGTTGGTTGGCCGATTTCCTGGCAGTCTAGCTAGCTGGATGCATGGCCGCCAGTGCGCTCGTAGCCGCTCGTAGCCGCTCGGAGCGGCTTCGGAGCCGCGCGAGAGAACGTGCGTGTTGCGGCTCCGTGCGGCTTCGTGCGGCTCCGTACTGCACCGCTCTGCTCGGCTCCGCTCCGCACCGCTCCGCGCTGCTCCGCACTGCTCGGCACCGTGCGATGTGCTCGCAGCGTTTCGAGCTCTACATGCACGGCACACACCACGTACACACGGCAAAAGGGGCTCGCGTGGGTGCGCTCTCGCGCCTCTGTGTGCGTGTAGTGTGTACAATCCATTCGACCGAGTCTGCCGCGAGGGTGTATCTCGGAGTGGGAGCGAGAAAGACCGACGTAGAAGGAGAGAGATGAACGGAGAGAAAGAGAGAGAGAGAGAGAGAGAGAGAGAGTGAGAGAGACCCGGAGAGCACATAAGGCTGTAGGTGAGAGAGCGCGCCCGCGTCCGCCCGCGCAAGCCCGCTCGCTCACGCTCGCGCGAATCTCGCAAAGAGACCGGCGGAGAGACAAGGACCGACGATTCGGAGGAACCGAGAGCTTGCTCGCATATACGGGGTGCTCCTGAAGTAACGAGCCAACTTCGACAACTACACGCCAGTCGATATCCTTCTATTCGCTCGCGGCTGCCGCCCGGAAACCTTGCGCGTTGTTTCTATTGTCTTTTGGGTAATTAGACCGGGCCCGCCCACCGGTATTTCTCTGTATCGGGAACCTCATGAAAATTATTATTGTTATTAGACCTGGCGTCTTCGTGGATTTATACGGAAAAGGTTCTTGGACCCATGTGTCCTGAATCCGTTCTCACTCACAGTTACTCGCAGCACCCTTCAAATTGATATACTTCTTTTTTTTCTTCGATGCATATCTCTGGTTTATTAATACTTCTGGGACGAACCAGATTGTCCAACTACTTGGTGCGCAAGTATTCGAGTGTATCTAACCATGATTACAGCCGTGAAATCGTCAAAAGCGTCCTCTCGTGCGGGAACTAATACAGAAACCAGTGGTTGAGTTAAAATGACTCGGATTTTCTGTTTTATAGTTGTTGAAATCGGAGGGAAGCTTACCGTGCGACATCATGTATGAATTCTCGCGGGAATAGAATCGTTCGAATCCGAGATACCGTTTAATTTAGTGACTGTCTTTAACGTAGTCGCTGTCCAAATACGTGATTTATCTTTTGGCAAGATAAGCAGCGTCACGGCGATGATTGTCTGCTAGGAAATTATTCTGAAACTAGTCAGTGTCCAATCCTTGATAGAAAACAGTATCTATCGTTACTCTGGAAAAAGTCTGAGATAAATTAAAATTCACGTAGCAATTGTTATCCTTACCCAGTCACGATTAAAAAGCATCTTGCAGCCAACATCGTCGAACGAAGCTCAATCCATTTCCACTTCTTCTTCACCAACGATGAAACATCATCCACATACATATTTTCTCGAAAAAGAGAAGAAGAGCCGCGAGCGAAAGCCATTCCCTACACGTGAACATGTTACAAGCATACGCAACGAAACACAACGCGCGCTGGATGCAAGACGAGCTCCGGGTTCCAGGAAATAATTTATTTAATTAAGTTTAAACCGACTCGCATTCGTCGATCCAATAAAACAATCTTGCCGCGCGAACACTGCCGGGTACCGTACGATAACAATAACGTCGTCTTCGAGGAAGAACAAAGCGTTCGCGGGATAAGTCCGAAGAAAACGACGCCGAGCGAAAGAGAGCACCGACGACAACGAGACGGTGCGGCGTTCTTAAACGGACAGTGGAACGCGAGAAGAAGATACGTAGATTAATTAGTAAATGAGGCGTACGAAGTACAGCGACGATGTTGCGTGCGAGGACGGAGGTTCGGCGGGTGTTTTGTCAGAAAAGAGCGAGTTAATTGAAAGGAAACGGGGAAGGAAATGGGTTTCACTCTCGTAAGAAAAAACCGCCGGAAAAAATGTGTATTCGGAAAAGTAATCTGCGCGAGATACGGGGCCGCCGTTTTCCGGTTGCAGTTGCCGTTCGGGTTTCGTCGAGAACTTTTCGCGCGTTTGAGTTACGAGCTTGGCTTTCGACGACGATTACCGAGGACCAGTTGCTTGCTCGCGTTATCCTCGTTAATACGGCCGATTCGGGGTCGCAGTTAGGCGACCGGGAAAACATCGAGTGCTGCTTGCCACCAGACCTTTACACCCGCCGATTTCATTAACGAAGATCGAGCGATCTAATATCGGCTCGCGACCTTGCCACCAGCTATTTTCTTTCTTCCACCCTCGCCAATCCTTCGCACACATTTTTCCCCGCTGCCAGGTTCAGTGCATTTTATTTTCAATAGAACAGTTCTTGCACAGGATCTTTCGTTTCTCTGTGCATCAATGATTCCTGCTCTCCTCGACCGAATACACATTTCTGTGAAAATTTAAAACAGCGAATTATTGTTGAATTCCGTAGAGGCGTTTGTTACACTTTTCATTTAAGTTGTATACATTTTTTTCAGTTCGATTTGCCTATTTGACTAGGGCCCTCCTTGTAAGATATCAAACATTTAGTTACATTTACAAGTTGTAACAAGGTCTTTTCTTGTATACTTGCATACACTTATCGTCTGACTATAATCATCGAAACAGTTGTACCCATAATTATGAAAGTGGTTTAAGTCATATATGTCTGGTAATAAAAGTATAAATTCTATCGACAATATCGTAAAAATTACATTATAAACTCATTTTTTTTTTAAACTTTTACTTGTACCATTGTCATAATTATGAACAACATTATATTTGATCATGACAACTATCTATGAGCCTATCCTTTTTATTCTAGGCCAAGTTCGAAATTCAAGCCATACGGTCCAATAATTTCAATAAGTTCAACGCCTTTCAAGTTCAAAATTGCAACTCGAAATATCGAGAGCCACGTATGCTTTGATAATCGCTAATTTCGATAGCAGAATGAATTCCGGCTTAGGATTTCACAGAGGGCCTAGAAAATCCTGCGAATAAAAATTGCATTTTTTCCCGACTAAAATTCGAAATCTACTTCAGCAGGTCTTAGCGTCTGATATTTCGCGAGTAAATCGCGGCGAGATCCGCGTTATGCTAGCCGAGTTTGGTTTACGCATCGAGCAGGTCCATTCCCGCGATGGTAACACTGCGAAATCGCTACTAACCGCCCACGCAGCTAACCGTCTCTCGCCTCGGATACCCAGCGAACCCGACGAACCCGACAGAGACTCGACCACCTACTTCGGAATCACCCGGTAGAAGGGCAAGTACGCGCACACGTATGAGCACACGGTATAGGTGTGGTGGTGCATGCGGTGACCCTGCCACACGATGTAGGTGGATGGAATACCAGGGCTGTACCGAGAAACCGTGCCGCGTGCACTCTCTCGAATCTTTCCTAAAGGAAATTTCACGTTTCTCAACGTTTACCACCGACAAACCACCCTTGAAGTTGTACGCGAGTCATTTTCCAAGTAGCGTTCCTTTAGGGTTGCACCATTCCTATGCGGGTGCATTGGGATCGTCTTTTAGCCGCTGTTTTGCATAAACGCAGACCTAATTGAAGTTCCAATTCATTTGGCGTCCGGCCACGAGCTGCATCTATTCGCTGCAGGGTATTTGTGACTGAAACTCGAACGAAACACTGATTTTTAGTTGCCGAAACGAAGCCGATAGAACGCGAAGAATTTAAAAGCTGCGTTTAAATTCGTTGAAATCTGAAATTTTGCTGCAATTGTCTAAGCCAAAATTTGCTGCTTCGATCCGGAAGAAACCGATCAGAAGACCCGCAGAACTTCGGATCCTCCGAGTTGATCTTGTTCGATCTTCGATCGTGTTCGGAAAGCGAGCCAGGTTCACATAAAATCGGAACGATTGCTCCGCTCGCGACTTATTGGCCGCGACGTGATATTTCTGCGGTTCAACGGCGAAACGACATAAATCGTCTGTTTCTGTTTCAACGGTACCGCGCGTTTAAACTTTTCCACATACATTTCTAATCGTCGGCTGGCCAGATACAACGGAATTTATTTCGACAGCGACAATGTACCTCGAAGAGCTGCAAATTTTTTCTTTTCACTCGGTACTTAAAACTCCGACGCAATTAACGCTACCTCGCCGGGGAAAAATTGTTCATGTTTTAAACAATCTTCTACAACGAAGTCTGTTCGTTAGACAACAATTCCGAGTGTATTCGTTCGGAAGAGACAGTCTTCTGGATGACATCGATACCAGCAGAGGAGTGAAAATGATCCATGAAAGTGCTTCTGCAGGAGATTATCCGGTACATTGATTCGGTGTCATTTATTGGATTTAGACGTAAGTCTCAACTCCCTTCTGCGTATTTGTAAATCATTTTCATGATTCATCAAACATTTGAAACGCGATTGATAAATTTTTTTAGTTAGATACATGATATTCGTAAAACCCTTGCGATTTATTCTGGAACATCTTTGTGCCCTTTGCGATTGGCCCCTGAAGATCCCTGCATCTTTGCAGTTTAAAAAATTCAATCGTTCACGGCGGTCATGTCGGGACAGAAAATTTTTTGGAAAAATCTGGCGGACGCGATTGTTGAGAACGAGGAACTGATTTCGAACCGCGGATCTTGGGAGTCCGTTGCGCGGGCAGGAGCGATCTGGTCGACGCGTCGCGCTCGATCCCTCGTGTTCGATTATCGCGATAAATAATGTCAAAGTCGAACTCCTTAACACGCTCCTGTTTCGAATAGCCGGCGTGTGTGCGCGGGCGCGCGCTGGCCAGCAGCACCAGAACCACCACCACCACCACCACCACCACTACCAGCACTTTGTGCCTGTGCGTGCGTATGCGCGAGCGTGAGCGCGATCGGCCGAGCGAGCTGGCGGGGTCGAGGGTGGATTTCGCGCGGGCGGGAGCAAGAGAGATGAAAGAGCGGGACAGCGAGAGAAAGAGAGAGAGAGAGATAGAGAGAGAAAAGGGGAGAATGTGGGAGAGGGGAAGAGAAAGAGCAGAGAGCACGGAACGAGGAGGGAAAGCGGTCGGATGAAGCGATAGTGGCGAGAGCGAGCAAGAGGTGACTCGCGAGGAGAGGAGAGGAGCGAAGAGAAGAGGAGAGGAGTGGTGAGGAGAGGGGAGAGAGCCGGAGGGTGGCTGGGAGGGAACGGGTGGGATTTGCGCGAGCGCGAACGACCAGAGTAGAAAGAGAAAGAGAAGCAAGAGAAGGAGCGAGACGGGGGTAAAGAGGGAAAGAGGGAAAACGAGAGGTGGACGCGAGCGTTTCCCGCGGGAAAGAGAGAGACGGGAGGAAAAGACGATACCGTCGTCGAAGCTCACGCAAACACGCTCCTGCCGTAGTTCTCTCGCGCACACACACACACTCGCTCTCTCCGGCTGTGCCGCACTCCCACCACGCGAACTTTCGGAAAAATCAATAGAATACAAGAAAAGCCCACGCTGCGCTCCGCCGCTGCTAGCCGAGTGGGAGCCCTCCTCTCCTCGGTCTCTGTTCCCTCCGCGAGGCTCCTTGTTGCTTGTCCACCCTCTCCTCTCTCTCCTCTCTCCTCTCTTCACTCCACTCTTTCCTGCAACCCGCCCTTCTCTCCTGCACACCCCTCTTCGATCCTCTCCACCTCGTTCGCCTCCTGCGGGCCTCTTCGGCGCGCAACACCGCTCCGCACCACTCCGCTCTGCACCGCTCAGGAGCCGTGCGGAGCGGTGCGGAGCGGTGCGGAGCGTTTTACCTGTCCGTTGTTCGCCGGAAACAAAGACGCGACGCGAACGCACACCGGTCGAGAGACAAACCGCCCGGAAGAGCGGAGGAGACCACCTCGGACGAACCGAGCCGGAAAAACGCGCAGGAACCGCCGAGCAACGCACGAAAAGCCGATCGCGAACTGCTCGAGTTTTCGATACCGGTGTCCTAGCTCCCTAGCTCAAGCATCTCCGATCCCCGTTACCCTCTGACATTCGAACTAGCTTCGTTTTGCCAGAGTCCATGCTCGCGGTTCTCTCTGCACAGCCTCGGTTGAACGTTAAACGTTTCTGCAAACAGCCGGTTCCAACAGCTCGATTCCCAAGTCGCCGAACACGACTTTCGGTGCCCCGAAACCGAGCTACTGGGTCGAGCAACAGTTTATTAACCTCTTAGCGACGAGTTTACTCGTCGGTTCACGACGACTTTCTGATACTTTTCCTTTTCCTCGCGGATCGACCAGCCATTCTTTCACCGGACTGTCTCGCAGTAGACTCTCCGGTTTACGCGCGGCTAAAAAATTGTTTAAGCCAAGTTTATGTATGTATACATATATTACGCTTTATATTTCACTATTATTGAGAATAAATTTCCCTGTTCAAACGTCTATCCTATTGAAAATTACGTCATTCTCCATTATTTTCTTTTCGATAACATTTTTTTCGACGAGATTGCTATTCATTTTTGCAAACGCACGTTGTTAAATTATGTTAGAAGCACCTAAGGGAATGATAATGGATATTCAGTTTATGAAGAAATGTGGAATATATTTTCTTGTCCTGGCGTCTCTCGTATTGGAAATTACGACATTCTTGATTAGTTTTTTTAGTAATAATTTTTTCGATAAGATTACTATTCATTTTTGCGAATGCTTGTTGATAAAATTTGTTAGAACCACGCAGAAAATAGTAGAAACGTCTCCCAGCAAAAAAATGGTCGACGCTGTCGTTGCTAACACGATGCTAGACCATGCACACCTCCGCCATCTTGTAACATTGAATGAATATTCATGAGAAATGATTGAACAAATTTCATTATTCGCGCATACATTATAATCGAGATCGATCAAAATCGAAGAAAAATTCAGTCTTGCCGTTCTTGTAAGGCACTAGGACAATCTGAGAGAACTATAGCTAAATATATTTGTTTCTCAAGCGTACAGTTAATCCAGTGAGAGGGAGGGAGCGTGAGACAGGGGCAACGACTTTCAGGGGAAAAGTCGATAATTGCCAGACGAGATCGATCCTCGACTTCGGAGGTAACCGTGATCTTTCGACCTTTGTGTTCCAACAATGTCTCTAATTGATGTGACAGTCCAATATCATTTCTTATTCGATTCTGCGCCTGGCCTGTTTTGCAGTAAGCTGGGCGTCAACATCACGTCTTAAACGTTTTGCATTTCACTTGCTCTTTTTTACTATAAATTACTCGGTGCACTAGTAATTACAGTTCACCCAGTCTAAATACTTCCAGAAGCATGGAAGAGTTGACAAGAAATTTTCGTTAAAGAAAAAACTTGGAAAATTTTTATACCGTTTCGATACAAAGAGGAATGTAACACGAGCAAGTGCATCGTTGCGTTTTCTGTTTCCTTGAAAAAAAAGAGAAAATAAAAGGGGAGAAGACCGTTTGGGTCAGAGAGATCGACGGAAATTCGAAAAAATCCAGCCACGCAACACGGTTCGAGTTTCGATCGAGCCCGGGACCTCTAGAGCGTGGGTGCTCCTCTCGAGTTCCTAAGAGGATCCAGGACTGCGGGTGCTCGAAGTATCGCATGGCGCAGAGCCGATCCGCAGGCATAAGCCGCGACAGATCCATACAGAATCGTAGCCTGCCTCGTACTAAACGGAACTGACCCAGCTTCGTGGCTTTGTACCCTTCGGCAATCTCTCTGTTGCTCCCTGTCTCTTCGTCTCTCCCTCTGTGCCGTTTCTCTCTGCCGTTCTCTCCCTCGGTCTCTCCCCTCTCCGAGACCGGGTCTAGCCCCGTCTCTGTCCGATGCAACTTGGTGCACTCCGGCTCTCTTTGTCCTACGCCCCTTGACATTCTCCCACCCTGCCGGCCGACGAGACACCCTCGAGAAGTTTCAATTTATACTGAAAGTCGTCATGACCGAATCCACAAATACGTACGCTCGCTCCCGCGGCTCCTAGTCCATTCATATCAGCTGAGTACGCGTAAACACGAACGTATCCACGGCGCCGCTCCACTACCACCACCACCACGCGACGCCGACGCCGCGTCTTCGCGAAATATCGCAGATCGATCCCAACGTTCTCGTTCCACGCGAGCCGATCGTGCGCCTCTTAACGGCGGACCGCCAAAATCTTGCCCCCTCCCCTCCTCCACGCTTTCCTAATTATCCCCTCTCTCCCTCGTTTCACTCGTTTTCACGTTTCTCGACATGCTTTCGTCGGCCTTCCTACTCTACTGCAATACATTGACGAACTCCGAAAACCTACAAACTCGAAAATATCAGCTCGCTTGGAAAATCATTCCGTTTTCTCAAGGGACAGTGAAAGCCAACTTTTACACATTTTTGCAGGCGTTTCTATTAGCAAGAAATTGAGTTATACGATTTTCTACGACATTTGCACCGCATCAAAATTTTTGAAAAATGGTAATCCGATGGTACATCCTCTCCTTAAACAGCACACAATTTTTTCTTTCGTGCACTGCATTTTCACCCTGGCACTAGTCGAAAAGCAAAAGGTAATGGAAATGCGTACTTCGAATGTGCATATTTCATGTAACGATAAAAAAATTCTGGGAAGGTTAGAAAGCAGTACAAGGCAGGAAATGACGTCCGAGAGGTCAGCTATCAAGATGTACTTAGATTTTGCAGTAATAATAAATTGAAGCAATTAAAATTATCAATAGAAGAAGTAGACACGTCGAATCAAATATTTATTACTAAACTATAGATTTTTATGCGAAATAAAATGTTTAAGCATTAATTGCAGGCGACAGAAGCTAAATACACATTGATTTTCCTCATTAATAATTCCAACTTAATCTTTTTTTAGTTTCAAATTGCACTTACACGTTTTTGTCGTAATTGCATAAAAATCATTGAATCAATATTATTTCATCGAAAGAGAAACGCGTTGCATTCGTATTTGTTAGACTCTATTAAAATCTCCATTGCCAGTTTGGCTCGTTAAAATACGACAAGGGATTAACGAGGAAAATAAATAATTACACGGCTTCTGTAGATCGCAATTGATGCGTGAAAATGTTGTTTTGCGTAAAGATCCACGGTCTACTAATGACAATTGAATGTCCCCCCTTAGTTTTGGGGAGCTGCGAGGTAATTCCAGAAGAATGATCGAAGAACGGTTGATTTCACGGGCGTTTTATTCGTGGCACGTTCCGTAGACATCGAGGATCGATCGATCCTCGCGTGGAGCGGCTTCTCGCGTGAAATCGCGCGTCGCCGTTGGATCGAGTCACGCGAGATCGCGACTAAAGGGTACGCGCGATCGCGTGCGCGATCCCCCGGCGTTTTCGAGTGTCTCTGAAGACGCTTAATAATACGTTCGCATCGTTCGCGGAAGGATGGATGGTCAAGAGGCCGACGCGTCGTTTCGCAGTGCTTCGCAATACTTCGCAATGCTTCGCGACGCGTTCACCGATTCCCTTTCCGCGCTATTCTCTGTCGACCGCTGTTAATCGAGAACCGAGTCTCTCTTTCTTTCTCTAAAGTGTCTATGCCGATCCCAGAGACGATCGCCAGCTAACGAGGACTCGCGAGCTTTCATCGCTTTCATCGACAACCTCTGCCCATGAGCAGGAAACGGAGACTCCTGAAACAACGGGGAAAATCCTTTTCACTTGCTGCTAGACTGAATCTTCGTGAAATTATCGATTTTGAAAATTTTCAAAAAATGCTAGGAGTTTCTTCGAATTTGCATGAACATCATTAAGCTCAACTGCTAAATATTTTATTTATCAATCTCAGCTTAACAAATCTGTAGTTTCGTGCGAGTTGTAGGGAGCGGATCTTCATGCGAAATAAATTTTGTTTACCTGATTTGGAACCAACTGGAATTACATAGATATTTACTTTCATTCTTAACATGTTCGGTGAGTAATTTTTAAATTCGTCTAGTTTTTAATGTTTCAAATTACACCTACTCATATTTGTTATAAATGCACGAAATCCGCTGTCTAGTGTCAACGTGATGAAAGTTTCGTCGAAATTGATTAATAGCACTTTTTCGCGATTCTTCGTTAACCTGTGATGTTGTGCAATAGCAAAAGATTGTGAAATTAGCGTGTACAACGACCACAAAGACTATGAAAGAAAAGCTCATCTCGCGACGAAAGAGATTTGCATCTGGTTCTACTCGGCGCACGTCGCGACAGTTTTAAGGATCGGGTAATTAGTTGATTAGGGATGACGGCACAGAAGCCAGGCTCGTGGAAAAAGTGTATTTACGTGAGTGAGCCGAGCGTAGCACCGGAGGTTCCAACAGAGGAATTCTACGTCTGTGCCGTTACGAATAGTCCGTCTGAATCTACTTCATCTATTGTTAATCTCTACCACTAATCCCGAGCGTTCGTCTCTTTCATATCTTATTTACATTCATCCCATTCTCGGTTAAACAGCCCCCTCGTTAAGCGAGACTTTGCCGTAATCCAGGATTCCGATAAAATGACAAATATTTGTGGCAAAATGGAAAATGGATTGGACGCGTGGATTACTCACCTGTGTCGGTGATGGAGGAATCCGATGAGGGAACGAAAGACGAAGCGGAAGCAGTGGTGCATGTATTTACTATCGTAAAGAAATGCTCGTTTGCCTACACACTCGAACAGACTTGGATTACGAGATTACACCACTTCATAGTAAACTCGTGCTTGACGCGTTAACTACTGCTCTTGTATATTGCCCCGTTGACTGCCGTTACATCGGTCACATTATTCTCCGACTAATTTTTCTCGCAATATGCTCTGGGGAATAACAATCTTAATAGGCTTCAAGTGGGATGGGATAAACGCATTTTTAACGATTCATTTTGACCGTCACAGCAAAAGGAACACAAACGTTATCCATCATCATACTGCGGATCTTTATGCAAAATTTTCTACCTTGGTTTTAAAGACCACGAGCTGCTTGGAAATATCTTTCTTCTTTTAATATCTTCGGTTGGTCAAAAACAATGTATGTATCGACACTCTCCGATTCCCCTAATATCTTTATTGTTTTAAACTGCAGCTACTCATATTTATCGTAAATGCATAAAATCCGATTTCTATTCATCAGCACATTTCTGTAGGTAATGTTTTGACAGCGGATCTTTATGCGAAATAAAAATTGTCTTTCTTAATACGTTTAATAGGTTGAAATATAACAATATTTTAAAATTCTTCTAATGTTTTCACTGCTTTCAATCACACCTACTCATTTTTACAGCGAATACATAAAATCCGCTGTCTAGTAATCCAACTCCGCAATTTTGGTTTCATTATCTAAATTGCTTTAATTTCGTGGACTTTAGGAACTGTGAGAGATAGAAATCGTTTCAAGAGTACGAACTCGCGGTACGTAGGTAAAGAAAAATCCAATTAGTTTCTTCGAATTCGAGATACAATAAGGGCATTTGTATCCATGAGGGTCTAGTGTCCAAGGGTTAAACGCCTCGACTAATCATCGCAGGCAGCTTTATCATCGGTCCGAAAGGCTTGCGGCGCAAAAAGGGCGTTCTGACTCTACGCAAAGGGCTGCTCCCGTTGCGGTTAACGCCCTTTGGAAGTAGGCAACGGCGCGGAGACAACCGGCCGTTATAAATTACCGTGACGCGTTACGCGTTACGCTTCCACGCTGGGGATGTTGCGGCTGCCGATGGACAGGCATTTCGCATCCGAAGCCAAAATCCTGACAAGACACTGCTTTCCGGGACATTTCTTTCAATCTTATATTTCCATCCTCGTAACGATTCGTAAACGAACTCGTTGTCGCTATTAATAAACACAATCCCCCTTCTTATTTCATTTTGCAACTCCTTTTGTCTGTAACACTTTGAAACAAATTAGCAAAAGGAGCACAAACGTCATTCATCGGCAGACTGTGGATCTTTCTGCAAAATTTTCTGCATTTATTGTAAAGTTCAAGAGTAAAGTTCATCAATTCTTTTAATATATTGTTTCAAGCTCCAGCCACTCATAAATTATTATATCAGATGATTGCGTAAGTTCATGTCCGATTCGAAAATAAAATTCAGTGGTTAATTACTCAATTATGTAAACACCATTCTACAATTAGAAAAAATTGTGACTATATAATTCTTTTCAACCATCTAATATGTTATTATTATACAATTATACATTATGATATATATTTACATAAAATCCGCAGTCTAAATCAGCATATTTTTATATGTAACATTCTGACAGCGGATCTTTATACAAAATAAAAATTTTCTATGTGATTGTCGACAAACTGGACTGAAATAGAAATCCATTTTCTTTCTTAACGTGTTTTATAGGTTGAAAATAAGATAACAGTGTTTTTCAATTCTTCTGATATTCTTATTGTTTTAAATGGCACATTATTACATTTATTCGATGTTGACTAGACAGTACTGATTACTATCGTTCTTCCGGTGTTTCGCTTTGATTTGAAGGGGTAAATAAGCAGTTCCAATCGCCATTCTTCCAAAAGTAAAACTATTCAAGATGAACGTGGACAGTGACGGAAATTTTTTGGATCCATCGTTTACAGAGTTGTCGCTGAACCAAGTTGCAGAGACTTGAAAAGCCGTAATGTCAAGTTCTTCGGCTTCTGGAAGGGACTTGTCGACCTAGGTTGGTCAAACATACGTCGTACACGCGTGTTCGCAGTCTCAGAACGCGTTCCGATTAGCGGGCGTCCATCGGGATCGATCGATCGCGACCTGACCTACAACGCGGTCCGTGCGACAGTTCTGGGATTGCTGGGGGTAGCCGCAGACTGCACAAGTAGATCGAAGCATTCGTTGCGTCCTCGGACGAGGAGATACGAGGGAGAGAGAGAGAGAGGAGATCGGTGGCGATTCGGTCGCGAACCAGTTCAGCGGAACGTTTCACGGTCGAGAGAGCGTCGGAGGGACACGATGCTGTTCGCAAAGGGAGACTGAACGGTACCCGAAAGGGACACCGAAAGGGAGGCCGGTGGGTAGAGATCTCTGGGGAAAGAGGGACGATGTTTCCCGGTGCGCAAAGTACCCTGAAGAGCCGCGCAAAGAGATGGACGTTTCTCGGTGGTGCAATGTCGGTCAAAGGGCGAATCCGGCGAAAAGAGGAAGCCTTTCCGCGTAGTATGTCCACGGCGAGGAGAGGCCGATATCGCGAAACGAGGAACGCGTTCCTCTAGGCACAAAGCTTGCCTCTTTTCGTTGGGAAATCACGGGATCCCGCGGAGAGCTTCGGACAAGTCCGGAGAGCTACTCAGAAACACATGGCCTAACCATGATAGAGTACATTTTAGGAAATTATAAAGGGGTAGGGCTCCTGGAACAGGTCAGCAGAATATGTCTTGCGTGTTGTCGATGCTAGAGCAAGATTCATCAAGTACAGCAACGTTGAAAATGAGCGAAAAAATTTGACCGATGAAGATGCAAAGTGCTCGAGATTTTTTCCCATTGGAGTACATTGACGAAAGAGACTTTAGAGCCGACAGTGGACCGGCCAGAAGTGGACACGGTTCGGAGGAGGCAGAAATAAGCGAATCAGCAGGTCGTTGTCGTAATTCTGGCTACGTCACCGGTGCCACCCCTCTACGAGGCTTGCACGGAGAGGGTTGTGCACCCTCGCGTGGAGAGAGGGGCATAACGAAGCGGGCGAGAGCGGCAACGATGCCGGGCTTTCTCCGGGCTAGGCTCTCCAGGCCCGAGGGGCAAGGGGGTGACCGCGGGCGAGGGCGGAGGGGTGAGAGGCAGGGGCGCGCTCTCGTCGAAACACCGTGGAGGGGTTGCGGCTGCCGCTGGCCTGCCGGGGGCGGGAAGGGCTGCTCTGGAGAGGGGCGGCGAGGGGGCAGAGAGGAAGGACGGGACACACTGGTGGTGAGAGGAACGCGCGGAACGCTTTATGAATGAATGTTTCCACGCCAAGTGTGGCGAGAGAGCGAGAGAGGCCCCCGTGTGTCCCGCGTGTAAACACAATAATACCGACGTTTCCATTCATCAGGTCGACCCCGGCAAAGCACGCCGCGACCTCGAGAAATGCCTTTCGAGGCGCGCCACGTGCTGGATCGCACACACCCCTCTGCCTTCCTCGGAACCCCCCGACACCCTCGCGACCGAACCCCCCTTCCCAACACCTCGCCGACCCCCTCGTCCTCGTCCCCCCGCCTCCTTTTTTTATGGCCAACCCTCCGCGGCACTGTTTAAAAAGCGATTCCAGTCTCTCCTTCTCGGCGAGCCGAGCAACAACCCACCCTCGATCCTATCGAGCTACTTAAACGCGCGACTCTCTCGCGAACGCGGGACACCGGGCCTCGACCTTGCTCCGGTGAAAAACTTGAAACATAAAGGAGAGTCGGGGCTTTTCGAGCGAGACCCGACTTTATTATCAGAACCTCATTAAGAGATCCTCGTCGATACCACTGATCACACTGAAAGTCGTTTTCTCTTGAATATGCGAGAACAATCGTGGTTTACCAAAACTGTTTTTGCGCACCTTGCGTGTAATCGCGACCGAAACAAAAGGCTGGCAGGCCCGCGGGCATTCTAATTCGCTGACAAACGGGGCTTTCTAAAAGCGGCAAAACGATCAAATCGAATAAACAATCGGACGCAGCGAACCGTGGGCTTCTCGGTCGATCGATCCTCGTCGTCTATTGGATGTAGAAGAGCGGCGTTTGCTTGTCGCGATTGGCAAACGCGCGAGAGATCGTAAGGTTTCATGGCTGGCTGTTGTAAACTCTGGCTGTGGGTGGTGGAGGTAGAAAAGATGATTCTAAAAGGTTGGGTAACAGAAGAAAAAATTTTTTTTAACAAAACGGAGGTATATTTTTTATATTTATTTAACGTCGCTTTCAATTCTTTGCTAAGGTTATTTCGCGACGTGGGTTCCGAACCACCTTCGATCTAGGTGCACGGTAGTGCACCAGCCAAGTTCTCGCACTACCACCTTTTACACGAAACAACTTGGCCGTTTTTTAGAGGCTTGTAACTCAGAAGTGGAGGCAGATGGAGACATGTAATTTCGTACACTGGTTAAGTGCTATCATGTCTCAATATTGGCAAAATATTAATCTTCCAACATTAGTAGATTCCGAGATATAGGACCACAAAAATCGCTAAATTTGTCACTGACTGACCGACTGACTCACTGACTCACTGACTGACTGACCGATCATCAAAACCTTTTGGGTACTTCCCATTGACCTGGAAGCTTGAAATTTGGAACATAGGTCCACCATAACACACAACCAAAGGAATAATTATCAAAGTTTGAAATTTTACTTTTTTTTATTTAAAAAAAAATTTTTTTCTTTTTAAATTGAATTTAACCATGGACCCTTGTACAAATTAGAACTTGTAAAACCAAAGTTTGAAATAATGAACTTTGAAATTTTACACCTTAAAAAAAGCGTAACGGAAGTGGTGGGGATGGTCAGCCGAGCTAGTCTTAAAAAATGGCTGTATCTCGGGAACGGTGCTTCCTACCGCGAAAATAACGAAATTTTCAGAAGGCCGTATCCGAAGCACATAGTGTATGCCGAACCACATGACGTATGTAGTCTTTTGAATATTTAAACAAAAATAGATGAAATCCCAAAAAAACATCCTGTAAACAGGAGCCAAGTTCTCTATGGCCGTAAAAAGTTGTGAGATCAAACAAAATACGGCCAAGTTCGTTAGTCACAAATACCTCTTACAATACGAAAAAAGCGTTTGTAAAAATTAGTTTAAAAGAACGCTATTTAATTTTTAAAGAGTTACATGGAGGGCCAAATTATTCATACTTGGCCGTTACTTTCTAAACCAATGGCCATGAAAGATGTTTGGTAGCGGCCAAGTATGAATAATTTGGCCCTCCATGTAACTCTTTAAAAATTAAATAGCGTTCTTTTAAACTAATCTTTACAAACGCTTTTTTCAGTATTCAGTAAGAGGTGTATTTGTGACCTAACGAACTTGGCCGTATTTTGTTTGATCTCACAACTTTTTACGGCCATAGAGAACTTGGCTCCTGTTTACAGGATGTTTTTGTTGGGATCTAATCTTACTGTTACTTTCGATTCATTGTCATTACAAATTCAGTCATATATAGGGCTGTACACACATACAATACACGCGTCAACCCTATAATACAGTGTTGAAATTTATCTATCTATTCTATCTTCTATCTTTCTATCTTTATTTATATTATATAAATATATATATTTATATATTTGTATGAGGTATACATTGTTCGTGATCTGATTTACATCATATTTGGTCTTAATGCTCATTGATACAATCATACTGGTGAATGGGGGGTTAAAAGGTTTTATGGAAGTACATTATCAATTTTCGAAGACATTAAACTAGTGAATGATATGAGTATCAAGCGATGAACATAATCAGTGAATATGACAATGGTAGATCACTGTCAGCAAGATAACCGTAGTAAGAGCGCAATTGCTAGTCGTAATGTACAGTCTGTACCACAAGAGCGTGGATGCGATATCTGTGAAATTTGATACCTACTAGGTCAAAGACTGTGCTAGTCTAAACATATAAAGTCTCCTCTTCTTTTAGTTTCGTTTCTACCTCTGATCAGTGGACACTTCAAGAGGCCAACGATCCCAAACGTCGAAACCGTCTTTGTACGTAATGGAAAACACAGAACACTACCAATGCGTCGAGACGTTGACAAGCAATAATCGCTAATGGTGTGGTGATGGAACATTTTATTATGGAAAAGCGTATCAGTTTTTTAGATGTACCTTCGATCTATATGACATTTTTTACAAAAAAGTTAGTTCCCATTGAGATATCGCGTCCACGCTCTTGTGATACAGACTGTATTTGTAGAGTCGTTGAGCCACTGGGTGGATCGAGGAGTAGGAAATTTGAAAATTGGTGAGGAGACAAATGGCCCGGAGTGGCCGTTAGCACACTTTGAAGATGTTCTAACGATTGGTGTTGAGAGAGAAAGAAGTGAAAACAGGTAACAGGTTTGACATCAGAAAGATTTTCAAGGAATGTTTATTATAATATTACAATAAAATCTTCTATTAACGCACCATAATGTAACAATATAATCTGTCAATACCGTCAGGTATTCTCGCGATAAAGCTACCACTCACACCATTATTTCCCACAATTTCAAGGATGGCCCACGGGGTAAACGTGAAGGTCGAAACAATGTCCGGCAGCCACGATGTTGACGTTGTGGCGTCGAACTCGACAGCTGATTTCGACGATGAGACAGAATTATAAATCTTAAACGCACAGTCTTTTTTCAAACTTTTCTTTTTGGAATATTGCATTGTCATTCAGTTCCAAGCTATGTTGAAAGTGACAAGTCTCTGGCTCATCGGGAAATTAGTTTAAAATCAATTGCAGGATTTGTACCGAACAGACAGACAGACAAGAAAGCGAGATAATATAAAAACGTGGTAAAAACTCAGCACGGCACAGTATGTGCCTTCGACGCAGCCTGATATGCAAAACCGTTGCTGCGAGCACGCGAGTTAATTACGTTGTGAAATCGAGACGGGATTAGATTTAATCCGTCGGATTATACAGAAGTAATGTAAAAGATCTTTAACACTGTCGAAAATGTTCACGTTTCAGATGGAAGCCGGGATGAGCAGCGAGAAAGACGAAAGGACAGACATGCTGACGTCCTGGGCGGGCGAGAGCGTTTGGTCCTTTGTCTGCTTGACAGAGTTAGGTTTGATATCGAAGCCCTGTTGGAAGAGGAAATCGTTTGACGCGCTCTCCGATGACGGGTCGCTCGTGAAAACGAGTACACCGACGCCCAAGGAATTCCCCTCGATAAATTCGACGATCGACGACGGTGCCGGGACGCAAAGATCGGACCTTGGTTTCCAAACGAAGATCTCGAGGAAGAAGCTGCCGTTGCGTCGATTGTCGAACGGCAAGGGAACGCGAAGAACGAAGAAGAAGAAGAAGAAGAAAGTCGAGCGGACGAGCACGGCGCCGTGCAAATCGACGAACGCGGAGAGAGACGTTTGCTGGGAGCTCGATCCCGAGCTCGATCACCCGAGGATCACCACCGCCGAGGAGTTTTGGAAATCATGCAAGAGAAAAGTGAACGGCGACCCGAGGAAACGGCCCGATGAAAACTGCTACGACCTGGACCACTCCCTCGACTCCGCCGCTAACGATCACTTCCCGACCTCGCGTCAACCTCGGAGCGTCGACCTCGTCCCGGGGATCAGTTACCAGGCGGAGCGTCCCGGCGACAGCGACGGCGATGGCGACACCGACGACGACGTCTACGTCGATGGAACAACAGCGTCGGGATCGAACGGCCCGCCACAAACTTTAGATCCCGCGGTGGGTCACCAGTTGCATCGCACGAAACCGACCAAGATCACTTCGAGAAGAATCGGCCGACCAAGGAGACGGAGAAACACAAAACTCGAGATCTCGGACACCGACGTGATGAATGTGGAAACATCGCCCACTTCGATATTCCACCACGAGTCCGCTGGCTGCAGCCAGAACATGAAATCAGAGGAGGAATCGCAACAAGACGAGGAAGTATACTGGGAGCACGAGGACGAAACGGTGGATAGTCCACCTCCGGAGAATGATCTTGATACCGAAGCCTCTTCGACGTTGTACGAGTCAGGTATAGGCACGTTCGATGCTGATTTTGACAGCTCGCAGTCCTTCGTAGACGAAGAGGTAAAGCCAGAACCAACAAGTCTGCTAGAGGACATCGACGCGGAACAGCTAGCCGAGGAAATTCCCGCAACCGGAAACAAATGTCCGACGACCGACGACGAGGAGAATTGCTTCGGAAGCCGCGGTAACTGCGTTCAGACGTCCGGTAGCAGCGGATACAGCGATTCCTATTCGGTCGATCCTGTTTCGAGCGAATCTCGAACGACAAACGACCTCGCGGAAGACAGGAAATCACGGCGACGACGAAAGTCGGACAGAGGTAACGATTCCCGATGCAAATCGGCGGAGAGCGTCGCCGTGCAAAACCCGAAAAGAAGCAGGATGACGAGGAGCAACGGTGTCGTCGCGACGACGTTCCCCAAGAACAGCCCCGCAATGAAAACCGATACGCCCCGAGTGAAAGCATCGCGGAACGACGAGGAGTATCACGAAACTAAACGGGTGACGAGGGGATCCACCAGGATCAGCAAGGAGAACTTCGTTGGGAAGCTGGTCTGGGGAAACTGTTCCGGCTGGTGGCCAGGTAACTGTCCTCTAACGCGATCCTTTGTCCTGATTCGCTGCTCCTAGAACGGTCGATCACACGAACAATGCTCGGACCTGTAATAGCAGGTCTCATCTTTTCTGTAACATTAGACAAACAAACTCTTTCGTTTGCGTGAAAACTCGTGTAAATTAGGTTGTAACGATTTTTCAAGGCCTTCTTAATTGGCTAGACTCGTTTCTAGGATTGCAAGGGGACGGGGTGCGTCTTCTCGTTTCCGATAATTCGCTAGATAACAGATCAATAGAATACGGATCTTGATGCAATTATGGCTCTAGAAAATAGCAGCTTTATGATTCCGAATAATGCAAATTACGCCCCGTAAACGTGAAACTAGAACTTTTGAGGCAGTCGCGGCCCAGATTGATCTTTCGACTACTGAAAAAGCCTATCTTCGCATTATCGACATATAAGAAAGCGCATTCCGAAGCGAGTCTACCTCCTTAATCGACAGCTTCTGATTCGTAGCAAGGAAATCGCGATTAGGCGACTGACGAAGGTCCGAGCATATTCTGCGTTCGCGTCCGCTTTCTTCGATGATAGACAGAGAGGAGGATGAACGAGAGAGAGAGATTCGGTCATGGTACTTTTTTTCTCTCGTAAAACCTATGACCTGCGGTTTGCAGAAACACGCGATTTCGGTGCCGGTTCGAACATCGAATTGCGCCGATTTCGTGCACGCAATCGACCGCGCGTTACTACCAGCCGCACCCTTCAATAAACATTTCTATATGATATTACAGCGTTAATTATCGACGCGGACCATGTAGGAATGTTGTCCGAGGCAGGAAAATTGTGGGTTTACTGGATCGGAGAAGATCGTATATCATTAGTGAATATGAATTTTTTTTATATTTATTATATACTCACTCACTCACACATACATACATATATACACGTACACGCGAGCACACTAATTTTTGTATTTGTACAAATCCTTTATGTACACGCGTGTACATATCATTTCGTTCGATTCTTTTCCAACAAAAATACACCATCTGAGCACAAGGCGTTTCACGTAATCACCAAGAATTATCCGTGCTTTTAGCTCAACGAAAAAACGCAGATCGAAGCGTTCTCGTGCAATGTTAGGGCCAGGCTCGAGCAGACCCAGAATCAGGCGCGTATGCGTGCCATTGACGCAACTATGCAGGTTATTATCAGAAACGATTTTTCTTTTGTCCTCCCTTATCTTGTTGCCTATGCTCTGTTGTCGCGGTGGATTGATTTTCGCGCGAGTCTCACTGTTCAGCCTATTCCAGATGCTGAGAAGGTACTTGGGCTGCACTTTGACCAAGCCCTACTGGAGGTGGCTCGCCCACAACTTCACCGAAATGACCATATGTAAGTCCGACACCGATTTTTGTTATATCTTTGCACGCATTTTTAATCAATTTGTCAAAGAGTGCCTCAATAGAGAAGACGAACTTGACTCTAGTGTTGACGATTGAATGAACGAGTACGAACTTGACTCGAGTGTCGATCATTGAATCAACAAGTACGAACTAGACTCGAGTGTCGATCATTGAATGAACAAGTACGAACTTGACTCTAGTGTAGATTAATGGAAGTATTAGTACGAACTTAATTCTAGTGTTAATAAATGAAAGAATAAGTACGAACTCGACTTTAATGTGCATTAATAAGAGAATGAGTATGAACTTGACTCAAGTCTCAATCATTGATCAACAAGTACGAACTAGACTCGAGTATCGATCATTGAATGAACAAGTACGAACTTGATTCTAGTGTAGATTAATGGAAATATTGGTACGAACTTGATTCTAGTGCTAATAAATGATAGAATAAGTACGAACTTGACTTTAAAGTGGATTAATAAGAGAATGAGTATCAACTCGACTCTAGTATTAATGAATGAAAGAATAAGTACGAACTGGACTCGAGTGTTGATCATTGAATGAATGAGTACGAACTTGATTCAACTTTTAACGAATGGAAGAATAAATACGAACTTGACTCTAGTGTTGATCGATTAAAGAATGATTTTGAACTTGACTCTAATATTGATAAACGAAATAAGAATATGAGTATGAACTTTGACTCAAGTGTAAGTTCTATTGCTTTATTAAAATAAGTGAAATTATGTCTCATCATCTTGTAACAGTTTCATTCTACTTCAGCGGTCGATGAAGTGCTGTTCCATCCGTTTTCGCCGAAAATCGAGAAGAGGCTCGCCTATCTGAAGTCGATGAACGCAAAAACAACAGAAAAATTTCTGCAGAGTCAGAAACGTACGGATTAAAAATATTGTTATTTATTTAACATGTTAACCGGGGAATTTTACAAACTCGAATATTCTTTTGAATCTGAGGTAAGCTGTCCATAAGAAAAGGAGTTGATCATAAAGGAATAGACTTCTTCCGGTTAACAGGTTTAACGTCTGACACGTCGGGACCGTTTCCGACGATCATTAATCCGATGGTATGTCCGACAGGTGAAAGTCAGCCGAAAAAGATCACCGAAAAACCGAAAGAATCGCCGCAGCAGAACAACGCAGATTTATCGCGGTTGCCGCTCAGGGAGCAGAATCCAGGTGTCATAACGTGGGCAAAAATCGCCGGGCACAATTGGTGGCCAGGTAACGCTCAGTTAGCTGCGGTTCGCAACACTGTTTTTAATTCGCACGCCACCGTGAAAAAATATTTGACCGACCGTCCGGTGACCTATCGACTGCAGTTCGTTTGGTAAACAAAACTTGAAAAACTTTCATCGAAATTTAATGAGAGGAAATAATAGCCGTGTGTTAAATAATAGCCCTCTATCGGTTGAACAAACCAAAATCAACTATCATCGATACGACGACGCACAGTGGGGTAAACCGATGAATTTTGTGTGAAAAAACATTTCGATAGAAATTGGATAGAGTGACGATTTTTATAAAATTATACCTGACATATTGGATAATATGGTTTTTTAACGTTGAAAATCTGTGTTAAACTTGCAGAATTTCAAGAAAATCGGTGTTTATCCAATACCACGTACGAATAGAATTTTTTCTTGACATGTTACACATCATTTCCACCTTTTATATTGTGTTACATACATGAGAATACAATATACTTTCAATCTAGTGATTTATCAAAGTATTGCAATGAAAAAATAATTCCATTAGTTTTTTTTTACAAAATCTACAGGAAATGGTCAACAAACATCTCTCTATCCGTACATGGTATTGGATAAATCACAATTTTCTTGTAACTCTGCAAGTTTATAAATCTCACTTCTATCGAAAGTCCTGTGATTTTGATACGTCGTGCGACGTCCCGAATATTTTACTTGTTGGTGAGATTCTCCGAGATCCAAGATTCATTTACATAATCGTGTTGTCTGCATATCTCGGCCGATATATGTTTTAAAAATTCGCAATTAATTAGAACCAAATAGATATATCTTGCGGAACTGTATCGTGTAGAGTAGCGAACGTTTGAGTAGCGCTGTGGCCAGGTAAAAATCGATAGCGGAGGAGCCGTCGCGTTTCGAAAATTCTTTGAACGCTGCCGGTTAATCCGCGCCGAATGGGAAGAGTAAAGTGGCTTTGTCTGTTTTGGTATCGCAGCGATGATTATCGATTACCGGGACTGTTGCATGCGTGAGCCGGGCTTCGGTTGCCAGTGGATCATGTGGTATGGTGACTACAAGCTGTCAGAGGTAAAAAATTCTCGGTCGAACTTCCTCAGGTTTGATCAATCGCGATTGTATCCGCGGTTGTCCGATCATTCGTAAACCTGGTAACGTTCGCGTGGGGTGATTCTACTTCCGACAGATCCATCATCAGTGTTTTCTGAAGTTTGATATGGGCCTGGAGAAGATGCGGAACTACATCGACAAAACCAAGAAGCACCTTTTCCTCGTCGGGGTCCTGCAAGCCTCGAAGGTAGACGTCCAAATTCTCCAAATCGTTAAGACACAGTGTTGAAATCGGCGATCGGAAGTTATAAACCTTCTCAGGAGGTTCCGTTTAACTCTCGTCCATCCCTCGTGTCAATTTGACACAGATTTCCTGAAATAATTTATACTATTCTATTATTTTTAGGTAACCTTTTTTAAGAAAGGAACACCTTTTTAGAAAAACCTAAGGTGTAAATGTTAACTCATCAATTTGTCTAAAAGAACATTGAGATTTTTATTCAGCTTGTGCCACTATGTCAATTTGACACCGTGGGACGAATGAGGGTTAAATTGTAGAACTTCTTTAATACTAGGCGATATTGTACTTAATGTACAGTGCTGGAAAAAGGGTAAGACATGTTTGTACATTACGTGTATTTGAAACACGGAAATGTGCATTTTGTATGTTCGCCCAAGGGGTGAGTTTGTGAAACACACAGCAGAGAAGGAAGAGAACAAAATGCACATTTCCTTGTTGCAAATAAACAAACAAACATACCCTTGTCCAGTAGTGTAGACAATTCTTATTTCGCATAAAGATAGGCATTCTAACTATAAAATCGCTGGGAATCGCGTGAAACGAGTTCAAGGGGAACCAGGCGTGCGACGAGTCCAATCGGATAGCAGCCGGAACGGAACCGCCGGTCACCGTCGAACCATAAGAACCGCGCTAAACTTTTTTAACGCTGTCAAACATTTTTAATAACGTTCGGAAAATCTGGTTTGGTATGAATGGTCCGCTTCAAGCGATGTTTCCCGCTTTTCAGGATTATTGCTCTCGTTTGGGACACAAGACCGACAATTGGACGATGGCGGACGTGTTTAAATATTTCTCGAAAACGGATCGGTCCAAGCCACAGCCGAAACCACTAAAAAGCCCGGATTCCGCCAGAATATACGATAAATACTCGACGCGCATCGTTAAGATGCTGAATGAGCTAAAGAACGATCCGAACGTGGATGATAAACGAGCGGATGACATACAGAACAGCGGTACGTTCAAGAACGAGTCTTCTTTGTAAGTCTCGCGATAGAAATGTAATCTGTATCGATCATTCAGACGATCTCCGATCGGTGACAAGCGGGAAGGCTTCGCTGGAATCGCTGTGTCTAAAGTGCCTCAAGATCTCCAGAAAGACCATGCAGTCACATCCCTTCTTCGAGGGCTCCCTCTGCGACCCGTGTTCGGTAGGAAAGCGATTATTTATCGGAGTTAGTGGACAAACCCCGCCCACTGCTCCAAACGGCCACAATTGGTTCACAAAAAAAATGATAGTTTATCAAATTCTTTAAAAAATCTAGTTTCCTTAATCATTTTATCTTTCTGTAAACCTTTCTCGCCGTTTTCTGTTTCAGTTTCTCGCTCCTAAAACGTCCTTGGCTCCCCTCCACTACCCTAGCCCCGCCCACTACTCCAAAAAGCTTCTACTAGCCCGTAAACATTGTAGACATTTTCGTACTACACAAAGTATTATTTTTCTTAATTGATTCATCTTCCTTCGTTTTAATTTCTACCTCGAAAAATTATCTTGACTCCTCCCCCCCCTGCCCTATCTCCGCCCATTGACTCCCATGAAACTTGAAACTTGAAATTATTCTATTACTGACACCCATAACATTTTCCAACATTTCACTCGATAACCAGCAAGTGATTCTTGTAAAATGTTCTATTAGAATTGTTTTCAATTTATTTTCAACTTGAAAATTTATTCTGCTGCATCGATAATGTATGTATTGGGTTGGTAGGAAAGTTCTTTCGATTTTCAAGTGAAAATCTGAAAAATCCAATACATGTAGTTGTACTATACGATTCTATATAGACTCCCCAAATACAACGACACATCTCTCTCTGTAAAATGTAACACTGAGTATCCGCTGGCTATAATCATCATAAATGAAGGTGCATCGCCCTCTATATACATATAGTAAAAAATGAATATTTTGGATACACACATTCCCCTTATTTCCACAAAATAAAATAGTCACTTTTAATGATAAGAGCCAAGCGTTGCAATTGGAAAAAGTGTGTAAACCACTACTAATCATTTGTAATAATTCTCAGTGGTTCTAGTTAATGATATAACGGAATCACCTGCTGGTTATGAGCACGTAAGAAGAAAACGAACACGCTGTACGTGGTAGGGCTACAATTCTCGTTGCTTTCAGGAACAATACAAGCCGTGCATGTTCGTGTTCGGAAACGACGGGAAATGCGTAAGTATTTGCATTCGATCTAACTCGAACCCGTTCCTCTTAGCAGATTGATAATGAATGTTGACTGGTTTGCTAGTTCTACTGCACGATTTGCGCGGCGACCGGGACGGTGATCATTTGCGACAACGAGGACTGTCCGAGGTAAATCGCGCGGCGTGGCCCCGGGGATCGATGGGGGCGGTGGCCAGTTGTATACTGACGCGGGGTATGTGTATATTCCTGGATCGTTCGTTTTCCAGAGTTTATTGTACTGCCTGCATGAAACACTTGCTGTGCCCGGCGACCTACGAGCAGGTGCTGCTCGAAGATCCTTGGGAGTGTTTCCTCTGTAAAGTGAGGTCCGGCTCTGTCCCGGACATCGTAGTGAGGCCACGATCCAACTGGAAAGACAAAATAATCGATATGTTCCGGACAAGCGGCAGCTCTTCCAGAACGGTCGCCAACAACCGCACCGACACCAAGAGGAGGATCCGTGTTCTTTCCCTGTTCGACGGTCTGAGTACCGGTAAACGGGATTTCCCACAACTTTTCTCTCTCTTTCTCTCTCTCTTACTCTATTAGTATAGAAAAACCTCCTATAACGTGAAACAAAAATTGTAATTATCACAGTAAAGTCGCGATCGAGCTCCCTGAGGATCTCCACTCCCCTTCGCTTACCCCTTCCACTAGGGAGCATTCCTCGTAAGGGCCAAAAGCTAGAGCTACTGCGGGTCCATTTTAACATGCCTTCCTTTTTTACGTTCGACATACTTTGTACTTATAAAAAAAATAGTTCCCCTAAACGATCTCTGTCTCCACTCGGAACAGTAGATGAGAGCTAAATCGCGATTTTACTGTATTAAATTTAAGGGGGTGTTCTCCTTTCCAGGATTGCAAGGGTGCGGGATGTGCATTACTCGATAATGGAATTTTTCAGTAGTCAATAGCGCTAGATAAGAGATCAATTTAGGCAGTTGTCTACCTCAAAACACCTACTTTTACGTTTACGAGGCGTAATTTGCATTATTCGACAGCTTCATGAAAATAGGTGCATGCACAGTTTTATGATAGCTACATGCTGCCGAATAATGTAAATTATCCCTCGTAAACCTAAAAGTATAACTTTTGAGGGAGATAACGGTCTAGATTGATGTTTCATCTAGCGCTTCTAACAACTGGAAAACCTCATCTTTACATTATCGAGAAATGTGCCCATAATTATGAAATTGGTCCAAGACGTATTTCTTGTATCGAGATATTTAAAGGAAAAGGATAGTAACGCTAAATGAATTCCACATAATGTTGAAATAACAAGCACTATCTTACAAGTTCACGTTTGACAATAGCGTAACAGTTACATTAAATTCATTTAGCTTAAAATAATGTGAGTTCACTTTTAAAATTATGGACACAAGTGCAAAGGCGCATCCGGCATCAAATTTAATGTACTTTGATCTGATGCACACTAACCCTCCGAATTTTCTTGTAACGCGGCACTTTCACAACGCGGAGCAAAAATTGCAAAGCCTAACAACGGCGGTATGTACTCTATAATTCTAAATTTCTTATACTCGACTCGTAGACTTAATCATATTTTTACTAATGAATCGAGTTATAAGAGGGTTGTATTCTATCGTCGCGCGTCTTCATCAGGAATGCTGGTCCTCCAGAAACTGGGCTTAGAGGTGGAGGTCTATTACGCCAGCGAGATCGATTCGGATGCGCTGATGGTTAGCGCGATGCATTACGGAGACCACATTATCCAGCTTGGCGACGTCCGGAACATCACGAAGGAGATGATCAAGGAGATGGTGCCCATCGATCTGCTGATTGGAGGATCGCCCTGCAACGATTTGAGTCTTGTCAATCCTGCCCGCTTAGGTCTTCATGGTACGTTTGTACAGTAGGAGAGACTCTGTTCTACATAATGAAGGTACTTACGTTCTTTGTTGTTTGATTCTGGCAGACCCCAGGGGCACCGGGATACTGTTCTTTGAATATTGGCGAGTGTTGAAGCTCGTGAAAAAACTGAACAGTGGTCGTCACTTGTTCTGGTTATACGAGAATGTCGCATCGATGCCGAGCGTGTACAGATTGGAGATCAACAAGTAGGCCTTCGACCCGTCCAGTGCTGAACATGGATGGAATGAATTGTTCTATGCTAGGCAATCCTTCATCCAGAGATCAGCACTATGATGATTAATATTGTTTCATTCCTTGGCTGTATTTGACAATTTGATAATGACGTTTCAGGCATCTGGGCCAGGAGCCCGACGTGATAGACTCGGCAGATTTTTCTCCTCAACACAGACTGAGACTGTATTGGCACAATCTGCCGTTTGATCGATATTCGTTGCCTTTCCAAGGCGATACTGATGTGCAAGATATACTGACGCCGCACTGTCAACGGTACGCCCTCGTCAAGAAGATTCGCACCGTTACTACCAAAGTGAATTCCTTGAAACAAGGTATATGACCGCTTTGAAATACGTATCCAAAAATAAAGTTGTGTACGTTACGTTCCATTCCACTCCCCATACAAATTTTGTGCAATGTAACATACAGAGTGCTCCACCTAAATATCGCGATACCATTTTTATTTCATTTCATTAAGTAGCTACAATTAGGTGGATCACCCTGCATAGTCCTTTTATAAACACCCATTCGTGTATGAAAGAAAACATTTAAAATATTCAATTTCAAGTCAATGAAAATGGTTTCAACGCATTGATACTAGCTTATCAATATTACCACGTTCCGTGCCGTTTTTGCTCGACGATTAAACAAATTTATGGTTGTTTTGTATCTTGTTCTGTAGTGCATGTTTTATAATGCTTTATTCTCTTGGTGGACATATATTCTACAGTATTCAACTTGTTTTAAAATATATGTTTATGGAATACGTGACACGGAACGTGATAATAAAGGGAAAACCGGCCTATAATTAACGAAGATTTCTTTGAACATTAGGAAAAACGGCCCTGAAACCAATTCTGATGAAGGACCAGTGCGACTCGCTGTGGATCACCGAGCTCGAGGAGATATTCGGATTCCCCCGTCACTACACGGACGTGAGGAACCTCTGCGCGACGAAGCGGCAAAGACTGATAGGAAAATCTTGGAGCGTGCAAACCCTTACTGCCATTTTTAAATCTCTTTGCCCTTATTTCATGCGCTCACCAGCTCCAAGAGTTTCCACCCCCGGACTTCTAAAAGCTCCGTTCGACTAAACCCGTCTAACGAGATCGTCGAACAGAATCTTTCTATCGTTTTACATGGACCATTCAATCTAGTCCGAAATGAGATCAATGGTTCCACGAATTTTAAGTTTAACTTTTTCGTTTATTTTTAATGTTATTACAGTCGAGATAACCAGCTATGCTCTAGATATTTATCCTTGTTGTCTGCATGACGTAATAGATATTCTCTCTCCGTATATGTAAAATATGTTTTACAAATATGTTCGAATAATATCGTACATTTTTTACATTCTCTCGGTTGCCGTTAGAAACAGGAGAGTCTTCGGCAACCGTTTGTTGATGAATAAAAGGAGATGATTTAGAAATAAACGTTGTCTTCGTTATGTACAGAGTCGCGGGAACCCTCGACGGGACTCGTTACGAATTAGCATTCGCTCTTTGGTATCTCATACGGAAGTATCCTCTGCGGTATTCCCGACTGGTTGGCAACTGGTTGGTGCCGCCAGTGTACGGAACGTTTCTCTGTTGGTTCAACTGCAACAGGGTGACGGGCACCGGTATGCAGCCCACCAAACAATTCACGTACTGCATCACGTGAGCCGGTTGCGGTGTATTTATAAAGACTTCCTCGCGTTCCGTGTCGACTCCCCTGACAATACCTGGATAAGTATGGGTCACAGTTATTCCCAGATGTTCTTCACAAAGCAGAGAAAATGTGTCGCGACAAAACGCTCACCGAAACCGTAACACGAGCAAAGCGGCGATCTATCCAACACCCTCAGGCCAGATACCAAGTCGGTCGGTTGCAATTCAGGGTCCTGCAGGTCGATTCCGCATAGCGCAACTATGTTTCCATTGATTACGCTCAACACGTGCGTCGGTGGCGCAGATGCTCGAGGTATCGAGACGATTATCGAAGAAAACGGGGCCCTGTAATGGAAATTCTACAATTTTATCGTCTATTTACTTCGTATACGAGGTAACTATTTGGTGGACATTCGGAGTTTCACACGCGATTAATAACGAGTCGCGGTAGCATAAAGGTTGGAAAACCGCTGATATAATTTGTAGAAATGAAATGATGCTTACACGTATGGCATAGCTTCATTTAGCGACAAGCCGTTGGGGCGATACCTGCAAGAAATTTTTTTTAAAACATCAAGTAATCAACATTGTGAATAGTTTTTCGGCTTACATAAGATCGATGGGGCTCCGCAGAATCTCGCTCAGGTAAGAGATCAGCACGAGTTCTCGCTGCTGATAGGGCTCCATGTTCCAAGTTTCGTTCACCGGAGCACTTTTACGTTCAGAGTGGGAACGTATCACGGACAATTCGTGATTGCAACGTTGATTCCAGTTAAAAACGTTCATGCTCCATGAGACCTTCGAAAATTTCTATGGAAAACAGATTGTCAACGCTATATGAATCAGCTCCTCTACTACCCATCCATATAAAGCAGTGATGAGCATCCCGCGGACTGCAATAAATCAGAAGGGAAAACCTAATAATCCTGCATTGATTGTGGGAAGCAGGAACCAAATACAAATTGATTCATCCCTTATCGACTTTGTTATATTCAAATGAAATTTTTCTAATCATTTACTGTTTTATATTTCACTCGACTAATTTCTTCAGAAACGCATAAAGATCCGCAGTCTACTTATCAGAGATACAAAGAACACCCGGTATTCACCTGTTTATTTATCACTTCCTTGCTCAAATAATCTGGATAGTTGTTCTTGACCTTCTCTGACATGATTTGCACCACCAGGGTGGGTTGAAGGAGCTTCACGATAAAAATCATGATGTCCCAACCGATACCGCGAGTGAACCCCATGGTGTTCACCACGATCGGTAGTTGCGACATCATGGGACAACTCCACAACCTTTCCACCAACATTTTTATTCCCTCGATGTATTTCGTGATGCAACGACTGACATCAATATCACCGATGTACAGTTGGAAGACTGGATTCTTTAAATGCGTGAAGTTTGGTCCGAGTAAAGGTTCCTCTATCAAACTGTAGGAAATGCAACCGGCTGGCGTGCACTCTGCCTGTCCGGGATCAAAGTCGACGAGGACGACCATCTTGGTGGCAGGTAGTAGGCTGTTTATTAAACAACGAACTGAGGTAGATTTACCGACGTTCTTTCCTCCGGCGATCAAAGTGCAGGATCGTTCGTTGGCACGCCAGCTTATTAACATTTTGTCAGCAACATCTTGCGTGACGCGATGATCAACGACCATCTCCTTGCAGGCGTAACTGTCGACGTACAGATTCGACTGTAGTATCGCTTCCGCTCTTTTGGGATCCATCCAGGACTGGTACAACGGAGTGTTCTTGATGCTTGGGAACAGTCGGAAAGGATAGAAAGCGTTCAAGAATTTAGTTAGCTTGTTCTCCAGATTCGACAAAAGTATCACCGACGTACCAGGTTTGAGATCGTTCAAGTCGAATATCAATCTGTGCTCAATGTCCCGGTCAATGCCTTCAGCGGAAAGAGACGTCCAAATATCCGGCTGGACATCCTGCGATTTTCTGTTGCTAGCTCTGATGCAAACGCTGCTGTACCCTCTCGGCGAGTAGATCTCCATGGGCTTGGTCGTCACGGTGATCAAAGACCCGTAGACTTCCACCGCTCCAAACACCACTTTCAAAACGATTTTACCGGTGAAACAGAATTGCGTCCTTCCTGGTAGTATCGCTACTATCTTGTTCGTCAAACAATAAAACTGTACCGGGCACCGATTAACCTGGACGTTGTTCCTATTTCTTTCGGACGTTGAATTTTCCATACTCGTGTTTGGTACATTGCTGTTTGTTGCGTCGATTACGAGGTTCTCTAGGCATTCCTCGAATGAAGCTGACGGTTCGTTGGGAGTACACATGTCAGAGGCACTATCGTTTTTTGATGTTAGTGGTGATTTAATATTCCGTGGTTTGCGATTAGGTTTTGAAGGTGCCGCTGTTATATCATTCCCTTGTGTGTTGGAACTAAGGCTTGGACTTGTACAGTTAGCAATGATAATGCTAGCTTTAGGCTTTCGCGAATTGCTATGTCGTTGTCGCGGAGGTAGGTTGCCGCATGCATCATTATTATCATCATAGTTTCGTAATTCGTGATTCTGTCTCAGTATCTTCGGTATTGTGAATCCAGACAACGTTCCTGAAAGAGCTTCTACTACCACCGGCGAACCTAAGCTTCTTCGTTGATTGACAAAAGCATAACATCGCTTGCTGTTCTTGTCTGCAGATGTGCTTGCCTCTGCTGAATCTAGACAAGAATCCGTAGAATCTGAAATTGAAGCAACCCCTCTCTATAACGGTGTTGTTTATTTGAACAAAGATACTATATCTTATTTTATCTTCAACCTGAAAATAACAGTCGCTTTTTACCTCAGCGTACAATAAGAATTGGGTGTGCTCTAGAGCAGCAGCTCTCATATGTTGGAATTTCGAATTTTAATAAGTGGAAATTAAAGAAAAATGAATTTACCAGTTGTTTCACATCAAATGGAAAATGGTACAAGTCAATTCCAACTTCAAAAACAACATTTTCGTACGAGATTCACAGAAAATTTCACATTCATCATGATTTTTCATTGATCAAGATCAATATAAATCGAAATGCTGCATACTATAGAAATATTTTTTAATTCATTCTCGAAACTAAAAATAAATAAATAGACCACGAACACACCTGCTTCTCGTGATTGAATATCGACCTAAAAGCGCTGCACTATAAACAGTTTGAGAACCACTGTTCTAGAGAATGTCGAACGTTTCTTACTTGATGCTTTAGTGTTGTTGCTACACGACATTTTCATCTTTCGCTTGATATTGCACTGATTGTCCAGCTGCTCGCTGAACATCGAATTTATACCTGGCAAAACATCCTGAACATTCTTAGTACTCGAACAAGACGAACTCATGATCAGATCTTCTAGTAAAACAGACTTCTTCCTTAGATGAATGAGCTTGTTCGTCCTCTGATACTGGAGTGATTTACTAAAACAAAAGTTGTGTTTACTATGTCTGGAATGTGTGCGGTAAAACAGTGTCAGCACTTTGTGTTCATAATGTGTATTTACATAACACGGTGTTAAGATGTATGCACAATGTTTACTTACGCCTTGGTTTCTTTGGGTCTGATCTCGACGACCTCTATTTTTGCGGTCTTGGTTTGTCTCGTTTTCATGTCGGTATTATATAAACAAGCAATTATGAAGTGGAAATGATTCAACTCTCCTCAGGGCACATTGTTGCAAACTAACCTCAATCCTGGTGTAAACGAACGTAAAGCTCTGTACACAAAGGCGTCACGGATGGCCGGAAGTGTTTGTGATAGTGATGGGCACCATCGATAAAACTATCGACTAAATCGATAGTAGCCAACTACTATTTTCTATCGACTGATTTTTAAACTATCGACTAAATTAGTTGAATTTTAATGGGCGGGAGTTTTGAATAGATTTTATAAGATTTACTATCAAATACATTCACTCATTAGCTATATCAAATAATTGGTTCAATAAGAATGTGTATGTAGCATAAATAACAATTATTATACTAGAAATATTATACAATTATTAAATAACAATACTTATATATTGCATTTATATGGGAATAAAATTTTAATCGTAACCTAAAGAAAAAGTAGTATTTTATAAATATATCTATTAATAACAGCTATATTTCTAAAAAGTTCATTAACATTTTGCCTTTATATTACAGTTACCAAAAGAGAAAAAAAGGAAAACAAAGATTAGGGAGAAAGATAAGATTCTTAGAATTGTTAGAATTGTAAACCGATTTTTGATTTTGACCAAGAATTGAGTTTAGTTATATACACTTGTTATTATAACGATGTACATTTTGATGTTAAACGTTAAACATTGTATACTGTAATAGTAATACTTATTGGAGAATATAAAGAGAATATTTAAAAAACGCAGCAAATTATATTTCACATATAACCTATAATTGATTTTCACACAAAATTTGGAGTAGTTAATTTTTTTAATGTCAATAATAAATATCTTACGGTAAGTCGAAATATTAGTAATTGTTAAACTAAAAAACTTGTTTATACAGTACATTTTTGAAATTTAAATTATGGAGTAAGAAATTTACAAAAATAATGGTGAATTCAGATTCCTGCACCATTAATATATTTACTCTTTCTGTGTCTATAATACTGAGTGAACATTGCAGTACAGTACTGTAATCGCGATTGCATGCAATCCCTCAAATAATATTAAAATTTCAATTTATATTAATTTTATATGAAAATTTTAATTTAGAGTGAGTGAGAGATGAGACGCATAGACGTAGGCATAGACTATAGCCCGCAATCTAGACGTAACCACTAAAACAAAATTTCAGTCAACTAAAAACTATCGACTAAATATTCGATAGTATGCAGTAACTAAATAGTAACTAGTCGATAGTCCAATTTAATCGATGGTGCCCATCACTAGTTTGTGAAGCAGCTTCCAGTGCGTATGCGCCCCTAGGTCCCTCGTGATATGCCACGATTTCATGAGTCTTTATTTCCCAATTTTTACTATGCTACCATAATTGATCTCAAGTTGTAATACTTGGTTGATTGATCATTCAAACTCAAATGATTCTTGCCGTTTCTTTCATAAGATACAATGCAAAGTCCAGAAAAAATGTCTGTACAGCGCCAAATCACGTAGCGGAAAAAGGCTTAAACTGTTGGACAAATTTCCTGAAATTTTTCGACAGGGAATTCTAATCTCAAAATTGGATAGTGGCGCCATCTGTCCGAATCTATCAATTTTATGGTAAGAATTCCCTGTCGACAAATTTGGCTAACAGTTTGAGCGTTTTGCCACCTCGTGCTTTCGTACTGTGGCTGTATGGACATCAATGGACATCCTTACGGAGGAAATGATTCTTGCCGGACTCTGTATTGTATTCTATGGATTTTATGCGAAAAGCGGCGAATACCTCCCCAAAATTAATTAATTTGTAAAGTCTTGACTTAAAACTGAAGGAATGCTCTTTATAAACTGGATTGCAGCTTATAAATAATTACGATAAGACATTAAAAATTTAAATATATATTGACTGATTGCCATATTGAGCATTTCCTAAGTTTTCGAAAAACTTAGCTGTGCCTTGCTTTTGAATTTTTTAACTTCTGTAAGACTTAAATAAAGACTGGAGAAATGCTTTTGATGACCGGTGACTTGCTATTTGAAAATAACTTTTATTGTGTATAGAAAATAAAATTTTACCGGAAAATGCCGGTGTCTAGCTTTAGGATTGAATACATATAGAAATGCTAAATGAATGAGTAATTGTTTATGAGAATGTAAAATAATCTAAACATTTCTTAATAAACGCATTGTAATTTATGAATTTGTATATTTGTCTTTTACCTTAACCATTCTGGAACTCTGGAACATTGTCTCCTAAATATATAGGAAAGTTATAAGTGAAAGATAAACATCACACGAATTTCAAGGAATCGGCTAAAGATACAGGAGGCTTTCTCGTTCGCAATGGATTTCGAAAAATTTTGTAAATCCTTACCGAAAGTGGTACGTATTTTATTTCGTATTTTATTAGGCAATTTCTGTCGGGTTTGCAAGAGGTTATGTTAGTGTTTGTAAACAATGATTCCTGGAAATAAATATATATAAATAATTATTAGGAACTTCATGCTCATTTGAACGGCTCGTTAAGTGCTGAGACATTGAAGACGTTATACAAAATGCAGAATCCGGATTCGGACGGTGAAGAGAACATAGTCATGAGCATTGGAAAGCATTCATCATTAGGCGAGTACGCTAATCTTGTCCTTTAACATTTTGTTTTATGGTACACTCGGTTATTGCATTATAATATAATTAAATTAACGTTTCAATCTGAAGATGGTATTACTCATTTTTCGTAGGTGTTTCAAGGTGTTTGATGTAGCGCACTCATTGACGACAACACCAGAAGCTGTGTTTCAGTCAACTCGTGATGTAATTAAAGAATTTCATGAAGACAACGTGATATATTTAGAATTGAGGAGCACTCCTCGATCTATTAATGGGCAAATGACGAAGCGAGAATACATAGAAGCAATTATAAGAGCTTTTGAGTAGGCACAATTTCAAAAATAGTTTGAATCTGGAGAAACGCAAAGAATCTATAAATCTCAATTGTCCCCATAATTATGAAAGTGATCTATTTAAGTCTATTTAAATCTATTCGTTTCGAGATATTTAAAGAAAAAGGATATTAATACTAAATGAAACTGATCTTAAAATCTTCACTCAGACCATTTCATAGTTATGGTTACAATTATTTCCCAAATTATAGCTTTTTGCAAAAAATATTTCAAGTAGAACTTACTCTGTTTCGGGGGACATCTTATAGTCGCAAATTTTAAGGTGACTTCAAGATGACCTCTGTTCTTTTTTAGACGAATTCACTGACTTTCAACACTTTTGTCTTCTGAGGTCATTTAACCGAAGTAACTAAATATTGAATTTTTACCAGTTCTACTTTGGAAACTTTTGCTTAACAAAATAAACTTAGTTTAACTTAAAAGTTTGGTTTAAAACTAAAGTTTCATTTAGACCACTTTCATAGTTATGGACACAACTATCCTATTTATAATTGTAGAGCTTGTAAAACAGACCTCCCAGACATAACTGTGAAGTTATTGGTGTCCATCAATCGGAAACAAGGATACAGAGCAGCAGAGGAGAACATAGAATTAGCGATAGATTATTTTAAAAAACATCCACAGTACGTGGTAGGTCTAGATCTCAGTGGAGATCCAATGGCTGGCGATGCATTTCTAGAGCTATTGAAGAAAGCCAGGAATGCTGGCCTTAAAATTGCAGCTCACTGTGCAGAGGTAAACTTTGTACAATAATTCACATTTATTGATTACCAAGCAAATATTTCCTTGTTTTCACACAGGTCTCAAACGAAGTGGAAACAAAAGACATACTTGAATTCAAACCAGATAGACTGGGTCATTGCACTTGCATTCATCCAAACTTACACGGATCCGATAAACTATTCAGCATGCTGATCGAATCTAAAATCCCTGTTGGTAAGAACTATTGCCACTGAATAATCATAAGTATTGTGGTGGATAAAAACATGTTCTCGAGGTCACATGTTCGATACTTCAAGATCGTTGCTATTTTCTTTTTTCAATGGAATCATATATTCTAATTAGCCCTACAATATAGCAAAAATCTGTGCCTAGAATATCGTTGCTTTGACGTGACCTTGAGAACAGAGAAACAGAGGGAAACTTTTTGGGCTTAGAAGGTTTGTTATACTGATTTTACTTCATAGAACTTTGCCTAACATCGAACGTACAATGCAAGACAGTACCCTCGTATGAATCCCATCAGTTCAAATATTTGCACGAGGCTGGACATCCTATTTGCCTCGGTGTAAGTAAAGCCGTTAATTATTCATGCAAGCTATTATTTGAGGTGTCGGGCAAACATTCAATTAAAGAATCATCGCTCGTCTTTTTTTGCAGACTGACGACAAAGGCGTCTTCCACACGTCGCTGTCAAGGGAATACGAGATCGCCGGTTCAACGTTTGGTCTGGATCGCGAGGATCTAGCGCGATTATGCTCGTCAGCCGTGGAGTACGCGTTCGCGCCGGAAGAAGAAAAGAAAGCGTTGTTGTCTAGGATTGAGAGCTTTTTAATCGTCAATTCAAAAGTTTGAACATTCTCCAACGAAACGAATAGATGAATCGAGATATATAAAAATAAGAAAAATTTAGTCGGTTACAAAGCATTCGGCCGGGGACATAAACGCGTTTAGGCGGGTCAGTCGCTCTAATACCAACATACACACACAATATCGAGAGCGGTTTCTCTTTTTTTCTCTCTCTCTCTCTCTCATTCTCTCTCTATCTCTCTCGGCGAGGTAGCAGGACCATAATCATATAAAAGTAATGTCGATTTTATTCGTTATGATATTCGTGGCTCGTTTACATAGATTTACAGATAAACTACGTTGCTACTTATAGAGAAGTATAATAGCTGAATGTCGCGGTTGGTGTGTGATTTATTTTTGTTGTAGTTGTTGTTGTCTTGTCTTGATAATATCATATAGAATATATACAACATTTATAGAGCCATTACAATATTATGCTTGTAGGCGTGGTGCTGCATCTTTCGGGCAGACGATGGAATCGACGATATTATGAGGTCTCTGTTGACCTAGCTTATATTAACGATTACCTCGCCGGTTTGACAAACTTCCCGATCACGTCTTCCGTTTGTCTCTTTCCATCGATCTTCGCGTTTCGTAATCGACCGAAAATGAAACGGTGCAAACATAGCACCACTCGGAGCGAAACCGAACGCGAGGAGAGCGTTTCACTCTCTTTTTCTCATCACGTCGCATAAAGTCTCTCGTCGCTCGTGTCAGAACCGTTTCTCGCTATCACGATGTAACAATGTGACAATAGTACATAGTTGCGATAATACTAATAGTAGTGTGATTAGGAATAGCGGTAAGTATAATCGTAATTAGAATATTTACGATGACAATAATATCGTTCTTAATAACCATAATTAAAAGTATTTCTACTACATATAATATTTTCCCTATATAACAGTCTTTTTTTCTAACCATCGAGCTATAAACAATAAAACAATTTCGTCAGCTCTTGCGTACGCGTCCAATGTAACTCGAAAAACTAATCTTTTTTCATTGTCCCTCTCTCTTTCACGCATTCTGCGCGCTCTCTCTCGTCTCTCTCTCTCTCTCTCTCTCGCTCTCTCTCTCGCTCTCTCTCTCTCTATCTCTCTCATTATCCTTCTTCTTTAGACCTATCCACATCCCTTGCAGACTCGCCTGCATACTAATGTCTTACCCTCGGTTTATTCTAACGACTATGACTAGACTGCGAATCTTTATGGAAAATCAAAATTGACTGCGTTAAAGACACACGAGTCAAGACGAAAACCCTTTTCCTGAATCATACGAAGATGTTAACATAATGTCCTTAATCTCTACTAAAAATTGACACTTTTTTTGCTACTTGTTTTTTTTATGTTTTCGTGGTAATCGCATAAAATCCGCAGTCTAACTATGACTAAAAGAAGGGTGTACTCTCGCGACGTGTCCTTCGTGATCAAAGGTTCTCCCCGCGTACCCAGTCAGCACGCCTGCTCTGTTTCTGCAGACCACTGTGCACGCCTGTGCGCGCAGATCAGTTGCAGATTCTGAGCCCGGCCTGCAGGGCTTGGGCTCGGGTATTCTGCAACTGATCTGCGCGCATGGGCGAGCACATTGGCCGTGCAGAAACAGTGCCGACTCGGCCTAGAGCAGTTCGAAGCGATGTTCGGCACAGAATCTGTAGGTCTGGGGCTCTGCAGGCTGGGCTGGGCGGCAGATGGTGCTGACTGGGTATATGCTAAACGATATTTAAGGTGAAACATCCCTTATCGTCCTCTAGATCTATAGATCGGTGTGTAATATCGACACTGGCCCATGCTCCGACGTCGGTGAACAAGTCTCACCGTTTCGAAGAGAAAATAAAACAACGAGAACCCCGCCGAAGGGGACGACGAATACCGGAAACGTGGGCCGTCACGATCGAACGTAAATGCGTTAAGAATTTTCAGTGGAACGTCGAGAAACGAGAGGAAGGAAATCGAATAGGATAGAAGAAGCAAGAAAGGATTCCCGCGTTCGATCGAGGACGGTTCACTCTCCGGCCCCGCGACGGAAACCACGCGTCCCAACATAAAAAAATCAAACTAATTCGTGCGTACAAGAATAAAAATCGCGTTACAATAGTTTTCTCCTATCTCTCTCTCTCCTTTTATCTACCTCTCTTTCTCTCTGTTACTGTCCTTAGATCTAGTAAGAATAATAATTATTATTAACATGTTATAGCGTATATAATATAGTCGCAGTGAGCTCTGTCTCTTTGCGAAACAAGAAAACAAAGAAAAAGAAAAAAAGTTATTTGAATGACTATGTACACTTAACGAACGAGCGATAAGATGGACGATTCTCTACTTCTCTCTCTTTCACTTTCCCCACCCCCACCCCTCTATGTCCATATATATACGTGTGTGTGTATACTTATATATCGGTATATGCACACACTTGTTCATACTCCCATCCTCTTCTCGCTCCCTCAATTGCTAATAATCGCGGCGATTGCGATGGATAATAAGTCACGGTAAAAACAAATATACACGTACTGATTAAAAATGCTATAAAATATCGGAAGAAGACCGATTCCTCGGGATCGGAGTGACAATGCAGCTCGCATCACCGAGAAACGGGTCTCGCGGCGTCGAGAGATCGGCGGCAATAAATAATGTTTTGATTCGGCGATAGAGCGCTTTAAAAAGAAAATAAAGTAAAAACGAACGTAAAGTAGAGAAAAGAAATGTGGACAAGTGTTAGTGTGTGAGTGAGGGTGTCTGTTCCTCTGTGTGTTTGTTGTCTTGTTTGTTCGCTGCGCGCGCGCGCGTGTATGTGTGTGCGTGTGCATGATCGCGCGCGTGTATATGTGTGCATGTGCATGGTCGCGCGCGTGTGGGTGTGTGTGTGTGTTTGTGTGTTTGTTTTCGTGTGTGAGTGTGTGTGCGCGCGCGCGTGTGTGTGTTTGTTTTCGTGTGTGAGTGTGCGCGTGTGTTTGTTTGTTTTTGTGTGTGAGTTAGCGCGCGTGTGTGTTATCGATTCATTGATCCGGCCGAATGCTTTTGGTCAACACACTTGCAGAGAGTGAGTGTCTGGTATTGGTTGCCTTTTGCTTCGTTCCTTTTATTTTTTACGCTTTTTCTTTTTTCGTCAATATCATTGTGAAATCGATGACGAACCATGGTCGTCGTCGACACTCCCGGAAAGTTCCTTGAGCGATAGGAATGCAAGGCGTTCGGAAGTATTCTAATTTAACAAAAAAAGAAAAGAAAACAATCACCTGTTTTCATTGCATACGATTCATTCAGTACTATTCACACGATATAACAATTGAATTAGCCGCCGAAGCGGAGCAGCCCACCGTGGACGAGATTTCTCTCCAATCTCTCCGCAAATTGTTCCCGTTCTCGAACAACAGAACTCGAAAACTTCGAACGCGAAGAACCGTTTCGGTTAGTAGAAATGAAAAATCGGTGGAGATATCTGTAGAAACGAAAAGCTCTTCGAACGGTGATCAAGAGATTTAGAAAGATCTCTAGAATCTCTGTATTGTTGGGAATGATAATTATCCCCTCGTCGATAAAACGAATCCGAAACGACTCGGAAGTAATATATTGTCCGAGGTTTTTCTATAATAACGTTAATGCCAGGCGAATGGGTGATCGTTGATTAAGTATCGAGACGCATTGGGGGTAGGCTGCTTTATCGTTCATCTGTTTGTTGTTCACGAGACCATGCTCCGCGACGGTTTCGCCGTATTGTTGCTCGGAGTGTTGCTCGTGCTTCTGTTGCTGTCCGTTTGGGCAAACAATACTCCTTGGTACATCACTCCGTTCAGCTCCATACTGACCACTAGAGAATTGTCGCCGTTTCTTCCATCTCCTGTTAAATAAAGGATTCCACCTTTGGTAAAACAATTGAGAAAGTTGCCATGCAAAACCAACCGTGGTCGCTACAACAACACACGTTCGCGTTCTGTATACTTCTAGTCTTCTTCGATTAGGCGATTATGCGATTTCGCGACATGCTCCCGTAAATTGGCCCCAAGGTCGTGTGACCTGACTCGAACTTGAACGTTTGTGTCACCCGCGACAACAATGTTCGAAAAAGTAATCCAAAATTGGGGCTCGGTAGTTTTAGTATTTATCAAGTTTGCTTGTCTTGCTACTGCATCGTGACTCAAGAATTTCTGTGACTATGCTGTCTCGCGTTTGTGCGATTTTTGGAAGCTAGGAATTGCCTACCTCGATTGCAAATTTTAATGTGCGTTCCTAGCATAGGATGGCTGCTTCTTTCAACAGGACTGTCCTCGTCCGAGAGCAATCTTTTCGCAGGTGGTGGTCCAGGTGTGTTAAGTATTTCGGGGTCCCTTTTCACTAAACTGCCGCCTGAAGAAGGTGAACTTTGTCTTGCCGGAGACGAGGACCCGGGCGATGACCTGAAACATCGTAGTATTATACATTCACTATATTTATATTATTTCAACACTTAACCCTTTGACAGACAACTCCCTGCTATTTTAAGTGTTTCATTAAAAATCTACTTCAAAAGACAGTCCCTTGACCGCTACTTATTGTAAACAATTTGCTTCGCTAATCGTATTAAATATAGCTCTGGAACTTTGTTGTAATTCATATTTGTGGCAGTTATATTTAAAATACGGCTTAAATGTATAAAGGAAGGGGCAAATCGATATGAAAACACGTTTTATTTACATTACAAAGGGTTAATTCAGCACAATTTGTGCAAACTCTTTCACTTTTCGTACTATACCGCAATTATTACCTAAGTCCAAGGTCGAGGGCTTCCCTCTGAGGTTCAGGGCTAGACGCCGGAGGTAACGGCGAGTGTGAAGGCTGTGCCGACATGGGTGGTTGATGACCAACTCCAGGATAGAAGGTGTTATTGTTGTACATGTTCCATAGTGTGAGTCGGGACATTTCCAGAGCGCTGAAAGCTCCGTCTCGCGGCGGTGTGGATGGTTGTGGTGACGCGCTACCTTGTCGGTGGATCATGGGGGGTGGTGTACCAGCGCTTGCATTTATTAGCCCCTTGTTCAGCTGCTTCAGATACTCTACCATGCGAACTTCAAACTCGGCCGGTGCCATTCCCGGAATAGGTCCTGTTTGGGGATCGATAACAATTCAAGGGGCTATTAGCAATAGTTTCAGTGCATTGTGACCGAAGTTGCTGAATAGGATTTGTCTAAACGTTTTGGTAGTGGTGTGCCCGTGGCGGAGTTTGGTTTACGAAGAACGTAGAAGCATCTTATCTCTACACTATGGATCTTAGATAACGAAGATATAGTAAAAATATATCCGATTGTCTCGTGATAAAGATGTTTGCATTGGAGCACCGAGTTGCAACGGGGATGAACTTGCTCTGATCGACTATATAATAGTCTGATAGTTTATGTAGTTTGGTATATCTATGGTATAGTCACCTACCTTTGCTGCTGTCTTTTGTGAGAACTTATAAATGAGGAAACGTGGGCACATGATTTCTGAGGGCGACTGCGACCTAGTTTGATCTTTTGTCTAGCGTTTTTCGCTATTGAGAAACCTCATCTTTGCGTTATCGAGAAATGGAGAAGGCGCATCCCGCAACGTTGGAGAACACACAGGCATAAAATATACACATGTTTCTCCTTTTCTAGAAAATTACGATCTACAAAAAAGTTCTCATCGCTGAATCTTGTGTTGGAATAAAACGCACTTGGCGGACGGTAGCACGATTCTTTCGTAGTGCTTGTGTTTAATCGATTTCTAAACATTTTACTATTGTATAAGTACGGATCAGGGTGGGGGCTCTCGTGCGATCGTAGAAGTTGAAATCGAACTCGCCCGGTCGTGGTTGCTTTGTAATGTAGGTGTGTTCGCGGAACGATCGATCAAACGGCGGCGCACGTCAATCGGCCGAGCCCAGACGCCGTCGCCGCGACGGAACCGGCATCCACCGTGTGCTAAATTAAAACGGGGACGGCCGTTGATTGGCGTCGCACCGTCATAGGACCACGGGCGAGGAGGGTAAACCGCGGAACAGAGAAGAGAAGTGTATCCAGAGGGAGGAACGTGTGTCTGTGAACACTACCGTTCAGACGGCTCGACAAATGAGCCATTCGAACCAAGGCCTCGCCACCGTCCATCTCGACGCGACTGGCTTTGACTCTGTTCTGCACGGACCACAAGAAGAATAGGACTACCGAGTAACCGGCGAAAATTTTCTTCTGAGTCATCGGGGTGAGGCGCGCATTTGCAAACTACGTAACACCTTCGCGAACATGTATAGACAGGGTGCAAATCTCTATTAGGAGGATGCGAATGGTAGCGAGCGGTCCCCGCTCATCGGCTTAGAAGAACTGCAACCCTTGCTTCACGCAGATCCTTGGATCTGTGATCATTCTATGTTAAAACAATCGTTTATCTGAAAAAAATGAAAAAGCTTCAGCAGCAAACTCATTGTCACCGATTGTGTACGTTCTGTCATAAACAAAAGATGTATGTGTAAGAAGTATACCTGCGGACGAAGCAGAGGAGGAGCGGGTTTATTTTAAATCGGTAGTTAGGGTTTCAGGCCTCCCCGGAGATGATGATGCGAGAGCGAAGGAGGAGCGTAATTGATTGTACGATCCTACGGAGACAGGCGTTAACGGATGACTCTCGCTAACGAGCATTCCTACTTCCCTACCCCTTTCTACCTCCTTCTCGCCCTGCGATCTGGGCAAACGCCTTTTCACCCCCTGTTCCACCCTGTTTTACCCCGTTCCACCCTATTCAGCCACTCTCTAGCGTTCGCTCGAAGTTCGAGCCCCTAGTTTCCGCGTCGAATCAACCGCAGTAAACGTTTACATTACGGTATGTTTATTTGTTTACAATCAGAGTGCGGATCTTCGTGAGCAATAAGAATTTCTCAGTCAATAGACTGTAAAGTCTTCAAGCAAAATAAAAATTGTCTGCATCGATTGCAAGAAATAGAAACTAAATTGAATGTTATTTCTTCTTTATTTCCCTTAGCGATTTCACTAGAGGAGAAATCATATATTGGCATCTTCAATTTTCAACAGTTTCGAATTGTTCTCTGCTCAATTGTTATTTGCCATATCATTAATTGGAAAAGTTTTGAAATTATTCGATCCTTGTATATTCTAGAAATAGTTAAAAATCCAATTATGCGAGGAAACAGGTGAATTTAGAATAAACATCTTCTAGATTGAAAGATATTGTGAGAGGGTGAATCCATAAATGATAAATGGATAAAATCCGCAGTCCCGTTATAACGGAGGTCTGTCGCATTTGATGAAACATTTCGAAAATAAAAGTGTGCGATGAAAGAAATGGTGGTGGGGAACATGTGAATTTATTTTTATACTGACCAGCATTCGGCGACTGTCCCAGTGATCCTTGAGGGTGCTGAGGATGGTGTGTTAGAGGCGTGTGTGCTGCGCTTCCGTTTACCAAAGTTTGTCCATGATGCTGTCCACTGGCAGCTACTGCTGTAACTAAAGATAGTGGCGAAATTTGTGAGTGCAATGCGAGAGCATTCGATGTATGTGGATTCCTTGGCATCATGCTGTCACCACTGCTTCCGCTGCCCCTGTAAGCGCTGTAACTGCCGCGATGATGACCTTCTCGTTTATTTGCTAAGATGGCTGCTTCCAATTCAGTTTGTGTCGACAGTTGTCTTTTCTCACACTCGTATGGATATAAGTATTTCCTGTACCTGTAATAAATGATTAAAAAATCTATTACAGAAAGATCTTAAAAGTGACTCTTATAAATAACTCAATTTAAGAACTTGGATTGCGTGAGGAATTTTCGATCAAGGATACGTAAGATTGAAGTGTATCAAGCAAGAAATAATATGGCTGCCTCAAAGCAGAAATTTTTCAGTAAAATCGTTCCAACAGCATTGCGCAATCGTCGTACGAAACGACAGCCTGCATGGGATCCCATTGGCCACACAGAAAGCGGTGACTATCAGTCGTGTTGATATTTCACGCTTTCTAATGAAATATTGACTCAACGAGTCGCACACGACCAGACTCGGATAAATTTCCGTTTTGTCGTCCGCTTTCGTTGCATCTCATTATCGTATTTAATAAGACAGCAAATTTGATCTACCATCAAACTAATTTCTGTCAGCTTTATTCGGGGATATTCGAGTGACAATTTACTTTCGAATCGTCGCTAGAAATTACTCATACCAGATAATAAAAATCGCCGAAAAATGACGAATGAACTGACGGCCTAACTTCAAACGTGTCCGAAGATGATTCATAGTCCGGCGATAAAACATAAAGCCGTTTTAATTCGACGAAACAGTTGCTGCGGATAACAAGATGTCACTTAGCTCCGTTCATTCTAAGTTTGTCTATAAAAGTGGCAATCTGCCCAAACATCTGCAGTCCAATTATCACGGTCACTCGACTCTCTGACGAAGATAATTGCTCTAATAGTGCAACTGGCCAGTCGAATTTCTCTAAAACACTCGTCTGCCTTTAAACGGAAGAGAAGCGAACGATCCACGGTCGGCCATCTTGTCTGTTATCGATATTCAACCATTAGGTAAAATACAGGACTGTGAAGAGTATAAATTATAAATTCTATCCAAAGTATAAACAATAAAGTTGTAGTGTATGCGAGGTTGATATTGTTTTTGAGGAAAAAGTGATGTAAAAATATCACTTCCCAATAAGAAAATATTGAACCTGTTTATTTTTTGTTGCTCTGTAAGTAGAATTATCTGGCAGAACCTAAACATTTTTACGATCTAGCCCCTTCCAAAAAGAATTTGTCAAAACCTCGTGTAGGGGATAGAGCTGTCCGCGATGTCGCGGCGACTGGTGGCCATCTTGTCGTAAATTTGTCGATCGTGGAATCGGACACCGGATCAGAATTCGCGCGAATTTGTCCCGACGTCGGATTTGTGCGTTTCAGAACGACAAAGTCCGCCGAGACGGGAAACTATGCGGGAACAGGCGGCCGTTATTAATTGGTATCGCGTCGAGGATTGTTCGTTGGCCGAGAGGAAGACGTCGCGGTTCGTCTGCCACAAAATTGGCAAGGCAGATCCAAGCCGGGCCACTTAATTTAATCCCGCTGGCTTTGATGTCTCGCTACGAGGCCTCTAATTACACCTGCGCCACAATGTTCGACTAGCTTAGCTCTGCTGTCTCTCCACTAAATCGCCGCGGAACCGGTCTCATTGGAAATCGATTTTCGCCAAAGATCTTTTCGCGTGTTTGCAAGCTGTTCGTTCGTCAGGCCAAATGGAACTTCGCAAAATGAATCGCTCGGCGACTTTTCTCTTGTTCGAACTTCTGCAGCGTTCTGGCTTTTATTTATTTCGAGTATCGTTCCATTTCTTCGCTCGCAATTGAATTTTCAGTTTTACTGCTTTATGCGCGTCCCGTTCTTTTCTGGAAATATATTTTTACCTCGGAAGCAGGAAGAGCGACGTATTTTTAAATGAGCCTGTAATTTTGCTTGCAAACTCAAAACACATTCCAACCTAATATATTCGCAACCGAGCCTTTGAAATTTCTTCGAATTTCAATTCTTTAGATTATACGGATAGGAAAACTGATAGGGGCTACACGAAGAGTGTCCGTATTTCAAGACCAGAAGAACACCATTCCAACTTGAAATAAATAATTTTGTTACGTCTCGCCGATCGAACTCTTTTGCAGTTGATTTATTTCCAATCGAATGAAGACGAAGCTCCGCTCACGAAGGTGTAATTCTTCCTCTGCGGCTAATAAGTTCGAGGGAACAGCCGGCTGACTGACAGAAGGATTCTGGACATTAACGAAATTAGAATCCTAAGCAGAGGGATCCTGGGCAAGGGGCCACCGAAACCGCAGCTCGAAATCGATTTTTTCCGAGGAGGCAGGATCCGGGGCCAGGGGTGCAGCAAAGTAATTCGTAAATATTGTTTATTCTGACGCGTTATCGGGGCCAGACGAAGAACAGTTTAGTGTCGGCCGTGTTCGCGTTCAACACACGTTCATGGATAGACATATTCTCGCCGAGGAACCGTGGCCTATAAGTCGCGCAGGGGATCGTTCGGCTTTTACGATTGTCTGCCAGACCGAGGCTGAAACTAGCCCTTCGGCCCTTCGCCCTTCTTCTACATCGTTCTGTTCTTTCTTATTCTTCCTCTTACAGGACCCATCGGCCGCATAGTTTCGGTCGAGATCCTGCGTGTGCACGCGAGTAGTCTCTTTATTAAACTGCGAACGTTTTTTGAGAAATGGATTTAAAGAACTGTCATCCGTTGTTCTTACAACATTTCACGAGGAGGAGAATATGTGAGAATATGTGTACAGAGTTTCATAATTTCTTGAGCATTTACAATGTTTCTGAAACACGGCTACCGTGATAGAGTCTCTGTCTATTTTCAGTGGGGAACGAAGCATCGCGAACGATTCGTTTGCGTACAATGAAACGAGGATTCCGCGCATCATTTGCAAGAAACAGGAATTGAATGAAAAATCTGTTTCGTCTGGACGCGTTATTCCCGTTTCCTACGTCTGTCTCTGTTCCGCGGCAGATAACTGGTTGTTGGAATGATAGATGCGCCGGGCGTCGCGGCGTCCTCTCGCGCGTCACGCACCGAGCGTCGCGCGGTTATTTTCACGTGTAATCCGCGTGTGTGCCTCGCTTCCCTACTTTCAATTTCATTTTCATTTCATCTTCATTCGTTCGGCGAGACGTCCTTATACAAATGGCAGCAATCTTTCTAATGTTCCACATTCAATCTACCAATTTTTGTCGTAAACACATCAAATCCATAGTAATCGCTACACTTTGGATTTTTATAGTGAAATCAAAAATGTTCGCATCTATTGATGGATACAGAAGCCTAATAAAAATTGTATATATTCCTTCCCATTCTGAGTCTATCGTTAATTTTATCATCATGCTGCTGTATCAATCTAGGCAAGATTTCTCTAGGAATAGTGTAAAAATTTCAATTTTCTTTCCGCTTTCTGTTATCTCAAAGCGATGACCTTCACTTTCGAAATCTTGAATCCATTGATATGCATTGGTACTTTTTTACGTATATTCTTCTTTCAATTATCCTTTTAACCCATGATGTTCTGAAATATTTTTAACGCGTCCACAGTTTTAATTTGTGCGTGCCCATTTTTGTCATAAATGCATGAAATCGACAGTCTAGTAATCACAGAGAAGTTACATGTAAAACTGATTTGATTTTCTTCAGAGGAAATAGAAAATGACGATCAAAAGTTCCTTCGTGAGTAATGACCTTTAAGACGCAGATGAATTGCGTCTAACGACGCCTTTGGCTATTGTGTAGCCAAATGTATATAAAGTCAACAGTTGCAGTTCGACGAGGGCACAAGACCCTCTGTGCGGGCGAGATCGTCCGTGGATGTCGATTAAACGTGTTCGTGAAAGATAACAGCTGTTTCGTGCACGTGTCTCGTCAAGTAACGTTTGTTTTTCCCCGCGATTGGCCGAGATGTACTCTCGCGAAACGGTCCCTTCGCCGAGACAAATCTCTCCCTCTCTCCATAGCCGTCAATTAATTTCGTGCTGCCCCGTAGACGCGTCGCGAATCGCTCCACGGAAATAGCCACGACTAGACTAATCGGCCGTCAAATTCGTATTAACTGTCTTGCTCTTGTCCGACAAGGCTGTTCTTGTCAAGTCTCGTCGATAAACTCGCAGCTGTGTCCGTGCGATTCACACTGATAAAAAGCACGCATTTTTCACCTTTCCATATTTCAGCGTGCGTCGCCAGTGGAAAAGTAATTTTTCAACGAGATTACTGATCGACAGTGTCGTGTTCAAATACTTTCATGTTAGGTAACTAGTCTGCGGATTCTCTGACACGATGGTGCAAGTGAAATTCAAGATTGTAGCTAGATATAACAAAGCAAAAAACACAATAAAATGTCTCGAAAGGTAGAAAATATGCTAGAATCGCTTTTATTTCTCGCTTCTACAAAGAACAAGCAAGCAACGGAGCTTCAGCCTGCACCCGGAAGCATTCGCTAATTTTAGCCGTGTGATTTTGATTCCAAGAAATTGTCTCGTATTTTTCGGGATACTTCCGGCGTGTGGGAAGCCGTCGGCTGTGTTTCGCCGAACCCCCGTAGGCCTCCCATAGCCACTGGACACTTTGTTTTGACACCTGGTTCGATCGGCTTCGGACACGCGGGTGGACGAGGCGCGGAAAGCCATTGGCGGCTTCCTCTGTCAGGTGACGAATGGGGTTAAAACGGCACGAGCCGGTCTTTCCACGGTTCCCGAGTGTTCGCAGGCCAGCGGGAGAGGGAGAATGAGAAATATAGAGAGACAGAGAGAGTAAGCACGGTCACGGAACGCTAATATTGTGTGCCGGTCTCCCTTTTGTGCCGCGGCCGCTCCGTATATTTTTGTTCCGCGGAGAACACGCCGCCGCTCCCGATACAAGCCGCCATCTTAAGCACACAAACAATCCTGGTTGAGCAGCATGCTCGCTACTGGTAATGATGATAGCGTTCTCCAAACAACGGCTGTCCGGAAGACGTCCGACCCGCTTTGATGTCCCCTGCTAACTCGATTGTTGCGTTTTGATCCCATCCCGAACTCCCGACGCCGCGTAGTGCGATATTTCGATCATTTAGGAGAATTTTAACATTTTCTTTTTAAATCCGTATTTACTCCTATTTTGAGGAATCACTATTTTAATAGTTTAGAAACTACGGCAGTTGCCAAGACAATCAAGACAAAGCAGATTAACAAAAAGAAGACAGTACCTGGCTAACTGTGAACCGAACAACAATCACATTTAGTCAACAACTAGAAATTTAATAGAATTGCTATCTGCTACAACGTACTATATTTTAATAATGACCGGAAGAAACCTTGGATATATAAGATAGGTGATTCTAATGTGTTGGTAGATTATCGATCGTAGTGTAGAATATAACAAGAAGTCTAGATGATATCGGCGCGAAGGTTCGATCAGTATTACAATAAAGCAATCGTGCCAGTTTGGTTAAACTTTCAACGTTTCGATCCCAATGTGGATCCTTTTCAAGATGCAGCATGTTGTATTGGATTTTGGAAAATATTACGTTTATGTTCTCTGATTCTTGTCTCTAACAATCTCGAGGTCTGTCCAATGTAAACTTGGTTACATCCTTTACACGGTATTAAATAAACAATATTGTTATTCTTGAGCGGTGGTAGTTTATCTTTAATCGGTGGGAACAGGTTTTTTAGATATTGCGGTATTTTGCAGATGGTATGCAATCCGATTCTTTTAAAAATTCTTCTTATATCGTTGGAAATATTTTCAATATAAGAGATGACGACAGTGTTTTTACGGTTTATCGGTCCCATATTTATGAATCTGTCCTCTTTTTGTTTAGAGACAAGAAGAGGGTGATAGATATCAAAAATACGTTGCTTAATAATGTTGGATGTATAACCGATAGGGTAACCATTGCGTCTTAAGACATCTTTAATAGGTGATTCTAATGCTACGTAACTTCGATAATACACCTGGTATTTCTAGAAATGCGTTAGAACGATTTCGACGCCGTCTTAACAATTTACGTACCCTCATGGGAACGTACCCTTATAAGCAGATAGCTGACGTTTATGCAAAATCAAAATTTTGTGCCTGAATTGCAACAAATTGAAGTGAGGTAGAAATTGATTTTGTTCGTTAGTACGTTGAATAGGTTGAAAATATTGTAACAGTATTTTTAAATTCTTCCAATACTTTCGCTGTTTTAGATGACAGTTTTTCGTTCTTGTCATAAATGCATAAAATCTGCTGTCTAATTATGAGTAACGAGTAATGAGAATAGAGGATGGGAGAAGGGCGAGGAGAAATGGAAGGAAGGGCAGCTCCAGGAAGTCGCGGAAGCATGGGGGGGGCGGGTTCTCCTTATTAGTCATCGGTCGCAGATTTCATGCTCAGATGAGCTTTCATTGTATGCGAATCAGCAGCGTCTCGGCAAGAGCCAGACACGGGCCTATTCGCAATAGGGTCCCGGATGAGAAAGTTCACGATCTACTTACTGGGTGCGCAGAGTGAATGCGGCGGAAGTGATGCTCGATGGCAGGTGAAGACCTTTGATGATTTCCTGCCAGAGCTTCTTGTTAATTACCTCGACCAGCCCGCCTCGAGCGATCACCAAATTGAATAGCTCGTATAGATCCAGCACCGCTTTCGCCATGATCGGCAGCCGATTGATCGGTGTTCCTGCGAACACAAAAATACCATTCGGTTAGCCGAATTGTACGATTCTTCAACAACCAACTTTTGCAATGTTTCTTATACACTAAATTCATGGAACTTTGGATTTATAATATACACTCCTGTCCATAAGTCACCGAACACCTATTCAACTTTAGATGCAGACGATATTCAGCAAAATAACCAAAATATCCTATGTTTTCTAATTTATAAGATTTGGATGGGGTAATCGTTTTCCAATTTCGCTTCTCTCTTTTCACCAATATTTATTCAAACACTATATGCATATGTATGATAGACGAAATAGTCTACACCTTTCCCTTATAATACCGTCCAAAACAGGCATCCAATATTCGAAGAATGATGTAAAAATCGTCGGAAGTGTCCTCGAGAAATCATTGATAATTCACACACGAAATGGCAGCCAGTTCGCTTTATCATGCTGGAAATCAGCACGAACGCTTGCCACCATGCTATTGTCTCCCTCCCGAACCATGTAATCAGGTACGAAGGGGTGGTTTAAGGCACCATCATGATTGGTCCTGGTTTTTTAAGGGTCGTAGAGTGGACTGCGATCGGTGTCAAGATAATTCGGTGTTGTAGGATCAAGGTGCGACCGTGAATTGCAGTAAATTATAAATCGCGATCGCCTTATCACCGGCGCGTCTCGAAATTGCCGCCAACGCGTCCCGTGGTAGTATAGTGTCTGGGGAAATAAAACTTAGGGGGAAAAAAGGAGGAACCAGGAACGGTTAAAGAGGCCGGTTCCCGAAGACTCGGGCTTCGGTCTCCTTATCCGTCACGTGATCGGTTCGGCCGCGTTTTCGACGATGCTTTACGCGGGCCTCGCCGCTGAAATTTTACGAGGTTTGTCCAAGGCTTCCAGCGAGGGGCGTTAACAAGAGCAATAACGAATTCGTAACGATCACGCGAGCGCCGCGGCTTTTACGATCCTCCTTCTTGCCCTGTATCGTACGCGCCCGTACAACAAATAGAACAAAGGAAGCGAGCGCCGTTCGAGTTGCGGAGGGGTTGCAGTCGGAGCTCCTAAGGGTGGGATCGATCCAGCTGATGATCTCACTGCTCGACGAAATTAAAGTCTTCTAGAACCATCGTCCACAGACTACTCCTACTCGCTTAATTTATTTCTTCATCTCCAACCCCCACATTCATCGAGAAATCCCCTTGTTCCTATTGATAATTTATATTGGAAATTTATACACTTTTAGTCTTTTCAATTTTGACAATACGTGTTGACCTTGATTCTGCAAGTTCTTCTGCATCAATTCTTTACAAGAAAATTTCCCTCACATTTCTTACACATATGAGACTACAATATACGTTGAATCTAGTGGATTATCAAATAATTTCATGAAAAAATGATTTCTTGAGGTATTGAAAAAATTCTACCGGTACATATTATTGGATAAATTACAATTGTCTTGTCGAAATTCTGCAAGTTCAATACGGATTTTCAATTTTACAAAACGATCAATGTTACGAAACATAATCTCTCTATTTGTCCCTTATGCTGCAATGTTTCAACTTCAATCGAAAATATTCTTTGATTTTTAGACAAACTCCCAACGTGTGGCGTTGCTAATATAGGCTGCAGTGGAAAAACCTGACGCGCAAGGGTCACGCCAAGAAAGTCCCGAATAACGAGGATCATAAGGGGTTGCGCGAAGGTCAAGGAATGACAGGAAATCTCGGGTTTACGATCGGGAGGGGAAACGTGTTGCGGGGGTGTCCGGCAACCGATTCCAATAACTCCTTCGGATTTCATCGGCGTGGCGACCGGCGACCGGACATATGTAGCTCGGCAACGGCGTCGTCGAATTTTACGAGGCCGTTCGGGATTCGCGTTAACGGGGTGTTAACAGGAGTAGCGGACGCAACAACAACGCGCGGGGCTATCTCGCGGTTCTGCTGCGTGTGCGTAAACGTCCGCTTTACGAGCATTCGCGTTACCGTAATTTCACACGTTGTCCTCGTAAAGACGGGCCCGAGGTCGAAAATAATCGGACGTGCATCTGGAATTTTCATACGGCCCCGTGAAACGAGATTCAGAGCCTCGGAGCGGTCGCCGGTTTTAGTGGAACCTCGCGTGAGAAACATGGAAGGGCACGATAACGCCATTGTTAGCCCTTCCCTCACGCGTCGGAGTGATTCAGATTTTTTCAAACCACCGAATTGAAAACATGTGTTGTTTAATCTTCTTCGAATATCGATGCTACGAAACTTCGATTCTCATCACCTTTGAAATTTTCCTTTAAAATTTTCGACCTTGAAGGAAAGTAAGAGCCCTGGTCAGGAAGACTATGGTGCGGCGATTCCGTTTAGGAAACGAAGGAGTAACGTCCGATGTTCCCGCATATCCTGCGCCTTAAACGGGCGTTTGCGTTAAGCACATAATTCCCAGTGAATTTAAAGTCACGCGAAAATCCAACGGCAACGAGCGAGCGCAACAACGTTGCGGCGCGGTGCGGCGTGCGGTTGCGTTGCCGGCTCGAAGCCGGTAAATTTTACGAGTTTGTCCAGAGGTTCGAGTTAACGGGGCGTTAACAAGGGCAATACTCGTGACTATCGCGCGTGCGAGCTCTCCTTTGCCGCTGTTTACGAGCTCGCGAACGATTCCTCGCGTACCGAACGCTGCCGCTCCTCGGCTGCTCTAACAGCAGCATACGATCGGCAACAACGACCACGACAACACCAACAACAACAGCAATGGAGGAGTAACGACGACAAGAAGCGGCGGAAACGGCAGCCGTATCTGCAATAATAATAGCGAGAGCAGATAACTAGGCGAACGAGGCTGAACACCGGAGATCATGCTGCTGGAGAGCCATCGATGGCTAGCGATGGCCTCGAAACGCTTTCTATCCGTCCCTATCGCCATTTTCATGTAATACTGCTCTCCACGTTCATGTTCGTTTGCTGTAGTTTTGCTAATTTTTATGCTAAACTTAATTTTGTTAAAAATCTGTTTTTCAGTACATTAATAATGAAAACTCTCTTAAAAATTTACAGACGCAGTTGTTTCCTCTTTCTTGAAAAGGATTCGAATCGAAACGTAGTTTTAACCAAACTAGCACAATTGCTTTAATTTAATTTCTGATCGAACCTTTCCGCCGAGATCATCTATATTTCTTGTTATAAACTACCTTACGATCGATAATCAACAAAACACAATTAATTTTGTTAGTTCATTCCCTTTAGACTGTGGATTGTACGTTGAACATTTGGTTGCAGAAAATGGCAAACTTATGAATTCTGGAACGACAGGATTCATCGAGTGGGAACATAAACATGATATATATTCTTACTGAACGATGTTCGATGCAAAAAGAAGCGAAAAAAGCCTTGGCTAAGCCAGTCGAAGGATTCTAAGCCGGACGATAACACTTTTATGGAGGAAGAGCGTGCTCCGGGACAATGTAGCAAGAGGATTGCACGAAACGTCGAGGCTAGGCGACTGGCCATCACTACCGGTGGCATCGTATCGCAGGATCGTTTATCCGCCATCGAGAAGGACGAAGGGGACTGCCGCCATTCCTGCCTCTCTCGAGAGTGGAGGCAATAAAACGTTGCAGGCTGAGGTAGGGGAACCAGCAATTTCGGGCTATCGAGCGTGGCCCCTCCGGCTTTATTATTGGCCCTGCAATTATTGTTGATATACGCGCAACCCGGCAACCCAGGCATAATGCTCCTATATAGGGCGCGGCGATAAAAGCTGCGCTCGCAAAATGGCGGACGATTCTTCCCTACCTCTCATCCTCGCTATGCCTTGAGAGCCCCCTTCGCTGTCGAATCGACCGAACAGCGTTTTATGCGTTTCCCCCCCTCTGCGTTCCTCGTTTATGAAACCTTCCGAGAGCACAGAAGACAGCTAGCTATTTTATTGAGAGTAAACGCTACTTGTCCGATCGCTCCGCTACCAGTGGACTATCCGTCCGTGTCTGAACTAGAGGTCCCTATTTCACGTGTAGCTAACGAATCCGGATCTCAGTCTGTGTAATGATTAATAATTTCGCGGGTACACGTGGCACGTGGAACGCGTTAAGAATTCGCGAATCTTATTGAGAGACGCGAGAGAGTTGAAAAGACTTCGATAGGCCCTGAAAACCTTTCAGCTGAACAGCCACGGAAGCTCTCAAGCCGAAGAAACTCAGCAACCAAGTGATTAGCTACGGCACGAACCGCGAAAAACGGAGTCCCGTTGGTCAGTCATCTCGGATCTGGTGCCAGGATCTCTAAAAACCATCGCGAATGAGTAAAATGATCCTTAATGGAGATGGCGCGACCAATTGTTCGGTGTCCGAACAGAGACCTGCGGGTAGATGGCAGACACAGAGAGAAAGATGCAAAAGATAAGGAGAAAGAAATGGGGAGGAGTGGAGAAGAGAATGGAGAGGAGAGAGGCATTTCAGGATGCGATTACGACTTTTCTTGGTAGGCCGTCCAATCAGCAGTTATTTTTATATTGGCCACCGCCGCCACCGCCACGGTGTATTCGAGCCGTGGAGAAGGCTCGATGGTGGCCATTGCTCGCCGCGAACGGCTAAAGTAGCCATTTGACTGGCGTGCAGGCGTTATGTACTATAGTTCTACATAATTTCAGTGGCGCCGATACTCGAAACGAATCGACGGACTCGCTCAACCCTAGGTTAATAAAACTCGCCACGGACCTCGAAAACGATGTCCTACGACATTTCTGCCGGAAGTACGGTGTCCAGATGGTCGTCGAACGGTACCGGCCTTAAAAATTATGATTTTGAACAGCGAATAGTCATTTGGAATAAGTTTATTAGAATGATGATCTTTCAATCGGTTCCTGTAAAGATGGATGCCTCAAGGTAAGGAGTTGAGGTGCGGTCACGTGAGATAGTCTGCTTAATCCTTTTAGTACGATTATTTCATTCCATTTTCTAAGAGTAGGTCAGGGTAGGAATGAGTGAGATAAAGAAAGAGTATGGACCGAATGCGTGAAGTAAGACAGATTTTTACAAATAGGTTAATGTAAACCGTTCATGACCGTCTCATTCTACTTCTTAAGAACGCTAGGCACGCGAACTTGACGGATTGTTAGTCGAAAAATTGATTTTATATTTTTCACTTATTTTCCCGTGTAGAATCGTCCCCTCCACGTTTATACCATTTTAAGATAGCCTGTATAAAATAGCCGGCGAATCTTTGAAGTCGTTTTTTAAGAGAATGGTTGAATTCAAACCTATAGTTCCTTTGAGACTTTTGTTGCAATAAAAAACAATTCTGACCAATTTTTCGGACCATTTTTCTAATAAATTTCTACCTATCTAGAGTTGCAGAATCACGCTATAGTGGTCTCGCCGTACAATTTTGAAACATCCTGAACAACAAAATCATGGTGACAAGATGTCTCGTTCAGAGTTTCGTTTCTTCGACATTGCGGTGAAATGGTTGACAAAACATCGAGAGACGCACGAGTACATTCCTTCGGCTTGTTCGATAGATCGTCCAGGGTCGTCACGCGAGAGATTCTGGGAAAAGTCGTTTCGCGGTTGTCCGAAAGGCTTTTAAAGTCAGGCCACGTCGGCTCTCGGAGAGTTCCTGCGTCGCGTCCGGTTAATAAAGGCCTCCGACATAGTCGATCGTTATTAGATCGGGCACTCCCCCGGCCCGCCGCGCCGATCCCTGCCCGCCCAATATACTTTCGCAATAACCCATAAAATGCAACATTTTGTTTCGTATACCAATTACCCCCTCTCACGGACGTTGCGAGCATCGGAGACCGCTCGTTTTCGACTCCGATCGTTCCCCACTAGCCTAATTCACGATGGACGAACTGCCTCGCCATTATACCTCCGGCCCTATTATTTCACCTCCTGTTTGCTCTTTCTGCTTAAGCTGGGAAAATTACGGTTAACGAAGCAATCATATATTGTTTCTCTATTTGGAAAAATTGAAAGCAGTGGTCTGAGTAGTCTGAGCCTGGATTTTTCGCAATGGTCCTTCAAGTTTCTATGTATACGCGGTGCGTTTAACCCTAACACTGTCGTCCATCGTTCGTTTTTCTCTTCAACGTCCAAGGAATTTTAACGCGCCGTCTCTACTTCGTAATCGATGTCAAAGGTTGAAGGACCCCGTAACACCTTAGGGTTCAAGGGTCGCCTCTTCGACGGCCATCTTCTGCGTTCCCGGGAGAATTCAATTAAGTTAATATGCAGTCTTGCTGGAATTCCATGAGCGAATTCGGCGATTTTTCAATTAACCGGACAGACAACCGTGCTTCCCCTTCATTTCTACATACGTGTAGTTTCGAGTTCAGTCTTTAACACTGGCAATATATTGTTTTATCTAGTGTTCTTCACCTTGCAATTATATCTTGCACCTCGATAATTGCATCTCAGGAGCAAGCCCACAGTTGTTCAGACATTTTCTTCTAGCATTGAGAACAGCGAGGATATTTCAGTTCGAAGTGCCAGATGACTCAGCCGGTACAAGAACGGGTGCAATTTCGTAGATTTTCATCAAGATCTAGAGGTCGATGCGTTTTTACGGATCCGAAGAAACCGAGGAGCGTCGAAGATCGCGAAACGCTGCGCTGCACCGGAAGAAAAACGAAGAAGGTACTACGGCAAAGATGGCGATGTGAAAGACAGAGAGAGAAAGAAAAAGAGAGAGAGGGAGTCTCTCCCCCACGCGGGTTAACTTTGTTAGCGCTGGGTATTATCAGACGAGCGAAAGACCGAGATTGGCATTGCGAGGAACAGCCGGGAGGGGGTGGAGTTTCATATGAAATACACGCGACATTTACTGCCTCCACCGGCTGGGGCCCCTGCAAAGACGCAAACGCATTATAAATAGGTCTCTCGGAGAGAGCCCCCTCTTTCTGCGTACCCCTTTCGCACAGTCCGACCATTCTCTCTCTTGGCCGTTGGTTGGCAGCCCTTCGAGGATCGGAGAGAAACGAAAAGAAAAGAAGAGAGAGAGAAGAAGAAGAAAAGGGGGGTCGCGCGAAGGCGGCAACCGCCGCGCCGCGAACAGTGCTACAATCTGCTTTATAATCTTGTTAGGATTTCGCGGAAATATTGGCGTAATTTACGATCCGTCTTAGCGGAGTTAACTGTCAAGGGAGTCGCGAGATGGAACGAGGGGTTGCGCTGTCTCCCAGTCACTCGTGTCCCCTTTTCTCTTCAAGTCCCTCTTTATTGCCGCCTTCTTCGCCGCCTCTTTCGCGGCCGTGTTTAAAATTGCACCGAAAATCGCGCGCGACCCTTTCTTCCCTCTCGCAACTTATTTATTTCGAGACCTTCCACTGAGAACTGTCTTCTTTTCAACCCCCCTCTCAAACTTGCACAATGGTACTCGATAAAAATGTAGCTTCTGGTCTGACGATACGCGTCGAAACGAAACAGTTTGAGTAGCTAGAAGGATATTCTTGTATCTTTAATCGAGCAATTCATTGATATATAATGATGATGATTATACTGGTTTATTAGAAGGGTTTACTAGAAAAATCTTTATAAACTCCTATAACTGTCTCACCTTTACCTACAAAAAAAGAAAAACGATTCCAACGTCGTTAACAATTATGGAATCTGTCCTACCGTCCACAACTGTCGCACACGAGCAAAAGGGAAAACTGGCTGTCGTAAAGACCTCGTGGCCCGCTAACGAATGAATCATAGGACCGTCTTTCTACGGGACAGGTTAAGGTCCCGGTCATCCATTTCCCCTACATTATCTCGGGCCAGCATTTGTCGCCTCGAGCCCGCGCCTCGCGACAATAAAGCAAGGGTTAACGATCCGCATGCTAGAGAGGCGGCCGGGATTCGAGCTACCCTTTTCGAGACTCCCAGACCTGGCAAATCAAACCGACTCGTAAAATCTATCAAGAGACTCGTAATGGAAGCACCAGTTTTATAGGCCGCGATATTATTCGGGAAGTTTATTGTCGCGCGGGCGGCCAACGTATATAGGTCGCGAACTCCTGAGAGACCCAGCGGCCCACCCAACTCGCGAACGGGCATTCGAGAGCTCGAACGAACACGCGTGACGTTCGAAAATTAAACACGGTAGTCCTTTGCACTGCTATTTATTTGATGGCGATAGCATTCTGCCCGGACCGTTTCGTTCTGCTCGGTTTTACACGGCTGACGTGGACACTGTTCTGCGATTTATTTGATGGCAATGAGGCACTAATAAAGCGTTTGTAGTTCATTCAGGTGAATATGTCTAACACTTTATTCTTCGTTACTAGACTGCGGATCTCTATGTATTCATGAAGAAATTGGCCGAGTGAAATACACAACTAAAACAATAACGGATGATAGAAAAATTTAAGCCTTCACTGCATGATTTTTTTAATTCGGATGAAAAAATTGAAAGAAGGTCTGTTTTTGTGTTTTATTGAAGGGAAAAATATTTAAAAGAATTAAAACAACATTTTCAGAAAAATAAACATAGTAAGAAAACACATTCTTAGTTTATTATTCCGCTGGACCGAGTCGACCTCCGGCAGTGCCGAAACGGGAAGAACATTGCGATCGCTCTTCCTGGGAAGACAGAGTACTAATTGTATTAATTAATTGATTTTGCTGATGAAAACAGCGTTTACGGGGATACGTTGTTTGTCCTTCTACGAACATAATAGGAGCTGTATGAGGGCTCATTATAAAGAGGAGGATTGATTGTTCTAAGGTGCACTCATGATTTCAATAAAAAAAATCATTTTGTATTAGAAAAATACATGGGAACTTGATGGTGGTTGTCTCGATTTTTCCCCCTATTTTAGACACTCATATTATTAATTATAAACATAATCTCGTTAAATCATGATGGAAACAAGCTACAATCAACCTTCCTCTTTGCAATGAGCCTTCACACAGCTCCTATTATGCTCGTATAATGACAAACAACTCGATCTCGCTAACATGTTTCACTTGTTTTTCTAGTAATATTCTAGTAATATTCTGTCTATCCCTTACCCCTTAACACGTTTTGAGCGTCGCGCCGCTAAGCGCCCTCAAAAGGTGTTATAAAATTAGTATAAAAGGTCACCCTCGCTGCCTCGTCCGGAGTCGGATACGAGAAATAACTGCCGGAAGGAATCAGGACAATCCTAGCACGAGTAGCGGAAAAGCTGCACGGTCCCTTGGAAACTCAACAAGTGGCCAGAGCATCGGGGCCTAGATCGGAGGATCCGTCCCTGCCCCGAAAACCCACGCGATAGGCCCGAGCAAAAAAAAAAGCGTCTCATTGGCGGAATTAGTTGAGGGAGTAGGGGGACGCCACGCTTCCGCGTTACCGAGCTTTCTCGAACTGGGTCACTGTGCCGAAGCGATACGCGTAAGTGAGTTTGCCGAAATTGTAATCGCGTATTAAGTAAAGTATTTTGTGAACTGCTGTAACAGAGGACTGCCGAATTCACCTTTAGTAAGTGCCGGTCAGGCTTTGGTTTATTCTATTATACAGTGACTCGCTCGTGTTGGCTCGTAAACGTTTTTGCTGGTCGAAAGTAATTTCGCGTGGTGTACCACGTGTCCGCCAGCGTAGTCGAAGATCAGGAGAAGCTGTCCCGTGAGGCACGCGAGGCCGTGGATCGCTACGCTGTTGGGAAATTCCGGAAGGAAAAGCCGTCGCGTGCGATTTTTGCGGTTTTCCCGTAGTTTTCGCGTGGCACGGCAACGTGCCTGGCGCCCGAATTTTCCGTTTACATCTTGGGAAAAGACAGCGATTTCCGAGGTTGCGTGGCCCGGCTGAAAGGCCTGTCAAAGACCCGTAGTTACCGATTTTCCTGACCAGGGCAACGTGATATTATACAGGGTGTCCCAAAATTCGTGTAGTTCCCGGAAATGGGAGGTTCCTTGATTCATTGGAAGCAACATTTTCCTTTACAAAAATGACGCCGGCGGCTTTGTTCAGGAGTTAGTAACGAAAAACACGGACCAAACACGCTACAGCGGATTGATTCTGGTTCGGCCAATGGCGCCGCCACGCTAAGCGGGACCTGTCGCCGAGTCGGACTCCGTTCGCTGTAAGCCGCGCTCTGATTGGTCCGTGTTTTTCGTTAATAACTCCTAAACAAAGCCGCCGGCGTCATTTTTGTAAAGGAAAATCTGGCTTCAAATGACCCAAGGAATTTCCGGGAACTACACGAATTTTGGGACACCCTGTATAACAAATTTGGTAACTGTATCAGATATCACTTTGCAGCGAAAGGTTAAGAATGTTGTAACGTTATTTTTGATGCAACAAAATTATTAAGGGACGAAATCAATTTTTATATTATTCCTGCTGCCCACAATCGATGTAAAACATTTTTATGCTGAACCATTCATTGATTCATTGATTCTTTCGCGAACCACGCCCCGCGTTGCTGATCGTGTTTTGTCTATCCTCCGAAGCTGGTGATCTCCTGATCTCCACGCGGCATGCGGCACCCCGGAAACATCCTCACGGTAACGCGAGGACGCGGAACGTGGAGGTTCTGCCTCGGATATTAATTCTTGTGGGCGTCTCTGACGACGAAACAAATGTCAAGAACGCGTGAGAGTTATGTAACGCGACAAGCCTGAGATTCGCAGGGCTTCTTCGGTATTCGAGTCAAGCTCGGGACGAATTGCTGTTTAATCTCGAGCTGACGCTAAGCTATGGCCGAAAACCCCTAATCGAACTGTTCGATCGGGAACTTGCAATCGTTTTCGAGGCGTCAAGCTAGTTCTTAAATACTTCCAATTGGAAAAATTAAATTGTATAAAATTGATACTGATATTATAAGAAGTTCCGTAATGGCTCCAGTTTCTTGTAAACATTTTACAAGATTTTTTCAGAGCTTGTTCTACGGTGTACAATATTATGTACGTTTCATCTCACTTACTATGTATGGTTTTCAAAGATCATGGAAAATTGAAATTGAAGGAATTTTACCACTTTTTTATTAGCTCGCTTTCTTGTTTGTTTGTCTGTCTGTCTGTCTGTTCGGTGGCAAATTTTGCAATTGATTTTAAACTAACTTCCTGATGAACTAGAGACTTGAAATTAAATGCATGGCTCAGAACTAGATGACAATGCATTATTCAAAAAAAAAATTTGTTTAAAGTATCCGTTTCAGAGCAAAGAACAATTATTTCGAACTGCTTTTGATACACTTTACGCGTGTCGTGGCTAAGTTACCTGTGAATTAGGTGTCCGTAGAAGACTAAATGACTATAGGAGAATGAAGTGAGATGGTTTACGGAAGAGCAAGACGGGGATAACGAAGTCAGAAGCTCCGGAGGGTGGATCAACAGATGAATTTGATTAGATAAACAGTTGGTCCGGGGCAAGTGTTCACGGCACGCGATACAGGGTCGTTTTGTTTTCCGGGATTAGGCTAGGGGACCGAACCGTGATCGAGGATGCCACCCACGAGCTATAAGCCACTCCCAGGGACGACCCAGGGGGTGGCTGGATACAATTATTTGATCGGCGAGCAACAAGTGGCAGCTTGGGGAGGATCCTCTCTCTATTCTAGTCGGGGAGATTTCGACGCGTCGATAGAGGGGCTGCCGCGCCACCTGATCTCCCGCTCCCTTTGGGTTCCCCGTGGGTCGATAATCCTTTGCTAGACCTATTCGGACGAGATATAGTCTTTGTATCCAGATCGTCGCTTAACGAGCTCCTCCACCCTCTAATGCCTACTTCGCTCGACAAATCTCCGACAATAATCTATGGCTTTCGGTGCAGCCTCGTAACATCGAATTCAATCAACCAAACACGCCAATTTGTCATTACAAGACTGCGGATTCGATGCATCTATTACGAAAATGGGTACATGCCATTTAAACCAGTAAAAGGATTTAACGAATTTAAGAATGTTTATGTATTATTTTTACCTTGTTGAGATTATTAACCATTTACACTCGCGGAGCTATTTTACCTCGAAAATCAAACGTTCCTTCTGACCCAGAATATTCCCATTCTCTATGATTTTTTAAAATTTGGTAGATATGAAATTGATATAATATCTCCTACAATACTTAAATGTTTAGTAATTGGTTAGATACCGACGTATCTAATAATGTAAACAATATTTTAAATAATAGCACAGCAATTTTTAGTGGTGCCTCAGAGGCGCCCTCGAGTGCTAACGGTTAAAGGAAGAATGACCATTTTATGTGACTTGTGTTTCGCACAATCGTTACGAACAATTTTTAACTGGAAAATCTTCTTCCTTAATTGATTAGTTGTGGATATATTTAATAATGTAAACGATATTTTGAACATAGGTACATAGTGTGCAGTTATTAGTGGCGCCTCAGAGTTACCATTCGGATGCTAAGGGTTGAATTTAAGAATCGAGGCGATATGATAAGAATAAAATGTCTAGAAAATCGAAGATCACGAGTGTTCGGTATATTTCCATAGCTGTATCTTTCCACGGCGCTTACATTGAGTCAAAGCCGAGGAAGCAAGCCGCCGAACAGGGACGGAGTACCGGTTAACGTGCCATTTTACGTCACATCAAAGCTTCGCCACGTTGTTGGCAACTGGCTGACAGTCCTCCCATCCGTGTATCCCTCTTGCCCGTGATCACTAACCGGGTCTCCCAGTCGTCGAAGAGTAAACAGACGAGACTGCGCTGAAGACTGCACAGTTTTTCTTTGTCGTTTTGCTCGTTCGCAACACAGACGTCTCTTACCTTAATCAGTTGAAAATAGTATACATCGGTATCGTTAAACTCTTTTTCTCATAAGTGCATAAAATCTGAATAGTCATTAAAGACAGAAAGACATTTTCGAATTATTACAACCGCGTCCTGCAGATGATGCGGGCAATTTTAATTTTGCATAAAGATCCACAGTCTATCCGTAACTAACGAAACGATATGCAGTACGTACATTATACACCCGTGAAGACCGTGTCGAATCAAGGCGAGGGAAAAATTATGACTCGTGTACATATTGGATTTGCATGAACCTCTCTGCGGTTTGATAATTATCGAAAATAACGCGTTGAAATTTAATAATAATAATAGATATATTTTATTCTTCCGCTTTACAAAACTATAAAAAAATTGAACATCGATGGCAAAGCAAAACAAAACTGCAACGAAGCGGGCACAGAAGATCTTGCAGATCGGTAGGCATTGGTCTCATTGGTCATTGTCAGATGGTATGAATAACTTACTTTAGAATAATAATAAAATTGAATGCCATGTACGCGATAGATATTTTCGTGTAACAATTGCAAAGAAGGAAATTGCCTGAGAGAAGCATGGACGGCATAATATTGTGAGTGATGTACATGTAAATGCGACCAAGAGGGGAAATATATTCAGAATCATTCCAAAGCAGGATTTCAACTGCCGCTGGACATAGTTTGCTTAATGACTAGACTGCGGATCTTTATGCATTTGTAAAGAAATTGTTTAAATGAAACATAAAACGGCAGAAGATTAGAAAAATTTGAGAGAACCGTAATGTTGTTTTTAATGTAACGAAGTCATCAAGGGATGAAATCAATTTTTATTTTATTCCGGCTTGTCGCAATAAATGCAGAATATTTTTATTTTGTATATAAAGATCCGCATTCTATTCATAACTGAAGCTAATATTAATAATTTGGGTAATTATATAGAAAAGGTTGTGTACTCCGATTTTGATGAAATTTTAATATGTTATAGATTTCGACAGTTTGAACAACTTTTTTTCCAATATAGGGGGGTTTGTTTTTAGTTTTCGAGATATTTGCAAAAGATTATCGCTAATACTGTATTGCGATTTACGATAGCTAACACTGGATGCGCGTGTGTGTGGTGTCAGGCCGGCCCTTCCCGCCCCTCTGTTTTCTCTCTCATCTCTACAGCGTCAAAATGTAAACAAAGGCCGCACCTGGACAGGTTACGTTGTCGCGGAGCGTATAGGAATACGAAAAATCCAATACAGTATTCGCAACAGTTTTTTGCAAATATTTCAAAAACTAAAAGCGATCCCCCTATATCGGAACAGGAAAAAGTTGTTCAGAATATGTTGCTGCATAACATATTAAAATTTCATCAAAATCGGAGTACGCAGACCTTTTTTTATATAATTACCATAATTTTTTATACTTGTTCATTCTTTCTCACAATGTTACTAACGTTCTCGTTATTCGCTATTCTCCGTGATACACTGTAATGTACATTATATTGTACATAGTAAGTCTCATCAGACATTTCCTAATAAAAAAAAGGTATTACTGGAGGAGGGTTTCGGAGGCGACGTTTAACGAGCTTTCATCGGAAAGAGACGAGAGCAGGGTGACGGTTGTTCGGGCTAAGGTAATTGCCGCGCGACGAGCTGGTTCGCCGCGATTAACGTCGTTAAAGCTCGCTGCCGTATCGGCGCGTTTACGATCCCTGACGAATCCGCGTCGCAATAAGCGCGGCGAGAAAGAGCCACACGCGTCTCGCGCGTCGCGTCGCGGCCATGGAACCTTGCGAATATTTGGGTCGTGACGCGTCGACGGCCGTCGCAACCCTTATTCTGGCAGAATGACAAGCACGGATCGAAAGTTATTTCTGCGGGTCTCGACACGCCGCTTGATTTATGCCTGGCATCGGACAATAACGCGACCCGGCCGCCGTATCGCGGCCTGCATTGGCATTTTATAACCCTGTAAATAGCCGGCGTCGTCTTCGCAGCTTCTCAGAACCGTTCGATTCTCGAGAACACCCGGCTTCTACCCAGTTCATGCTCGCATGCCTGCTTCGAAATTACTTCCAATCGTTTTCTCAGCTTTCGGATTATTGTCGACGCTTTTCTCTGCTTTGATCGCCTAGCGATGGTCTAGATTAGATCTAGAAAAATTTCTATGAAAGTGCAACCGGTGTAAAACGAGAATCTGTGGAAAAATTTCAAAACTATCCACGTGCTAGTATCGCTTACAATATAATTCTTGATAATGAAAATAAAAAGCGTTAGCGATTGTGCTTTGGGAACGATGAAGAAGGATAGGCTACATGCCAGTTTGAATTGCAATATTAATCGCAGTGCTGAAACACTTGAACAGTCTCGATAATGGAAAAGATTACTGAAATTATAGCGTTTAGGCACAGTAGAGACGTTACATGGCTTGCACTTTCTTCATTCAAGAAACAATGGCAGGTCATCCACTCGGGCATTCCGCGAAACGGGTGGCAGCGAAGTGGACAACGTCATTGCCAGTGGAGCAGATCACGGTAAAAGCTGGCACGTGTTCGGCCTGTGTCTCCGGTTCAACGAGTCCGACTTACACTGCCAAATGCTTCGCTAAAAAATCATCTCCAGCATATTCAGCTGCATGAACGTCGGCGAAGAAAAGTAACACTTGAGTGTCAGAGAGACGTAGATGAAATTAATCTTGAAAAATCAGGGAACTGTTGAAACAAGTACAAGAAAGTTGGAAAGAGTAAAATAAAGTTAAAAAATTCCTTGTCGAGATCGCTCGCGAGTATCTCGGCACGCTTGCCCGGCAATAAATCCGAACACAATGGACTGGACGGTGCACAGCAAATGACAAAGCAAATCGAAAAAACACAGTGGCGACAACCAGAAAAATAACAGACTGGAAGTTATAGCATTCGCCGGGCAAGCCCAGGGTGGTTAAAGCGCGAAAGAGGGGGAGAGGAGGTTTGAGGGGTCTCGTAGTGGGGTAGACGATATATCAAGAACCCCCAGAGCGATCGGCGCTGTTGTGAAATATTAATAAGCAAATTAGTTCAGACTTAGTGGCCCGCCAATACTAAACCGGCAGGATGGAAATGGCCGTTGGCCGTCTACAACGCTCGTATTTCACTTCCCACGCCCGGGCAGCGGCGTCGAGGCCGCAGAACGCGGAACCCGTTCTCCGATTTCTTCTTCGACCGCCCCCTCCTCCCTTTCTGCCCACTGTCTTTCCCTTTGGTACAAGCAGATTCGATTGGTGGCCCTCGGAGCCGCTCCGTGGCACCTCGCAGTGGCTCCGTGTCGATTTTCTTCATCAATGTTCATCAATGTTCCAAAATAACGGAGCATCTGGTGCCCACAAGGCACGTCACAAAATACTTCACGTCAAGTGGTGCAAACTTCAAGTAAAAGTGGTGCAAACTTGTTGCATAAAGAATTGTAAGGAACGACAGAACCGTGATACAAATATGTATATCTTTTCACAAGGAAGAATTTTTTTTTTGATAAATACAAATTTCATATTATCAACAAAATAAAATATATATATATATATATATTGCAGGTACAAACAACATTAAGTACAATATATTGTAGGCTATAGGTACACTTTAGCTCTCAAGAGACTATAGCACTTTGCCCACATCTGTTATCTTATAGATGAAGTAATCTTGGAATACGGTACGTTATCTGAAAACGGGTCTATAAGTATAATATGGTGTAAGATTTTCTTAAGAAAAGGTAAGGAATAGATCACAGGGATTGCGATTGCGGTGGCTCAATGGAGGGTACGATGGCTCTCGTTGGTCCCTAGCGGCTCTCAGACTAGAAATGTCTTTTCACGGATCGTAGGTGACAAATCGCAAGAAAAATTCGAGCGGAGCATCGATCAATCGTCGTCGCGATAATTCTTGTCACGGGACGTCGAAAGCGGACGCTCGCCCCGCGTAGGGAGAGCCGAAAGCGGTGAAGGGAAGTCGAAACGAAGGCAGCAGGAGCAGAACAGCGGAGCAGCAGACTGTCGGGGCAAGAATTCGACAATTACGTCACGGGAACGTAACGGATGATCGGCGAGAACGGCCGGCGCGGCGTCGAGACGTCTAGAATGTGCGAACGTCATCCTGCTAAATGCTTTCCGCTCGGCTCTCGGAGAAGCTCGCTCGGCTCGCGTGCGCGAGCTATCTATAGCACTGGAACGTGCCGGAGAGTCGTGCTCTCCTGGCATCATCTCTTTCTCTCTCTCCCTCTCGATCACCTTGTCTTTCCATCTCTTTCTCGTTCTCTTGGTTGCTCCGGGATGCTGGAAGCCACCCGGTCACTTGTCCGACGCTGGAAAATGTAGGTCGAATTCGAGCACGAGCCAGAAACTAATTGGACAGGTGTACTAACCCGCCACCTCTCGTAACCACCAAAATTTCTACCATGAACCACCCCGAAAGATCCATATTCGAGAGGGTTGTACTCCGTTATACGCTCGCGCTACTCGTTGTCGTCGTGTTACGATTTTGTTAGGCACAGATAATTGAATCTCTAATTTCAGGAAAAAGACGATTTTATTAGATTGAAGGGAAAGTTGATACTTTAAAATGTGTTTAATATTATTCGATGATATAGTTTCCATTATCTCTAACCAGTTGCCATCTTTCAGATAATCCAGTGGCTCATTGGCTCTTTTAACCAATGAGTTTTCCGACCTCTGAGATAACCTGTCAATTCTTATTTCCCAATGAGTCACTAGCAACATGTGTTTTTGATTCGCAAGCAATAATTACCTGCTCATTTAAAATAAGACATAACTTTCCTCGCAATTAATGTATTTTCGAAAACAGCAAGTAACCTGCCACCAACAGCTGCTCCCGTCTCGACAGGGTCACAGCGACTCGTAAGGGAAAGCAAAAAAGCATAATAACAGAATTCCGGAGCAGTAGAGTTCTCCAATTTTTGGGTAATCATACTGAGAAGATCCCTATTCGGAAACGAAGGGGTCCCATTTGCTAGGACAGTAGTCCTCGGCGTAGGAGATCAATTCGCTGGAAGGCGAATGGGTCGGATTCCGTGGTCATTTCTCCCGTGAAATGACACACGATTTACATGGGGTGCCAATGGTGGCGGTTGCGTGGCCAGAGTCAGCTACCAGTCTGCGGAATGTCGGTGGTTCGGTCAGATCTCATCGGATTCGCATTATAATAATTAATGTCGAAGGGATTTTCGTGTTTCTGCACGAAAACGCGATGATCGTGGACCGGGGGCCCCCTCGAGGTTGGCCACGCTCGCTTCAAAGCATCAATCATCAGAGAGGGGGCAGAGCACGTCGTTATATTCTGGGATTCCGAATAATTGCTAATGATTGCTCACCCCTTTTTACGTTCGTGGCTCGAAAGAGAGAGAGAGAGAGAGAGAGAGAGAGAGAGAGAGAGAGACGAGCCAGGGTTCCTCGGCTACCGCTAATCAATCCTTATCACGAAACTTCTCGGAAACGCGGGGACCGATCGACAAACCGTTTCTCCGATTCGCAAAATCGCCACGGCCATGGAGTGGTCTCTCTCGCAGACGAAACCGTGCGAAACGATTAACACTGAAATTGCCGAAAAACATTTGCAACAAGGCACACACACACATATACCAATGGCTTTTCAATTTCCGAATTCCGAGGCTGAAACCTGGCACCGAAAGAGACCCGCGGCCGATCATGCACTCTCGCTCGCATACCTCGGTTCGTCACGCGGTAGATAACCCCTGGAAACAGAGCCACGAGTCTACAGTCTCGACTGGCACTACTGGACACACCCCTAACCAGAGTTAGGCGACCGAAAATCTACAAATTGTTCCAGAAAGATTTAGAAGAAAAATATTTATATTGAGAATTACTCGATATCTCGTTCGAACATGACAGAAATTTTGTGCATAATCTTGAATAAAAGGAGTGCAGGAAGACTGCCTTGAAGAGTTCGTCACGAATAGGTGAAGATCCAGAGGAAGGAAGTATGAATGTTAGTTGTAGTTTTCTAGGGGATGCAGGTTCGTTCTCGCTTAGCAGGGGAGTGAATGGGATCTCCTGGCCGCTACCAGAAGACAGAGGACGCTCGGGTAGGATTCTGTAATCCTGGCATAATCCCGATTGAAGACCCTTTAAAACCAGCGGGTGGCATAAGCAGCCTGATCCTCGATCGGGGGTTGCTGCGGATGCGCGCGACGGACGCTTCGAAATCCGTACTCGCCCTCTTTTCATCTCTCTCTCTCTCTCTCTCCCTCTCTCTTTCTTTCTCACTTCGGTTTCCGAGAAAACATTTAGAGGTGGTTTACGAGCGATCCGTCAAAGAGGAAATCCATCACTCGCAGGAACGGCGAGAGTCCGCCCATCGAGCCAAGGCACAGAGAACCGAGAGAGAGAGAGAGAGTGCCTAGGACTTTATTTCGTTTTATGGAGGTAACCGTGGATGGGTGTTTATGGACAAGCTGAATTGACTCGGTCTGTCGTCGTCGAGCGTCCACGCTGGCTCGTACATTTGCTCGACAAGGTCGTAAACGCGATAAAACGACATTGGAGCGGCTCGCCGAGATACAAATAAAGGTAGAAACTCGAGGTGTCCGTCACGATGGAGGGAGAACTCGGCTGCTGCGCTGGACAACTCGAACCTTGTCCACCGGTTCTTTCCACGAACGATTCCGATTGCTGAGAAGCTCCCGTTATCACTGCCGATCCTCTAATCAGGGGATTAGTGTCGCCATAAATCCACTTTTTCAGCTTTGATGTCTGTAATCAATGATTAAAAGCTGTGTTGAATCGCCTGACTAATGGCTTTGCCAAGCTGATGTCTTCTGGGACTACTCTGCTCGAAGCTGAGACGCTAGAGCTCTGACGCCATTGTTGTGTCCTTAATTGTAAAAGTGACGATTTATTTAAATATTGGCTTTATGTCTTTGTGGAAGCTGTAAATTTAGCTTGCTGAAACAGTATCAGTTTAACATCCGTCGAAAACCGTCAATCTGCCACAGTTTTCCCGAAATAGGTGCTAGGGTTCTGTGATTTGTAGATAAATTTGTTAGAAACTTAATGACTTATTGTTTGCAATGCGAAACGTATAACCGCGCAAAAACCCAAGTTACAAATGTTAACTGAATCAATTTGAATAAACTAGTAGTAACTGTTTACCTTGTTATCGTATCGATTTTTAATCACTGTGTCAATTTAACACCGAGAGACAGATTCAGTTCGTGAAATGAGGGATTGATGTGTGTTAATCCCTCCATTTATTGGATCCAGTAACGACTGACGCTAGTTACGGTACATTCTACTTCTGCAACCGAGATTTCGGGTTTTATCCAGTCAGCGAAGAACTGTGTCGAAACACAGCGCGGCGGCAAAGGTGATCGTAAAGCGTTCTGTGTGGAATGGATCTGCTCGAATAAAAGTAAAATAGCGTGGAGTACGAGAGGAGCTGTGGGTTTCGGCGCGTCGTCTCTCTCCTCCCGACTTTTATAGCCGTCCCTTTGGACCGGTCGAAGATCGATTCTCGGTAGAGGTGCAATCCGTATGAATTTTAATATTTATTACGTAATAAAGTCTCCCAGCGAGAGAGTCCGTTCCCGTTCGTTTCATTCCTTAATTCCCGAGCGTGTTTCTATGTTCGACTATCATTCACGCGTGTCCGATTTCCATCTGAAAAGACCGTGTCACTCTCTGCTCCATTTTCACATCGCTCGCAAACTCACATTTATAGTTTAATCACATCTTTTTTTCGAGCTGCGATAAGTTGACAACAATTGAGAATTCTGTTGGATAGTTACCGTACAGCGGATTTGTATGCTGTATGTAACTGAAAATTGTGTGCATGGATAGCAAGACCTAGATCTACACAGACATTTACTGGTTTCCTTGACAATTCTAATCCTAAAATGATCAGTGCTAGTAACATTCGAAGCAGCAATCTCGAGTACTTTCCCGCGCAGTTCCATGCATCTCTGGCTGGAAACTAGCGTTTCTGCATGCCGTGACGCGGTGCAGTTATCGCACGACGTACGAACGTGCTCCCGGCACAAAATACCGAATAATAAAAAAAAAGACGGCGGGAAAATGAAATGGGGAGTACGAAAAGAAACAGCAGAAAAGAAGGAGCTAGGGGAGGTAGAGAGGATCGTGCCCCGGCAAATCACGTCGCCTCCGTTGCATAATGAACAGGGGTGGAAAGGTGAGGTTGCCGCGGATGTTCGCGTGTGCGGCATTTGGAACGTATGAAGACGCGACGTCGCGGATACAGAACCGATGTGCACGTGAAGGGAGGACGGAGTCCTTAAATAACGCGGAACGGTTACGACCGAGGATCACGGGAACACCGTAAACCGATTTCGGAACAAGCTCGACAACCGAGAGGTAAAACTACCGAAACGAGACCGGTCTCACGTGAGCCAAGGTTACGCCGAATAGAATCATAATTGCCGGCTACAGCCTGGTCGTTACTATTTTAGAGAATATTGGAATCGACGCTCCACTTATCTGCAAACAATTACATTTCCATATAATAGGAAATTATACGAATTATAAAATTTATCGTTTCCATTTAATTCTGTGGGGCTATCTTATCCGCGGTGAGCAAACGTTAATAAAAAGGAAATTATAATCTATATAAATAAAAATTAAATGCTATTCGTTGGTAACCGCATTACTTGAGAACGGTTCAAACGATTTGGCTAAGTTTTTCAAAAATGTTCTTAATAGTTCGAATAAGATTTTCCGGGTTAAAAAAATTGGAAAAGTTGTTCGGAAAAATAGATAATTCGGGGAAACATGAAAGGGATTTTTACTATGTGATTTTTGTATAAACTCGAGACCATAACTCACGATTCGAACGATGGATGTCGATCACAAACAAACTTATTGAAATTTGGACAGGTCTATTGGTTCCTTACTACCACACATGCCAACCGATAAATAGAAAAATTAAGCCTTACGCTATACGTATATATATATAATCCACTGCTATAAAATTTATAAATCAATAATCAAAAATTTCTTTCTCTCAAACGTTCCCAAAGTTACACAAAATCAAAGTCATCATTATTCTAAAAGAGGGCTGAGGTTATCAGAGAAATTACATTAGAAATTAAAGTATTAGAATCGTGAGCGAAAGCTCGAGAGAATGTCCAAATAAAAATTGTAGGAAGTTTGATCGCGTTAGGAACGGGACGCGAAATCCTGTTGGGGTACCGTGCATTTTTCGAAAGACACGCGAGCGTGATAGTGGCCGTCGACGGTGAGGATCCGGGCCACCGGATACCTCGAGGATCGTAACGTTACAGAAGTTGCCCCTTAATTGAACACTTAAATGCGTAAACGCAGGTCTCGAACGTCGATCGGCGATTCTCTCGTTCCGCGGTTCTTTTTCGTGGCTCGTTCGCCGAGCCATGGAGCACAAATAGCCCGATAATCAGGGGAACGGGGCCCCGTACAAAGTAAAGTTAAAGTATCGCCGTTGAAAAGAGGATCGCGGGAACACGGGGCCACTCTCGGGAGAGGCCGTGTAACGCGTTGTGTACGCAGACGGCACGCACGTCGTGCCTGTTTCACAAGTGTGCACGGCGAAAAGTGTTCGTGCACCGAACACGTGTTCCCGGCGTCGCTAATGCGTCGAAACGCACTTTTCTTCGAGCAGGCTCGTAACACGGCCGATCACGCCTGGTGCAACGTACTTTTCAAGCGTTCACCTCTCTCGACCACCGCGCTAAAATAAACGGCGGTAATAGAAAATGCATTATTAGACTGCGGATTCTATGCGTTTACGAGAAAAAATGGGTGGCTGTAATTTGGCACAGTGCAATCATGTATTGCTGTGAATAATTGTACACTTAAATTAATTTTTAAATATTTGTCGGAACCAGTACGACGTACCGATGACGTACCCGAAGATTGCAAACCAGTTGCTCTGCTGAAAAAAAGTAGGCAAACGAATGTGATTGCACGGTTGCCGATCCCGGTCGATTTGTCGCGATTAAACCCGATTGTTTTCCGGGGCGCGTCTCGACGATGGAAAAGGATCGGAAGAGCAGATCACCACTCTTGCCGATGACGTCTATCGAAGAGGAACGTTCTTTTATTTATCGCGCGTATTGCTAGCACCTCTCCGGGCCGACCGTTATAAATCTCAAGCCATTTAATATGCAAATCCACGGGCACCTCTCTCCGACGTCCCAGCCCGAGGTCTCCCTATCCTCTCTTTCTAACTCTCTTTCTCTCTCTCCTTCCCTCGGTGGTTTTTTTTCATCGCGAACGAGTTTCAATCGCCGATGTAATTCATACTACGCGCCCGGACGACCATGCCGTGCCGTCTTCTCTCGCGCGCGAGAGCAATGCCATTCTCTGTCGAATACGTTATTATCTTACTCCTCTGGGGCCCCTCCTCTTCCTCTACCTGGTCGTTCCTTATTCACTATGGTCCTCGGGGCCGGCAGTTACGCGCCAACACTCCCACGAGCTATCTAACCGAACGTATCCGCTCAATTTCATCGGGCGTCGATAAGAGCCTTTCGCGGCTGATAAAGTGTCCGTACTCTTCTTCCATTTGCTCCTCTCTCGTATCTTCGAGATTTCACTCGCTCCGGCACCCTTCGCTTTCGCTGTCTTCCCTAATTTTTCATAACCAATCGTAATCAGCCACCACGATCTCTTTTTTTTTTTAAACGATGGAATTATGTTCAGGACGATTATGACTGTTAGTATGATCATCTATACTGACTATATTAAAATGAACTGAGGAATCTCTTTTTAAAAAACATATAGTATATGTTCCGGAGGATTATCAGTATTAGTATGATCCTTTACGACTGTCTATATTAAAGCGAACTTAAAAAACTCTACAAAACAATGATAGAATTATGTTCAGAAGGATTATGACAGTTAGTACGATCCATATCACAGTCCATATTAAAATAAATTTAAAAATATCTGGTACAGAATGATAGAATTATGATTAGGAGGATCATACGAACAGGAAGGTTACTTGAATAAAATCATTGGCTTCTCAGAGATGTTTGATCATAGCAAATCTTGACATGCATCAGTCCTGACTCGGTATAATGAATATTAATTTGGACCGCGATTTCGGTGAAAATTCGCCACCGTGCGGCGTCGGGGAACGAACCGGTTCCCGAGTTAACGGCCGAGTTATCGCCGTCGATTACGATCCGTTTACGCGAATTTGTGCGTTCCGGTTGCCGGGTCGGTCCTTTTGATACGCGGCCGGCCGCCGGACACTTTATACACTTTGTACACTTTTGTAGCCGGGATACGACCACCTACTATCTTCCTCCGCGCCGAATTCAGAGGCCGAGGCCAGATAACCGCGGCGATCATCGTCGTTCCGCGAGCATGCGAGCCGATAAAGTGGCTTGCCGAACAGTGGCTCTCATCGGCGATTAACTTTACGACCGTTAATTAAGATAATCCAGTCGTTCGCTGCCGGGGAGCCGTCTCCTTCGTGGATCCTCGAGGATCTTGGATCCCAGCGACGAGTAACTGAATCAAGCTTCAGTACTTCTTAGATCATTCTTTAAAATTGGTATTGGTATTGGCCATACTTATAGTGTTAGAAAAAAGATCAGGGCTCCTCATAAAACCTTTTTAGAGAATTATCCTTATAGATCAGCAGTAGAAAGCAAAGTTTCTGGATGGATGGAAAAATTGGCAGCATTTTGAAATTGTTGAGTGGTCTACAACACTATAACTACCCGTAAAAAGCTTCGACAACAAACACAGATTTCCGATAGCTGTTTGCTTCTACGTTGTCACACATTTTCAGAAAAGTGATCATGGCTTCTCAAAAATCCTTTTTAGAGAATTGTCCTTATAGATCAGCAGTAGATAACAAAGTTTCTGCATAAATGCAAAAATTGGCAGCATTTTGCAACTGTTGAGCAGTCTACAAGACTATAACTGTTCGAGAAGTGCTTCGACAACAAACACAGATTGCCGATGGCTCGACTAATGTGGCTCGATGTGATGAATGATCTTTTCTATCCATGGACGTAGCCGAGGTGTTATGAATCGCGTTAGCATCGAATCATTGTTCGCGTCGGCACAATAAAGGACCCCGCGGGGGGCGACTCTCGCCAGCTCCCACTCTCTCTTAAGAGAGGAAGGGAGAGAGATAACTTCTAACCTTTATTCTCTCGCGTCTTTTCACCCTTTTTCTTCCAGCGCGATTTTAATCGACCTCGTAAAGACCGGATCAATCGACGGTGATTGGGAATTTCTACCGGCCCTCGGCCTCGGTTGCAGCACGTCGTTCATGAATTACTATTATAATCGATCCTGAGGCTTTCCTTCCAGGCAATTTAACATCCACGTCTTCAAGTAATTTTTGCTAGTCGACTTTGCGAAATTATTTAAATTCTCTAGATCTCTATTGATTAATAGTCTTTCTATTTATGCATTTATTTGCAGTTTATTTTAACATGGTCGCATTTATGGCTGCTAAAATTTTTCGAGAAATAATAGAATACGAAATTTGCGAGATTCCGTCTAAAAAATTTCAAATTGCATAAACGTTCGTAGTCTAATTGTAATATATTTGACACGTAATTCGTATGAAGGTCTATAGTTAACATTAACATTAGGGTGACAGACAGTAGCGTGAAATTATAACAATTCGTATAAATCGATGGATTTAAAGAAGAAAAGGACTGCCTTTTAAGCAACTATTCAAAATATACAACCAATTTTTTATTAATTAATTCGAAAATTAATTATACTTTCCAAGATCACCGATCTTTGCTGTCAAAGAATTAATTAAAACTCGCCGACTATGAACTCATACTTTCTATATCTTTCGATTGACAAGCAAACTCGTCTGTCGCTCGCAGCGTCCCTTAGACCTCGATTCCAAGGACAAGATGATTGATTTTAAAATAAGGCGGAAAATCCGGGGAAATCTCGTGGATCCGGTCCTTGGTGATCACAGTGATAGTGCGGATACAATAATAGCACGGTCTCAAGTTTAAATTCGGAGGATAGAAGAAAAAAGTAAAGGGACCAGAAGAGAGAGAGAGAGAGAGAGCCGAGCGCATCGCTAGCAAGGTTGATTAATGGACCCGGTCACGGTGTTTATAATTAGAGACCGACGTTTCCGGTTCTTGCGGATCACTTTGTAATCGAACCTAGCATTGTACAGGGTGTCCCTTCACGTTCCATCCACTTCATCTTCTAACGCTAACGAATCTTCCTCACAGTGTCCTTACCGGTCCAAAACACGTTAGCGCGTTCACTGTTGTCATATGTGGGTGACATAATTTTATAATTTCGTAGGTAACGCAACGAACTTAATTTGGGATTCGCAGAATTGAAAAGAGTTCAAGAAGTAATTCCTATTAAGAAACATACGCTCTGGCTCCGGATATTGGTAAATGATTATTGCGAACAACATAATTATTAAGAGCGCATATGTTGAATTTATACATTTCCATAATTATACATTGTGTGTAATTCCAACGATCGAGGACCGCGAAATGACGGAGCATTTATCCAGGCTGTCTAACACACGTGCGACCCGCATCTAGCTTCCTGCACACGTGGATTCCTGGGTCGACTCTTGTCTAGCCGAGCTCCTCATAAACGTCCACGTGGTTAAAGGGTCCGACAACACGTCGCATCTGTTCAAGCTAACTGACCGAGCCCAAATTAGAATCCTGTTCCAACAACGGGACACCGAAGACAATTGCACCCATAATTGTGAAAGTGGTCCAAGTGAAAATTAAAAAAAAATAACGTTATTTTAAACGAAATTAATTCTTGCTTATTAGTGCTTTGTTATTTCACCATTATATGGAATTCATTTAGCGTTGATATCATTCTTCTTTAATTATCACGAAACAAGAAATATACAACTTTCATAATTATCAGCACAATTCTCTTCGGTTGTCTCGAAAAAAGCTGAAAACCAAACTTGCTCAACCCTCGACGAAGATGCTAACTGGTAGAATCTAATGAACTGATATGCAATGCAGTTTCTAGTATAACTTGATATAAAATTATGTATCGTATATGTTTATAATCGCAGTCGTGTGTGTTTGCGTGCATTTGCCAATGCAGGAAGATTTTCATAGTTGACTCATCGCTCGGATAAAGCGATATAAAGAGTCAATAGATGTTCTATTGTAATGCTGATCGATAAAGGAAGAAGATCGATGGAGGATGTTATGGAAGGAGAAGGTTGACTGGCACGAGAACGATTCGGAGAGAGTTCGTTGCGCCGAGGAAAGATGGTGACGCGATTCGCAGCAAGCTGCGAGTATGTTCACCGTATTCTAAATACCTTGGCACGGTTTCCGAAGTTCGCGACGATGCGAATACACCCGCGCGACAATGCCGCGGACCTCGACAGGTGCGTGGGCGCTAAATATACCGGGTGGACATTGTTCCCGCGAGTAGTTTCTCGTTTGAGGTTGTTCGGTTCTCGTGTGCCGTCGTACACTCATCCACCGATTTACTGGGGGCGGTCTTGTCGAGTTGTGTTCGAGTCTCTAAACAAATTGTAGAATCCGCGAGAAGAATTGTAGAACGTAGGAAAAAACTGTAGGATCCTTGAAAATGGTTGTATGGACACCAGAAAAATTGTGGAGCATACTAATAAATTTTAAAGCCTCTGAGAAAAAGTGTATGGCCTCTAGAAAATGGCTGGAATGTAGAGAAAAATCTACCTTTGAGAATGGTTGTGCGAACATCAGAAATATTGTGCAGCCTATAAATAAATTGTAGGGTCTATGAGAAAAATTTTACGGGTTGAAGTAAAGTTGTAGAACGTAGAAAAAATGAGGCACGTATTGAAGTAGTAGAAAAATCGTCATTAAAGCGTTAGCTTGCTTTATTCTATTCTACTTAGCATTTTCGTCAAGGATGAGTACTAGGAATGAGGTAAATTCGAAGTCGACCAATTAATCATCTGCTATCTTCAGCCACATTTGCTATCTACTTCGAAGACCCCTACTTCAACAGTGAAAGCCTTCGGTCACCTCGTTTGCTTGCGTAATATCTTCTACAGGTTCGCAGAATATTATTTTCGAGAACAACATTCGGCGATAAACTTCGTTGCCTTCGTTACAAAAAATAGGACGTCATAGACTACGCGTTAGTATCAAAAGTGATAATACCAACTAAGCGTATACTTAGCAGGCACGTTGGCAGCGTCATAAATGTACATCTAACGTGATCGCTCTGTTTTCAAAAATTGACGTCAATTTCAGGGGCGTGTAGTCCGGAGAGTGCACTAACAATTATAATTAACATCTACACCGAGCATCTGCATTCGCGATCGTAAATCATAGCGCATATAAATATTCACTGCGACTAATCTAAACGAGTTAAAAAACAACTCGTTAAACGAAAGCATTACTTTCGCTATGGTGTTAACGTCTCTCACTTCTTATTATATTCTCTGCGTTTTCTCGAGACACTTCCATCGTTATCAGTAAAAAATGATTCACACTGTTCTTCCCTAACGAGGGTTGCTAACGAAATTAGCATTCACATCGATGGACTACTTTTAACAAAAATGAACATGCAGTCTATCCTAGACTATGACGGAAGAGTATAAAAATATGAAAAATTTGATAATTAGTTCAGTTATTTATTAAATATGAATTGAATTTCGAATAATGGTGCAGCAATTTTGATTCAGTTAATTACAGTCACGATTCGAATGTTGAGGGTAAAAATGGTTGAAGGAAGGAAGTCATTGCTGAGCGACTGTTGCTTTTCTGTAACGAATGCGGAAAATGTTTCTATTGCATAAAACGGTGAATAATAATGACGTCAGACGTCATAACTGAATGAACTTCGATATATTCCTGGTAGTTATGCGAGGGAGCGGAATATTCCCTTGCGGAGCACAGCATCAGGAGCGTAGGTGGTCCTGCGGGTTAAATCCGGAGATTCGTTTCGGGCTGTGGAGGCGTCCCGCGTCGGACGTCTGCGGGATTATGACAAAATTGCAGGCCCGTGTGGAACGCGCGAGTGCGTGCCAAGTGATCGTAATACGTCTTCGCCACGACGACGACACGATGGAGACAAATGGCGGGGAGAGAGCGGGTTTCACTCTTCTCACCTCTCCACGCTTCTCTTCTCTTTTCCTTACCTCTCGTCCCTTCTCTTCTATTCCCCCGTGTTCTCGTCTGATTCTTTCGCGGATCGAACAATCTGTCCTTGGACGTCGATCCGAACGATCAATATTTGCGGAATCAATTGCCGCGAACGATTCGCGGTTCGGACGATAATCTGCGACGCGGAGATCGGACTTGGAGCGGAGCGCATTAATCACCTTTTACAAGCGTTTTCTTGCACGATCAATTCTCACATGTTTTTAACGTAATCACAGTTTCGGAGAGATCGTTGCTGTCGTAGAAAACAATCTGATAAATATTGAAAAAACCTTTCTGGGTCTCCTGTCAATATTTACCAACAGTACATGCAATTATGTACAATTAGAACTTACCCCGTTTCTGCATGTAACTAAAGAGGTCGTCGAGGAACTCTTTCCTCTTGGGATCGTCGTTGATTTCGTATAGCTGAAACAGAAGATTGATTATGAATACGATGGCTAGTCTCCGAACATGTTTTACATTTCGAAAAATCTAAGCGGAATGTTGCGACATCGCGAAAACGGAAATGGAAGAGCAGAGTCGGGAGAAACTCGATTTATTGAAATAAGATTGTTCGAGGTTCTTTCGAATAGCGCGGTAAGCGACGAATAAAATGTTAGACCGGAGGCCAGGCTAATAAAAACAGGAGTGAAACAAGTGTGCTCATAGCGACAGGCAGATTAGTTAGCCCCGATTATTAATGATTCCGTTTAACCCGCCTCATAACCCGAAACCCCCGTCCGACCGGACCAAAGCCAAACTCCCTTCGGGCTAGCCGGCCTCGGTATTATCATATTTGTTATGTACGATCCGCTATATCTAATACGGGCTCTTCTAATTGCTTTTATAAAACGAGCCGAGCCCCATCCCCCTTCTTCTCTGTCGTTCCCCCTTCTCTATTTAAGCTTGTACACCCTAATTTGTTTATATCTGCAGGCACGATCCAGCTTCTTTGCAAAGGTTTCCCAATTTTTACAGAATTCTCAAAGCACTCTGAGAACGAATAATCGATTACGGTGATCAAGAAGCGTCAACATCGCGAGGGTTAAAGTCGGCTCGTAAAATCGTCTTTTAGAACCCGAGGATTATTTTCAGTAGCGCTCTGTAAACCATTGTTCGTAGGCGATCGCTATTCTCGGTGACTTGGTCACGGATTCTTACAGCTGCTCGCGCTTTTTTATCCGCGTTCAGCTGCGACTGAACTCGCCCGTTCGAAGATAAGCTGCGGGAACTACACGCTTCGGTGATCATTTCTACGGGAACACGACACACCTACGCTTCGACGATCTCCGGAGTAGCAACAACAGTTATCTGCGGCTGCTACTAGCCATTAGACGCGTTAGGATCGTGTAGCATTCTCGACTTGCGAGACCTCCTGGAATCCTTTTAGTTTACGCGATTCTAGCACCGACGCGCTCGCACCGGCAATTGTCTACGATCAATTGGCGGAACAGATCTACGCTATCGAAACTCTGTATAAATAAATGGAAAATCTGATCATCCATCTTTGCGGTCTGCTCTTCAACAGAGTTCTATTGAATAGACGAAGATAAGAAAACAAACCATAAATATCAGAGAAACTAATTGAGATATTAGATTTCCAGCTTCACGAACGAATCCACTGTCTGACCTAGCTTGAACTAGACAAAATAAATTTGTCTGTAATTTTTTGAGCTTTTCAGCTAAATTCCTAGTAGACTAACTTACATTAACATCCAGTTAATTCTTCAACCTCTCGCTCATTGGCAGAACGCTTCCACCGCGAGGTAACACGAGTTATATGTTAGTTACAAGCGTAGTTACTTGCTCGTACGTTAATGTATAATTAGGATTTCGAGTTTAAGGGTCCGTGACGGTTTAAAAGGTTGCTCCCACTTGTTAATTTCCCGGTAATCCTTTAAGTTCACGCGTTCGTTATCCCCTTTCGGAGGCGAGTTTCTCTTTCTCTTTCGCTCTCGCGGCTCGTAGATCTGCGTCGACGATAAATTTCATTGAACGAAACGCGGCGCTGCCTCGTAACGCGGCCTCACGCGGGGTGAATAATAATTAATTTGCCGGACGGGACCGTCGTTCATCCTGCCTAGTTCTCCACCGGCAGATCCTGCCAAGATGTCGGCAAACAGAGAGCAAAGGGAGGCTTTGGCTGCGAAATGCGACGCCCGTATCAATGGCGAATCTGCTGCCCTCCTTCCACCTTAAAATACCTCTGCAAATAACCGAGCACTACATCTGTCGCTTTCAAGTGTTTTTTCGAATTTATGGCACACATTTATGATACACGTCTCACTCGCCATTGCTTCGAATAACGATGCTGTCTCCAAATTCGAATGTTGTTGCTAGATACCGATTTATAAGAAATACAATTTTTTTAAGTCGATTGCGAGGCATCGGAGTTACTTGAAAATTGGTTTCCTCTTTCAATCAATAATCTTCGTCCAAATAAAAATTTTCTGGATCTAATATTTCGTCATGCGATGATTTTAACAAGTGTAGTCATAACTATTAATATTCACAGATTGTACATTTTGCCCTCGCGTTTCTGAATTTCGCATCGAAACACCGAAGAAGTAAACAGCTGCAAAAGCACATCGGCTAAAAAATAGCTTACGGCTCGGGCAACCTTCGTTTCGGTTTTTACATATTTACGATTTACCCGGATCAATTAATAATCGATACGCAGGATCGATTAGAATTCCTGATCAGCAAAAGAAACGGCGATAAAACCGACGCATGATCTACGATCTTTCCGCATCTGTAATTGAGATCGTATTCGCAGTGCATTATACCTGTACATACGTATGTACGTAGATTGTCCGTTTCTTCCGACGACTAATAATAGTAGAAATGTCATTACCGGTCTAATCGCGTGTCATCGTTGATCTTATTATCAACCGGGTGGTGGCGTGTTCATGCTTATACATTATAGCGCGAGCGAGCGAGCGAGTTTACGACGACACACTTTGCTATTCACGCGAAGAAGGCGCGCACAGGTGCTTCCGGTTTCTATCGACTATTATCCGAAGTTTCCCAGGGTCACTGACAGGTGTCTTGTAATAGACACCGCCTACGATGCCAGCAGAACATCTATCCTTAAGAGACACGATCGGTTCGCCGGATATTTATGCGATTTTCTCGTTTCAAAGTGATACCGTTGCGTGCAATCAATCTAAATAATTTTTCTCTCACGATCTCATCCAAAAATGAAAATTACCGCGGTTAGTGTGTTAAACGATCAAACAAGGAAACTTAGAGCTCTGTAACGGCACACTCGATGAAAAAATTCGAGTTTATGCAATAATTGAGCTATAAAAAGTGATGAAGAGAAATGCGAAAGGCTTGAAAGAATTTCTTTCAATTTCACTATACGTGTTCGAGCGGGGTTCTCCTTCGCAACTACAGAACCAACAAGACTAAAATACAGAGAAACTGATGGAACGGCAGTTCACCAAAATGGCGGAAATCGGCGCATTCCTCCTCCGTTCTCATAGCAACGTCGAAACGAACGAACGAGGGAACGAACGAACGGATGAACGAATGAACGAACGAATAAACGAACGGTTGGACGAACGGCATTTCTCAAGGGCCATTTTGTACCAGTTTCTCGTGTTTTTTCTTTGGCTGCGCGAGCGATGAGCTCGTTAGGGGCAGCCGGAGGGAGAGGACGGGGTAAAAGGTCGGAGCAAGAGGGACGATCCACGAGGTGCCTCTTGATAGACCGAGAGGAAAACAAGTCCGAGGGTTCAACCAGCGTATATTGATTGATCTACAGTTAAGCGGACTGACGGCAGCCACGTGAAGATCGTCCGGGAACAGTTCTCTTTCCCTCTCCCTCTTTCTCTCTCTCTCTCTCTCTCTCTCTCTCTCTCTCTCTCTATCTCTGGTCTCTCCTATCCTTCACCTACCGTAAAATAAAGAGAGGCGAACGGAATTTGCTCTCGATGATGCATGCTCCGCGGCCCCGCCCTCTCCTTCTCATCGACTGACGGCCAGGTGAATAATAATTCCTGATACAGCCGGGCACGTTGATCGGGTTACTCTCTCAGGGGAGGGACGCAACCCGCTTCGGGATGATCGATGTACCCGCGCGATGCCTAGCGCCGCGTCGTCGGATACATAACCAAGGATCAACGGGCACACGGACTTTCTCTGACGCCGCGTGCGATTTTGCGCTTTTTTTCCACCAACCGAACACCGCCACACACACAGACGATTAACTGCCATTAGCGACGCATCGTCGCGTCGGTTTTTTGCCAAACGGGGATATATATACGTGTACGAGTATCTTGCTCGTGATCACCGCGATCATCGTCCCGGGACCTGTTGATCGGTCGTTAGCGGACGGATATCGTCGAACCGAATCATGCCTCACAGCTCGACCACGCTTGATTATTGGCGGGTTTTCTTACCGACAAGCTACTCGCGTTCGAATATTATTTATCCGAACGATTTTATGCTCTGGATGCTGTCGACTATGGAGCTGGCGACTGCGGTGCGGATCTTGTAATTAATTGGAGAGCGGAAGATGGGATACTCGCGACACACGCGAATAAAGAGTACCCGTAAATCGCAGAAGAGTATTGTATAGTTTGCGGAGTAGCCCGAAGTTCTTCTTTGATAGGATTGCAAAAGGTGACACGTTGCAAAATTGCAGAAAAATTGTAGAATGGCAAAAGCCCGAGCGTCCAAGTCCCGCAGTATTGGAACAGTCTAAAGCTGTCGTTTTTCCTTGATACGACTACAAAAGCAGACAAACTGCAGAACAATTGTAGAATTGCAGAAGAACTGCAGAGGAATTGCAGCAACATTGCAAAGGAATTGGAGAATTGCAGAACTACAGAATAAGAATATAACGAAAAAGTTCGTAACTTCAACCAATGAACCTATGAAACCAGAAGCAAGAAACGAGATATTATTCAGTATTATGCACATTGTTGCAAAACCATACGTAACTATCGCGCTGGGAGTAGATAAAATTGTAACGGAAGGCGATTCGTTCGTCACGACGATTTTACCCACTTTGTCTCGTATACATACATTATTGCATATAATTGTTGCGATTATATACAAATGTATCCGTTTTAGTTTATATAACGCGAACCAAGTAGACCCGATAGCAGAGTCTAATTCTATGCTAATTAAGGACAGTCGAAGTACTGTTACGATAGGTATACCTACTTAGAAAAGATTATTGTAATCTTTAGAATTTGAGACTATAATATGCATGGTTATTTTTACGTCGCATTTTTTTTTTTTGTTGCATTAAACTAGGTGTTCTCGTGAAATTTTTATTAATAGCGTTACGATTCTAAAACTCGCGCAAGGTCGGACGTATAATTGCATTTTGATGATGTAAGATGCATAAAATTGTGCACTGAGATAGCTCAGAAAGGCTGGCCATGAATTCGCACGCGTGCAGATCAATTTTTATTCCGAACGAAACGAAAATGTAAACCTGATTAGTGGACTACGGATGTTTGTGCAAGTTTCAATTTTTCTAGACGAATTTTAAGAAAGTGGAATAAAATAGAATCTAATCTTCCGTGGTGGTATCCTTTTTAAGTCTGAAATAGATTAAAATCGCACTAAATTCTGTCATATTTTAGCATTATCTGAAAATACCGAATAAGTCATTATGGAAATTAAGCTTATATGAGAATTTGTCGACGAATTTCATCCGCTTTCATCGTGCCTCCAGCGTGAACAAAGCTGTATGCATTTTCCTTTTTCGCAGCAGCAGCAAGGATGTCCACAACCACTCTCGATGCATCAATCAAACGAAACGAAAGAGCGCAGAGAATAAAATCCCAGCCAACTTATTACTTTACAAACGACTATCTACAATTGCCCTGTCGCATAAACATCTACAGGTTGCTGGAAGCCGAAGCGAGCCGTTTGAAGAACCTTAAAGCTGTCAAGGAAACGTTCTCAGCCAAAGTCGCAGCCGCGGACAGGCCATTCCGTGGAACTGAGATCTGAGGTGTGTTCTCCCGATGAGCTTTACGACCGCGGGGACAGAGATCCGGAAGAGAGGTCGCCGTAAAATTCGCGGAAGAGGGGACAGGCCGCGCGTCGTTACCTTTACGAGGAGCAATTATCGATGCGCGGCTTTTCCTGCCGGCTTCGAGATCGAGATGATAAGCGAACAGTCTTCCGGCTGATAAGAGGCGGTGATAACGTGTCGCGCGCAATTGAGAGCATCACTTTCTGCACGGTCTCTTTGGCAGATTGCGATCACGGTTGCGGTGACGAACGCGCGAAACTCTTGGAAAGATCCTGATCTGGAGACCTTGCAGAGTTGTAGAGGTGAAGAGGTGAAGAGAGAATGGGAGATACAGATGGAGTTGAGGAGAGTTGAAGAGAGGGAGAGAGGGTAAAGGAAATTCGAAGAGGCGAGCCATTATTGCTCTAACTACTTAATTGCACGCCGTCTGCTCTCGTTTTCGCACGGTGCATAGGTTCCACCCGTATGCAGGCGCCCCCGCGAGACCGCGGGGTCAACTTCCGGTCGTAAAAGCTTTTATAAGGGTGCGTCCGCACCGTTGAACGGAAACGGGTGCAGCCGGGAATTGAGCGTCTTCGAGGTCAAGACGAGCCTCCAGTGGATGCAGTTTCTCTGAACTTGACGATCCGAGTCGAAAACTTTGCAATCGAACGATTCAGGCTCGTGGACTTTCTAAACTTTCTCATGGAAAACTATAGTGCCATTAGTAATTATTTATTACCTAACGCAATTGTTACGTTTAAAATATCTTCCTTCAGTGAAATGTCTGTGTCATGTTTGAGAAATTCTTGCACTACGAATTCAAAGAATGTATTTAACAAGCTGACGTCGCAAAACTAAATAGTGGCAGCGTCTCGAACGGAGTTTTCGATAAAATAACTGAAGAAAATATCGTGTTCGAAACAACGCCTAAGAATGCGGCGATTTGGTACGAGAAACGTGGAAGTGTTAAATGGGGCGATTCGAGGATACGTCCAGGACAAAGTGAAAAAATCACCGGGAAGAGAAATGCGGAGAGAGAGAGAGAGAGAGGGGGAGAGGCAGGATTTTATTGGACCGTAATTTACGGGGAACGCGCATCGGCGAAATTCGAGGCATCTTCTCCGAAAGAGCACGGCAAGTGGGGATATCAAGATCCTCGCGTTATACGAGCGGCCGTAACACCGCTACCATTACCCGCTTCCAGGGCATTAAAGATAGCGCTGGCAATTATAATCATTACGACGCGAACGGCGCATACGCGGCGCGTTACGCTTCTATGAAATCTCCATAACGCTGGGAACGCAGAATCTTCGTACACACCTCCCTGCACGTCCCACCTCCCTTTCGAGCCACGAATGGCCCGTGTAAAATCCCTTTTTCAACACGGTTCTACCCTAAACGCGCACGGAAACAATGAGGGCTGCAGGAACAATTCGCTGCGCATGACACAATGCATATGCTAACCCCGTTCGTTATGCATTAATTTCTGTTGCAATTTTTCCCCTTCAGCTTTCAGCGTTCATTGTACGTTTTCGGTTGTATAGTTCGTTGAATATTGTGCAAAGTAAAAATTCACACGTAAAAATCCATGAAATTGTGCGACACAGAATCAAATGTCCGAGTTCTGCAGAGAAAATAGTTTATCTTTTACAGACTGTTAAGAAGATTGCCAAGCTGTTAGATCTGGATCTAGGATTACTGGGGCAGTGTTGGGAACGTGGCTTTCGATTCGTGGGTGATCCAGCGTCCAGTTCGCGGAAACTCGACGAAAGCACGATGCCAGTGAAATATCGGGGAAACCAGGATTGTTTGTACTGCCGGCAGAGAAGCAATAAGCGTGACGCGGCCCAGCAGCCTTGTATACATCCAAAGGAAACGAGAGAGGATTCGTTTATATCGAGCCGGTTTTGTCTCCGGCTAGGAGGTTCGAGCGCGAACGATCGCTCCTCGCGCGGATAATGGCAGTCATTCCTGAGGAATCGGCTTTTGCAGCAAGATAATTGCGGTCCGGGGAACATTGAACAGTTCGGGGAAGATTCCCCGGTCTCGGAGACGGCAAATCGACAGTTGTTTCTCGATAAACATCGCCCTTTGCGCTTCGCTTCGGCCTCGAGCGCAGCGACGCACCCGATCTTCGCTTCTCCTTTCTGTCAATCGAGAAAGTTCCAAACACATTCTTTAAGAATTAATCGATTTCAAACATTCATCAAGAATTTCACCATTTCTCCATCAATGAAATGTCTACCATTGTTTTTTACTAGGAAACGTTCAAGAAACAACGTTACAAACATATTCTTTAAGAATTAATTGATTTCAAATATTCTTTACGAATTTTACCACTTTGCTATCTATTAAAACCTTCAAGAAACAAAAATGAACTCAATTAATTAACAACGACAAAGAAGAAATTCACGCAGCCTACAGTATTAATTTTTTTCTAAGCGTAATATTTATGTTTAACTTCCTCAAAAAATTCAAGATTACGATTTACTGTCCATATTGATTTAACTTTATGTAATGACATGTATTTCATTATTAATTCTAAAGGTGGCTTACAAACATGGTTCGCGGCAACAATAAATGAATAAATACAAGATACAGAGAAGAAGTTGAAGAGACTCGGCGATGAATGAGAAAGGCTGAGAATGGACATTGGAGAAAGCAACAGACGGCATGGCCGCGAGTTCCCATTATCAGGTCGAAATCAATCGGCTTTATTCCCGAGATGCATCGAGCCCCGGAAAAAGAAGAAGCTCCCCATTCCCTGGACTCCTCTAATCCGAATGAGGTTCTCGTTGCGTTCATCCGGCTTCCTTTGACCTAAACGAGGGCGACAGACTCCGGAGGAATCGTTGACGTTTTCCAAGCGATCCGAACCTGACCAGCCAGCTAGTACCCACCAAAAGCTTCTTCTTCCTTCACAACATTCTTTCTTCATCCCCTCGCGGCGATTGCTCGACGATTACGCGAACAAGCTTCCTCCCATCGCCTTCGAAGAATAACTTCGATGGACCTTCTCCGGCCGATTGTCGTTCCGTTCTTTCAAGTCGAGATTGGACTCTCCGCAACTTGGTCAACTGATCTAATTGAATTCGACGCCGGAAAATCGGGCGCGAAATTACAGTGGCGTAGGCGTTCGAAGAAGATTTTTCTAACAGAGTTTCTTTAGTTTCATTCATTCCTTTTGGTTCGATACACAACTGTGTAAGTTCCTTGATCGATATTTCATAGATTTTTTGCTTCTCAAATACTCGCAGCGATCCCCAGGGTAATTTCTACACGTACGAGAGAGAGAGAGAGAGAGTATAAAATGGAGATATTAGGATAGATCGCAATCTGGATCGTCGCGATTCCGGTTAGAAAATTGGGAATAAAGATGGGGGCCCGGTGGCCAGCAACGAAGGAGGTCGAGAGCTTTTTTACGAGGCGAACGGTATAAAATATAAGGAACGAGAAGGAGGTTGACGTTCGATGACGCCAGTTGTCGGCGTCACAAAGAACCCCGGCATAAAGAGCGAAGCTCCGTGGCTCTCTCTTACTCCGCGAGACTCCCAATACAGTCGGATTTTATGCCCGTAGCTGGAAATATTAAATCGCACCTAAGCACGTTTTATGTCGACCGCCTAATAATCTCTCCTCTGACCCTCTCCCCTCTCTCTCTTGCTTTTATCCCTTTAACCCCTCCTACTCTTTGAAAGAGAGTGAGAAAGAAAGACTGTCTTTTCGTCACTCAGTCTCGCTGGGACCTTGCAAGGAACCCTAACAGAACTTTCGACCGTCCTTTCATGCTGGTTCGGCCGAAGAATGATCGTTGGTGGTCGATTCCGTTTCTCGTTCCGCAGTTTATAAAACCTCTTCTCTCTCTCTCTCTCTCGCTCTCTCTCTCTATTTCTTTCTTTGCTTCGAGCACTGCAGGAAACGTTGGCGCTTTCTTAATCTATATCCCTTCGCAGGGCGCGTGGACTCTCGACGTCTCTCGAGGACCTGCAATTTACACCCTGCAATTATATCGACTCGTGTGGCGAGAACGATGTTGCGAGGTATACAAGGCGATGCAGTGTGATTATTGCTACCTTCGGTTCTCGCGAATTGTCCCCCGGCTAATAGCTGTGTTTACGATTTCGATGCGGTGTGTGTGTTCGCAAGTGTGTGCTGGAACTGGCAACAAATTGGAGAACTGTGTTAACGCGTCAACAGTTTCGTAAGACCGCGAGGTGAAAGATTAATCGCGTTTTTCTTTTGCGCCGACAGGATTATACAAAGCAAATCAAAGCGGCGGAATCGACGCTCGACAGATATTCGATTAATTAATCACTTTTCTTGCGAGATAGTCGGTCGTAAGAATAAAGTCAGGGTCGTGTTAAACAAACAACACACTGCGGGTTGAGACCTGTAAAAAGGAGCAGCGTCCGTGGCTAGACTCGAACAGAAATTACGGAATCAAAGAAAAAAATTATGGGACCCAAGAGCAAGATTGTGGACACCGAGAAAAAATTATAACGACCATAGAAAAAATTGTACAAAACGGATAAAAATCAATTGAAGGGTTAAAGAAAAAGTGGCAAAACTGAAGAAAAAAATTGGAAAGTTAAACAAAAAATAGGAGGGTTACAAAAAAAGTCAAACTCACAAAAAAATTTAAGGGTTAAAGAAAAAATTGTAGCATCCACAAAAAAGACTGTAAGGCTGAAAAAAGATGGCAGGACTGAAGAAAAAAAAAGAGTGAAGAAAATTGTAGGGTTTAAGCAAGAATTGCAGAGTCTGAAAAAATTCGAGGATCAGCAGCGTTAGAACTAGAAGCACCTCATCGAGACAGTGCAACAATGCGTTATGCTGATAGTACCGAAAAAGTCAGGTCAAAAATAAAATTGCTGGAGGTCCCACGATCTATTCACGCCACGCAGCAGCACGTGAATAAGATTGCAGATAACGAAGAACCCTCGTGACGATCAAAATCACAGCCTCCTAGGTGCGAAGATAATACAGCAGCGTGGCGTCCTCGAAACAGCGATGCTCGAAGAAAAGTATGAACAATGTAACAGTCGATAATCGATCTTCCATTGATCGTGTAATCGCGTATCTGGCCTTCGGCCGTCAAAGGCGAAGTGTTGTCGCCTGATATTACGGCGGCAATAGTCGGGAAAAGAAACACTGGAGGATAAAGAAAAACAGAAATGATTGATAACAGTGTTCAGAGACGGAAAACGCGCGAGGCGTGCGCTGACGCGCAGCGAGTGCGTGCAGAAAAAGAACCGCGAAACAACGCAACGGCAGAACAAGCCACGCCGAGCCATGCCACCACGCTCGTGCCGCTCGGCGTGGCGCGTTAACGCGAAGAGAGTTATGTGACAAGCGACAGCCGTGCTTCTCCTCGCGTGTCCGCGCGCGTTTCCTCACCGCTCGTTCCATCCTGCGTGATCGCCGCCTCGGAAACACAGACGGAGAGATCGTTCCGCTTATTAAATCGTCCCTGGAGCGCCGCTTTTTGCCGCGATTCACGGAGCCTTATCTAAGGTTGCGTCACCGCTGAACGCTTCGAACCCGGCGCAAACAGCCCTATCGATCCGCAAATATCGGATACCGCCGCTTAATATCGCCATCGACGAACGACCTGATATTAATTGCCCGCTTAGTCACCGAATCCTGACATCGATTTTTATCGGCGGCCTCCATTCGCCATCCGCTGGGACTCTCTGGCCACTTCCCGTTTTTTCGATAAGTTCTGTTTTGTACTTTCAATTCATTTTTTTTAGTACGTATGACACTATTGTTCACAATGATCGGAGAATGAATGGTTCGCGTGATCAGTTTAGTTCAGCGAGAATTAAATTGCTTTTTTACTTCGGATTGTTTGAATGGACTCGAAAAGGTTCCCGTTTTAATTGAAGCTGAACGGCGCAGGAAGCTGCGGTCTGTCGAGTTCAGAGACCCACACGCGTGTTAAACAACGCGTTAATCTCTCGGCTGTGGGTGCCGCTTTATCGTGGCTATGTATCGGCCAATAACTTCTTCCACGATACGGAGAACCCTCTTTTAGCCTTGACCTAATCCCGAATTTTGGGTTTCTTTTCACCTTGAACTTAATACATCAGGAAAGTGAAGATTTCGAAAGTACAATTTTACAACAAGTACGATTTTATTAAAAATCTTGCGACCGGAGATTTTCCGATTCTTTTAGATGCGATTTTATTGATAATGTTTGCACGCATGTCTTCATCGGTTTGTTATAAAGTGGTCCCTGATATACGATTATATTTCAAATCGAGATGCAGAAGTGGTTCTGATCGCTGTAGACGGTCGGACGGTCTTCTCGAGGCGATAACGAGATCTGCCTACTCCGGAGATTTACGATCGCGGAATTTAATTCGGTAGCTCGTCCAATTTGATCGTGATACCCCGATAAAGGAGACTCCTTGTCGCGATCGTTCCTTGCAACCGCGCAGGGTGATTCGGATCACCTGGCGCAGTAGCGTAATTCGAAGTTGAAAAGAAAATTATTTAATCCTCTTTTCTCGGGGACTTCGAATATTGTTGGTTTGCTGACGAAAATTAAACATTGCACAAACATCCGCAGTTTGGTTATAACATGTTTGATATGCAATTTAAAAAAAAAAACATACAGCTTAACAACATAGAATTATGACAGTTCGTATGGATCGATGGATTTAAAGAACAGGACGACGTTGCTGATGTTGTCCTCGTGTACATTCGACTTGATTTATTTTTAATCCTTTGCATGGATAATTAAACAATTCTCCCGGTTTATAATACTTCCATTCCCTTTGATTTTAGAAATTTCATGGGCATGAAATTGGTGTAACGTCTCACACTTACCTAAATGTTAAGTAATTAATTAGCAGACTACGGATTATATGGATTTATGACAAAAACGAGTAGGTGTAATTCAAAACAGGAAAAAATTAAATGACTTTAACAATGCCGAATATACTATTTTTAACATATCGAAAATCATTAATGAGAAAAATAAATTTTTATATATCTCCTATAGCTTGCAATCGATGTATAAAAATTTTATTTGATGATGCCAATATATTTAATAATGTAAACAATATTTTGAATAATGGTATAGCAATTTTTAGTGGTGCCTTGAGGGGACTACCGAGAGCAAAGGGTTAATAGAGAATCTGGATCGTTCGAAAGAAAATCTGGGACATTCGAGTAGTGTACGGTGGATACTGATAGTCATGCTGGTAATATTCGAGGAATATTATTGACGGTGTTCCGACTAGTATGTCCGTACCGAGGAAAACAGAGTCCGGAGAGTTACAAGCGATGCGTCCGAATTCGGCTACGCCACTGCGCCGGGGGTAGAACAACCGATCGCGAGCATTCGGCTTGGCGCGGAGGTAAAATTGCGCGGTGAAGATCGATTAACTCGGCGACGTTCGACGTAAAATACGGCTTCCAAGTGGCGTACTCGTGGCCCGGGCCCTCTCTGGTCATCCTCTTCGCTCGCGAGCGGAGTTTCGCGTGTCGGAACGCAACGAAACCGAGGTGAGGAAAAGAGTATGAGGGGGCGAGACAGAGCGAAAAAAAGGAAGAAACAGAGAGCGAGAAAGCAGAAAGAGAGAAGAGAAAGGAAGAAGGGTGCCCACCTCGGTGCGGATCAAACGGAGCTGAGCTTCGATTATAATAAATCAAGACGTAAATAATGAAGGAACGGATGGGCCTGAAAGCGATGGCCCAGGAGGCAGATAAAGGGGGGAGGGAGGACGGTGAAACACGGCTGCAATCGAATTCCCGATCCTCTCTCGCCTCGCGAACCGCGCCGAGCACGAGAAAGACAGAGAGAACTGTGCAACAGCGATTAATGCTTCTACCCCGAGGGATCGAGAGATCCCTCCGCGTCAACCGCGGAACGAGTTTGATTTTATATCGTAATTTATTGCAATGGACCGTGTAATGGGATTAATATCTACGACAGAGCTCGCGATCCGACAGATTAAAAGCCGATCCATAGATGATGTTGCGCGATCCGCGATTTCAACAGACATCATCGATCTGCGCACGGTGCGAGGTGTGCATTGAACGCTAACGCAACATTTCCTATCATAATAGCTTATCCTCGAGCGGACAATGTTGCATGATACATATTGCCTTGATTCAATTCCAACTTATTTCCTCTTGTTCCTCTCTGCGCCTCTCTTCCCCTCTTTGATAGTTCTGTTTGATTAGAATCATTGTGCAGTATCATTGAAAAATTCAACAGAGAATTGCATAGAACGAAACAGTTTTCCTCGTTCAGACGAAACACAGAGTTCCTTTCAACGTTAATTGGTTCGACGAAAAATATGAATGTGCACCGACTTGTGTGAGAGTTGTAGGCTGCCACGGTTATGGGGGAGCCAGCGAGATGATTTTTCCCCACGGTGTCGCGCGAATGGTTCGAGGGCAGAAAAGGGAGTTGACTTCCTCCGGTTTGGCCAAGCAAGGAAGTGGTATAGTCCCACGCAAAGACAGCCGAAGCATTGTCTACGGTGTCGGGCAGAGAATTACCTGGACTCTGGCGGCAGCCATGGGAAGATTATGCGTCTAGCTTGAATTACGTATTAGGCGAGGCAAGAGGGATAGAGAGATGAGAAACTACATAGAAAGAAAGAGAGACACAGATCTCCGCAGACCGGGAAGAAGAGGACCACTGAGAGGGGTCGGAGGGAGGCTCTCTTATTAACGAGGAAGCGAAACAACTCGCACCGGCATGCTAATCGAACGAGCACACAGAACGCACGGTCGTTCCTGGCCCCGGCGTTCCATCGTATCAACGGCCATCTTTGTTCACCAGGTGCCTCCGCGATTCTCCGCCGATGGGAATTTATCGAACCGTGAAAGGATCCCCACCGTATCTCGATGAGAACGCTCGAAAAGAAACACGCTGGGACGACTCGCGTCTTTTATAAAGCACACAGGACGAGTCCGGGGGGAATCTAATGAGCGGACGTTTAACGATCGAATTAGAGAGTTCTGCCTGAACGTGTCCTGTCGCCTCTCCGCCCGATGAGGAGAGTTCCGTGTCCACGGAATCGCTAATGCTCCGCGATACCTCGCGTGGCCACCTCGAAATCGGTCGTTCACCTCGCTCTCATCGATCCTTCGATCGTCCGAGCAATCTTCTCTATCCCCGGCTTGAGATCGTTCTTTCTCTCTTTTATCGGAGCGCATTCTTTTCAATACGGGAGCAAAGATCGGTTTAAGATCGTTAGAGGCTGTTTTCTAGGAGTGAACGTTCTATAGAACTTATAGCGACGACTTCAATGGTACTCGTGACTAGATGTGAGCAAATATTTACCCACGATTCTCTTTTTAAGTATTTTAAATAGAAATCCGCTTCGATTCCTTCATTAGGAGTCAACTACATCCTCTATTCTCCTTTTTAATGTAAGACAGAATGCTGGCTAAGTTCAATGCTCCATTATTCAATCTACTCTAATGAGAATAGACTGCAGAGGCTGCGATATGACTACAAATACACGTCACACTTTGTACACATCAGCGTGCATTCCTTTAAGGAAAATTCTTAATAACTAGATCTTTTTCAAGTCATATTATGTTGCATCAGTTTAGTAGTTTGTTAGGCAACTGGTCCCACTAGTTGTTTCGAAGCTAGTCGGCGAGGAGGATCGCGAGATCCACGGAAGAGGCGAGCTGGCATAAGGGGAACCATGATCGTGGTGGCCTCGGAAGAGGGGGTAGGGGCTTTGGTTGTAGACGACGGCCGGCGTCGGCAAGAGGAGGCAGTTAGCGCGTGTTTACACGACAGCGCTATGTAGCCGGCGACCTCACAGAACAGTCTCTCCCCGATCCGAGAGAAGCGAACGTTTCTATTTGTCCGAACACCTCTTTCCGTTTCTTTTTCGTCTCCTCCTGCGAGTGACCGCAGGTCGACTCTAGATCGCGTAACGACCCTGAAGAGCGAGTTAAGGGCTGTCCCTTAAACGATCTGTAGAATTGAAATCTGTCTCGGATGCAAAACAATCAGGCCATAGAAATCTATAACAATCTTGCTGTTTCCTCTCTGGAATAACAAGAGAATTTTAAAGATAAATTGGGAGGACGTACTACGGTACGGGCTCAAAGATAAAATTACTACTTTTTTTATCACTAATTTTTTGATTGAAAAATGATCAGTAGAATTAAAGATACCTAAATTCTTGCTATCTGCGAACTGGAATATCCGGAGAATTTTAGAGACAAATTGGCTGTAACTACTAGGATATTTTTCGTCATATTCAGGGAACATGCGCTAATTTTTTCATTGAGAAATATTCAGTAGAAATGAAGATACGTATCCCTATCTTCTCGATCGCGTACAACTTGAAACGTTGTAATTCGAGATCGTAGCTAGCGAATCGGAAAAGAGATCGTCCTCCGACGAGAATCTTACGAATCCTTATTAATTCCTCGCTGGATACAGAGGCGAAGAAACGAGCCACCAGCGAAAGAAGAAAAGAGATGGAAGAGGCTCGATAAAGTTTAAACGACGCCCTATAAACGTTCTTCGTTACGGTAATCGTTTAATCATCCAGCGATACGGAGCGCGTACGATGGCGAGAGGGACAGAGAGAAAGAGAGCTGGGCGACGTCCACGTACAGCTGTAAAACTCGTCTAGAATCCCATAAAGAGGCTCGGTAGGCCTCCTAATTTCGATGGATACGGTCGACAAACGTCCGGCCGGATATCTTTTACAAGAGCCGCGGCCGGCTCACGAAAGTGCCAACCGGTGGCTTTTACGAGGAGCGGAGCGACGGCGGCCACCACTAAAAATTATTAATAAAAACGTTCGCATCGGCGTCGCCCCTGTAAACATCGCTTTTTAGATGTCGTATCCGAAACATAAAACCGCGCTGTCCAGGCCTCACAGGTCCACGGTTTTTCAGGGTCCCGACTCTGTCCGGGACCAGAACGAATCGACCACGGATTCGTTTTACGAGCGAGAGTCTCTGTCCCACGCGGGACAATGTCGGACACCCGCTTCGATCCACCCCTGCCGTCTCAAATCTCTGGCAAAATCCACAAAGTCAATTTTTCAATGTCCACTGTAAGGTGGACGCGTTATCCATTGTGATTCCTTCAAATCGACACTTCCAGAAATCAAATAATCTATATAACTCTCAAAAGAATCATAACAGAGAAAAATTTGGAGAGATTGGTTTCATTTTAAAGTAACTTTCCATGCCTTTCATCTATATACAATTGATCCACTTTACCGAATGCGTTTGCAGGAAACGGAGCGAAAACGGAGCAACAAATTTTTGACTATACGGTGATTAAAACTTTTGTTTTTGCTAGGCGATGTGCAAAATCGCAGCTTCCATAACTTTATTTTTAATGAACACCGCAAGTTTATACGCCAAGCTTAAAATGTCAGATCCCAATCGAGCATGTTGCTACAAAGATTGGAGCGACCATGGATAAAGACGTAGCACGAGCGATTATTATTTCTGTCACGAAGCGGGGAGTTCTGACAATCCTCTTTTCAAGCGGAATTCGTTACGAGAGAGTGTCCGAATCGTTACGAGTCCGGCGTACCAGTTTGGTAGCCGGTCCCGAGGATTGACAATGACCTTTTGATCTGAATACGGTTTCCTTTCATCCTGGGTCCGGCGTCTCCTCTCGTTCCTGCGTCTCTGTACACCTATTAGTCTATATTTTCGAGGGACAAGTGGCGCGTAATGTATTCCGGGGCTCATTTGTCACGCGGTCTCGCGTTCTCCGTTCCGTCAAAAGGATTTTCGAGACGCATTGTCGCGCCTCCATTCAAAAGGACGACGAGCAGTCGATTCTTTCCGGTCGGATCGTGCGCGTTGAATCGTCCGAGCACCGTGGAAGGAAAATTAATATCGTCGTTTTACCTCGAAAAACCAAAGCCAGCTATTCTACATAATAGGTTCGTACGGTCTCTCGGTGGGGAAAAGGATGTTCGAAAATTAATCGGCCCGCTCGAGGTGAAGAATCTCTGTTCGGCCTGTGGAACAAAATTCGGGGCTCGGACAAAAAACCGCCGAATATTTCAATAACCCGATGGCGGTAGGGACGGCAGGCGCGGAGATTCATCGGAAATCGTATCTGTCAGCCAAAAGTCTTCTATGTATCCTTTTCGGCCGCTACGCGTCGTTACGCGCGACGATATTTTACCAGCCATAAAAAGACGATTAATCAGGTGTCGCTCCCCCTCCCCTTCTCCTCCTCTCCTCTTCCTCCACTCCCTCGTTTCCCCTTTGGCCACGCACATTCTAGCCCCCGATTCTTTTTATATTATATCGTCATACCTGCCGCTCATTTGTTAGAAATAAAAGTCTGTCCTTCGGGAACGCGGACCGTCTCGATCCCTACCTGCCGATCCAAAACCGAGTCCAACACCTGCACGAAACGAGCCCACCACCGTTCTAGCATCGAAAAGCTTGTGCACACACGAGACGATCTCTCTCGCTCCCTCCCTTTCCTCCTCTCTCTCTTTCGTTCGTCGACGGCCGTTTTCTTCCTGCTCTGCGCTCGCGCCCGCTCTCGTCCCTTCTTTTCTCGAGTTATGACGTGTTTAACATATAAATGAAAATCAGGCCTATAAAAGTTTAACGCCCGCGATTATCTCGCGGTTGCTCGACTTCCCTCTTGCTTCTCCTACCCCGAGTCAAGACGATCGTTTATGGGCTGCTCCCCCGGACCGAGGATTCTATTTCGGCGTCGTTTCGTTTCGTGACGCAGTTTTATCGGGCAGAACGGGATCGCGAGATCTTTCCATTATCTCGAGGAGAAACGTGGATTAAATCAATCGCGATTGCTAATGTGCTCCGCAAGGCTTGGCTGGGTCTGCCTGGACCCCGGCTCAAACCTCTATGCACCTATTGCGGACACAGTAAACTCAGAAAAACTGTTTAAAAAGACTGCATATTTATAATATTTCTTGTGTGACGGTAAATTTACAAGTACAAACATTTTTTAAACAGACTGTACGCTGACTGACACAAGAGATACATATATGTTTAGTGTTAAACTCCTGTGTTTACAATTGCTGTACTCCCGTCTAACAATACTGCTCTGTTAATTACAACACATTAAGATAATTTTGAAAAATGACTTCAGAGAATTTATATTATATCTTGCTACATTTTTAGTTTGCATAAAATTCCGCAGTCTATCCACGAGATTCTTTGATAAAAATCGTTTGTAGTATCAAGAGTATTCGTGTTTTGTGTTGTCGTTTTTCGACGCGTGAGCTAGTAGCATTATCCCCAATGACGTCATTAACTCGTCCGAGGTAGGGACAGGTTAAATGGCCAGAGAAACGCTATCGTGGCCCCGTAATCCCAGAAAATTCGAGCCGATGGGGCCGGAAATGCATTCCTTCCGGATAACGGCACAACGAAGAAGGTCCCCGAGATTATCTCTCGAGACATTTAGGTCTGTCTTTACCCAACTGTTGCTAATCTAGGCGATCTTTGCATTGTAAAAGTTTGTTCCACGATTAGAGACATACTATGCAAGATTTCATTGCGGAATGTTTCACCATAATAGTCTACATAGGTCCAACAGAATATGGACAATTAATCAATCAATTCACATTTCGTTAACACTATTTCTACCACTATTTCAATTTATTTTTTACATATCACTCTCTTATCAGTTATACCAACAATTACCGAGTATTCTGTATATTTGAAGAAATAGATTTGTTGAATAATTTTCAATAAATTTTGACGTATCAGATTGCATGAGATTAATTGATTAATAAAGATGTAATCTGTCAAATTTAACCATTGAATCTTATTTTTAAATCGGGAAGAATTTTACGTAATCATCTAATAAAATTTTAGAGGGCGTGTTGCGACACCACAAATCTTAATAAACTAAGGGTTCAAACTTTCCAAGTTTGGAATACCGACTGCATTGGAAGTTACGTTCACTACGACATTCATCCAGATCGAAACAGAGGCGAATGAAGACACTCTTGTATGATCTCTGAAAGGGTTAAAGAGCATAAGAAAATTCCTGGAAGTTCGGGAACGACTCCGTCAAGAATGCCAGAGAGTGCTTGAGCGAAAGTGTGCTCAGGGATCGCGTGTCAGTGGACGAACCTTGTCAAGCATGTTCGTGGAAGTCTCTCTAGTGTTCTTCGTGTAGACGCTGCACGACGGAATCCTGTCCTGGATATCCTTCGATTGTAAATCAATCGGCTCCAAATCCTTCAATCCCATCGCTAATGATTTCACTATCGACTATCGAACACAACCACAACACAACGCGATTGTAAACGGATAGGCAATAAACAAACACAGACACACTTTTACGCTGTCAAAATAATGGCCGATTTCCCTATTTACAAGGTCACGTGCCGGAAAACCTCGAAGCAAAGCTGCCCGTTGTAAACTGGCTTGTTGAAAAAGCCGAGGCTTTTCAGAGTTCCGGGACGAGGTTTTTGTGTTCCCTCTTCCCCTTCCACAGCTATCCTGGGTCTCCCTTCTACGATAGTCCTATGTTACTTCGGGCCGCATCCCCTCCTAGAAAAAGCGCCAACCCTCGTTTTATCTCGACACGCCCGAAATTCGTCCCCGAACAGCTCGAAGAGAACCTCATCTTTCTTGCTTTCGCTCAGGATAGACTCTGAACCAAGTTCACTTAATTCCCTCTTCGAAATGACCTTGGGAATCAATCCCCTTCAAGGAAGTACAGCATTTTTTTCACAGTCTGTACATTTTTCAAAGAAACTCTATGTATGGGGTGTATTTTCATCCTAGGTTGGCAAAAATGGAAATGAAACAAAATTTTCTAGGAATGCTGCCTGTAAGTATTAAGTATTGTATATTTGTCTTTTAAAAATGAATAAAGACTTTAAAAAACAAATACTTATGCAAACAAATTTTTGCTCCATTTTGTTCCAAAAATACATGTACACGGTTAAACAACCCTCAGCGTGTACAATTACTTTTGAAAGAAGAAGGATATTCAAAATTATTTAGGATCTGCAGCCCAGTGAAATGTTAACACTTGTTTTAGAGGAAAGAAGAACGCTCTTTTGATACGCCGAAGAAAATCGGAGCCGTAGCGAATGCGGATTCGCAAGGGTCTCGAGGACCGAATCAGCCTCTTCGAGGCGTCCTGTGGGGAAAAATGAAAGAAGAGCAAGACGGTTGGGTCGGTGGAAAATATATTTTGGCGACCTTGTACTTTTCGTGGAGGAAAGACAAAAGCATTGGCCCGTTCTACCGTGGCTCCCGCCGCGTGTCTCCGGTATACCTGACGATCTCTAATCCCTGCCTAAGAGAGGCAATCTTTGCGGATCGCCAGGGGAATTATCTTACCTGGACCCTGTTTGGAAGCCGTTTCCTACATAATATATTGCTTCTGAATCTTAACATTGTTCCAAAATCGGCGATACCACGTCCGCCGTTCGAGGGTCGACGGAGGTCGTATTAAGGTTCGAGAGCTTTACCGTAGGGATGACGTGCCTCGTCGGAAACGTAATTAATCAAGCTCAAACGCGCTCTAATGAGCTCGTACCGTACCGGACCAACGGACGGACAGACGTTCTACGAATCGACGATCTAATAGCGCCACGTCGTCGACTCTGTGCTTCGACTTCGTGGAAGACCATCAATCGGAAAGGTGCGCTTGCTTCTCGACGACCTCGTCAAAACTGACCGGCGCAATCTGTCCAATCGAATAGATTCTGCCAAATTGCTGTCCCGAG
>CM052335.1:17151456-17181578 GCA_028455595.1 Lasioglossum vierecki | reverse complement strand
GCGGATTGATTCTGGCTCGGCCAATGGCGCCGCCAGGCTAAGCGGGATCTGTCGCTGAGTCGGACTCCGTTTGCTCTAGCCGCGCTTTGATTGGTCTGTGTTTTTTGTTAATAACTCCTAAACAAAGCCGCTGGCGTCATTTTTGTAAAGGAAAATATCGCTTCAAATAACCCAAGGAACCTCCCATTTCCGGGAAGTACACGAATTTTGGGACACCCTGTATATATATTATTAGTATATATATAAGCGACTGTTACTTTATTTTCTGTTACTCAGTTTTTTATATTCTATAAGCATTATAATAGGTCAAGGACAGTAGACAGATAAAGACAGGCTAGATAAGAACACGAACCATACGACGACTTATTCATCTGGCACGACTCTAATTTGAGGCGCCAATACAAATTACAATGCCATTTTACATTTTACATAAAACAGTTTGAATATTATCAAATTTGTCTGTATTCTATAAAATGTAAACAGGACAACTGTTCTATGAGAAAACAGGTTCATTTCGATGTGTACAAAGTAAAAAAAGATTACACAGAATAAAAAACATCTTAACCCCTTGGGCTACGGTTTATTTTATAGTTTCAGTGGTTGCAACCTTGTTTGTAGATCGTAATTTCCTAAAAAAGGAGAAAATTGATGTAAATTGTATGCACACGTGTTCTCCGATAGCTGTATATTAACGAAACCAAAATAGAATTTTATTTCGGTTTTATTGACATACATTTTTACCAAAATCTGTTCAAAATCCTTATCACAAGTCAGACACGATATTCTAAGGCACGGGGTTTACATCAAGAATTGCTGTTCACTGATAATAAAAATGGAAGAAATCGCATTCAGGATCGAACGACCTGATATACGCAGTTCCTGTGTTCCCACGTGTGCAGCGCAGAGGGTCGAGCAACCGTGGCCACCTGTGTGCTCGCAGGCGTTCCCCGGATGCACCGTGGTGCACTTTTCGTACTCGCCTACTTACGGGTCGCGATGAGCTTGCTTATGCACTCGTGATGCACTCTAGGCTTCCTCGGTGTGTCTGCTCGCGAAAGGGGACAGAATGGTGTGTCCACGAGTACGGGGCAAAAGAGAGAGAGAAAGTCGTCGTCGACTTAAGCACGAACGGTCCCATGTGTCAGACACGACACGCATCTAAGTACCAGGAATCACTTCTTCGGCGTCTGCCGTGGTGCAACGTGTACGCAGAGGAGAGCTGCCCCTCCTTTTATCGGCGTCTCGCAGAAACGTCGAGTGACCGGACCCCGTGGAATGAAGATCGTTCGCTTTTCATCGTCCGGCTAAAGAGACCATGGAAAATCGCGCACGCGAGTCGTAGAACGCAAACAGACCGCCTCGCCAGCCTCGTGTGTTCCCGTTTCGAGGAGACGCGAGTAGGAATCCTCTTTGATGTATACTAAAGACGTAAAACAATTTCTTGTACGAATGATTATGTTCAAACGCCTGAATTGAGTCCGGAACTTTACTTTCAGCTGCGTTCTCCAAACGATTGAAGATTAAAACTAACCAAGAAGCACTCGAGATATATACTTCGATACTGAAGACGTAAAACCATTTCTTATAGGAACGATGAAATTCAAACGCCTGAATTGAGTCCGGAACTTTACTTTCAGCTGCGTTCTCCAAACGATTGAAGATTAAAACTAACCAAGAAGCACTCGAGATATATACTTCGATACTGAAGACGTAAAACCATTACTTATAGGAACGATGAAATTCAAACGCCTGAATTGAGTCCGGAACTTCACTTTCGGCTGCGTTCTCCAAACGATTGCGAACAGAAATATGAAGTTCGACAATTCGTTCCCAGGGCTATTGCAGAAAATCAAAGGAGAAAGACAATGCGGAGCAGCGAGAACAGTGAATGTCGTGAACGTCGAGTCGGCCTTCGAGCCTCGCTGAAATCCGGGCGGGACGGGATCGCGTTACAATGGATTCATAAAAAGGCAGCAGCCGTGTGCCGTTCTTTGGCGTGACTACCGCGAAACGCAATTTCGCAGACAATCGGCCGGTCCGACGTGTGAGATTTCGTTCTCGCGCGCCGCGGGAAGATTTATTGTCCCGTGGTTTCCGCGAGGCTCGATACGATCGGCGCGCACCGCGGCGTGATTTATCATTCGGCGTGCTCGAATTCGACGGCGCGGTGCGGCGACCGTTCTACGATACGTGCGTATCGCTACCGTCGCTTTTCCACCACGGTTTGTATCACAGCGGATGATAGCGCACGCACCTCGACTAAGCCTCGAATATCTCGCGAGCTCGTTGGTGCCAGCTCCAGCTGGCGGAGTTCCATCATTTGCGCCCACGCCTCATCGTTCGCGGCCTTATTCGATTATCCGAAGCGAACCGTAAATCTCGGGGCCGAGTTGCCAATTCACGGACCGTAAACACCCTGTACTCCCTCCCCCTCCACTTCGAACTACCAGCCTCTGCGAGATATATCACATTCGTTTCTTTCGCACCTCGAAACCCGCCCCGCTCCCCGTCATCACACACGATCGCTGCTGCCGCGATTTAGTGATCGCCCCCTCAAGGACGTTCTATAGAGGGAGGCTATGGAGAAGAGTAAGTTTGTGTTCGATGTGTAGTAACAGCCTCCGAAGTTGGGGGTAGAAACCCATCTTAAAAGTGGATATCAATGATCTAATAACGTAAACACACTATTTTAAAATAATGGTACAGCAATTTTTAGTTTTAGAGATTCTATAGACAGATTCTGTGGAAGCGTGGTGGCTCTCGACCTCGGAAATGGGTTCATCTAAAATTTGGTGGTCCGAGAAGGCACCGGAAACGAGCGGGGCGATCGGTGTCCGGGGGGATGAAGAATGGGGGTCTGTTTCGTTCGCTTTGTCGGGGTCAGGCTTTCGCGTACCCCAATCGTTCTTCCCTCCGGGTTGGCGCAAGCTCGGCCGAGCGAATCGGCGCAAAAAGGGGAGAGTTGCGGTCGTCGAAGGGGTGAAAAATAATAATTACTCGTTGTCTGCGTGGGAGGGGTGAGCCCGAAGAGAAACCGTGGAAAGGAAGGAGTCCGGACATACACGAGAGAGAAACGGAAGAGCGAGAGAGGACGAAGGGAAGAAGGTTCGAGTTCGAGGCAGCTCTCGAGCTGTCTGCCGACAAATGCCGGGCCAGAGGGAAGAAGGAGGCACTCCGGGGGAGGAGGTAGAAGAGGGTGAGGAGGAGAAGCGATGGCGTGATAAATGATCGAGTATTTAACACTCTTTACGGATTAGCATATAAACTACGGGCAGTCCATAGATCTTCGTGGCAACGCATTAACGGACGAGCAGCAGACCACGGGGATGATCTCTCTCTCTTCTCTCCCCTCCCCTCGAGGCTTCTCTCGTCTCACTTTCTCTCTCTTTCTTTTCGTGTTGTCTCTCCGTTTCTTCGAGCGTAAGCGATCTCTCTGCGGATCGACTCGACTCGACTCGACGCGCGAGTTATTGTTTTGCGGTTCTCTCCCCTTCGTTTCTCTCTCCTCATCCACCATACGCTGTTCCACTCTCTCCTTCTCTTTCTCTCTCTTTCTGTTTCCGAGACGTTCCCGCTCTCGCTCGAGGAGGAATGATAGAAAGGGAGTGATCCGGCGAGCGAGTCGCGAGAGCCCCGCGCTGGCAACCACCGCGAAAAGCTCGTTAATTCGACGATAACGAACGGGCCTCGTTACGCGCCGCGAGATACCTGTCCGGATAACGCTAGTCGAGGATTAGAGGGGGCCCGCTCCGTAATTATTTTATCCTAATTGATATTTGTACCGATTAGGATCTCGCGGACAGTTATTTCCTGTCGCTCCGGCGATCACTCTGTCGCCTACCCTGCGAAACGACGATATTTCTCCTTTCCTCTCATCCTTAGCAACCCCTGGCGACACAATTTTCGATTGGAGCGAGCGGGATCGGCGAACACGTGTTCAAAACGTGAAATTCATTTACAAATCTAGACAAATCATTTGCATTTCTGGATCGTCCCTGATTTAACCGTACGAGAATCTCGTTCAATTAACTTTGATATTCCCAAGCGACGATACGATCAAACGCGTTTCCCCAAGACGGACTCGCGACTGTTCAGTATCGGACGCGTCGAAAGCGCACGCGGCACAGGCCACGCAACCGGTGCGAACGATTCGCACGCGATCGAGAACCACATTCAGAGAATCGCACCCTTCCGCAGAAGAGCGTTTGATTCGCCGCGGGTTAATTGGCGACAAACCGTTCGCGTTTATATCGTTCCACGAGGCGCGAAGCATGTAACGCGTGCGTCGCGAGCCAGATCATTTCTCGCGATAGAAAAAGATCGCACCCCGCCTCGAAGATCGATAGAACGATAGAGGCGTGTAATACGAACAAGCGACTTCCGTCCGAGCCAGATAAACTTAGTATTGTCCGCAATTAAGTCCCGTGTCTGGGAGATGTTCATTTCCCCCTGAGGGGTGGGAATGCTCGACGAGACGGCTCGATGACTCCCCTTTCATGGGCAGGAGGGAGGAAGAAAGATAGAAGAGAGAGAGAGAGAGAGAGAGAGGGGTCACTTAATCGGCTCCTAATAAACCGGGAAGGAGAAAATTACGTGGTTACACGGCCAGATAAAAGCGAGATTCGCTGATTAATTGATTAGGGAGGCGCCAAAGTCCGCCCCGCGCATTATACTCGACCGTACCCCGTCATTAGGGGGCTGCTCACGCACACGCGTGTATTATTGTATCGTGCCACGCGGACCCCAACGCTTTCGTGAAAACGAGACCGACCGATCTATCTACCTTAATGGCTTCATGAACAGGGCTCCCTTTGCCTCTGACTCGAAGCGACAACCATACCTTCAGGATCATTCTCGAACCCTACACTTCCGCCTCGCACTTCCCTACGATTCTTACCGAGCGATCTTGATCGCGAATGACAGTTCCCCGTACGCCTTCATGGACTAACGCTCCCTAATACGAGACTAATTTCTTTAGAACGCCATTAATCTCGTCCAAGAACTTTTTTTTTATTCATTCTGGACTTTTCAAACTAAATTCAATGTTATTTCTTCCCTTAATGAATTTAATAGAGGAGAGATCATATCTTCAATTTTGAGATATTACAAGAATTTTGTAATTTATCTACTCGATTTCGCTATAAACGCATAAAGATCCGCAGTCTAGTGAAACGTGTACAGTGTGTACATGGACAGGTTTTAACTGTGTCTCTGCCGCACGTTTCAGGCCACAGTTCAACCATAATTCCCTCGAGCATCGAGCTCGTGCATCACCGACATAGCTTGCCAGCGGATAAAATCGCAGTACACATAGTTTTGGTCCGAGTAAGAGACACAGAACGGAGAGTGGTTTGTCGTTCGTTTTTCCCCAATTAGCGGAAGATGTTGTCCGGGTAAAAGCAGCAGACTTTACCGGCGGATTACATGGCAAATTGAATCACGCAATTTGGACGAGTTTCAGATGGCGGCACGCCACCTAGCACTATGATATCTCTGTTTTGCTTGCTAATACGAGCTAGAGAGAGAGAGAGAGAGAGAGAAAACGTCTCCTTCGTCGAATCTGGACGCTGAACAAGAGCGGCCAAATCAAAAGGCTAGAGGATTTGTTGCCGTGCAGAAAGCTTGCGAATAACGCCACGGTCCTCAATGCTCGCAATCGGAGCGAGCCAGAGTCGAAACCCGTTGCGTTGCTTGAGGACCTCACTAAATCGCTGAATGGTACCAAAGTCCGAATGTTTACACGCTGATGGAGGGGCCGCGCGAATTCTTGGTACGCATAAAACCCGACTGATGTACGCCAACCGGGCTCAGATCAAAGACGCGGCTTTCAAACAATGTTAACGCGTTGCCCGCACCATACAGCACGCCCAACACTCCTCCGCCACCCACTCCATCCCCCACTTTTCTCTTCGCCATCTCGCTTTTCTTCGTTTTATTTCGCTCTCGCTCCATCTGCACAGCTTTTTTTCTCTCTGTTTAGTTCCCCTGCCCTCCAACTCGCAGTCTTTTACTCGTTCCTGTTTTCTGCCTCGCGCTATTCTGCCGCGACTTTAACACTCTTCTCTAATTCTCCGTTTCGTTCTTTTCTAAGGGGACAGTCGGCCATTTATTTATTTATTTATGTCGGGACATTGGAATCGGCGTGCGCTCAGTCACCTTTTTTAAACTGTCGAAGCAGATAAGCAAACTTTAGAGATATTTATGCCATCTTTTTAACGCGTCTTGATACTATTTTTACAATGTTATGTTAACTAGCGATGGCCTGCAAAATCACTGATTGTGATTTTGACTGTAAATTTACTTTATTTAACAACAAATAACAAATGTTTGAACGACGTGCAACTTGCATTGTTCGGCTAAGACTATCGAATTCTCTTAATCGATATTATAAACAGTTTCCAAAAACAAATATATATCATCTTTTCCCAGAAAGTATCAGACAGCAAACTGAAACGCTATTTACTACATTAGGCACTCTTTCCTCAGGGAATCTCGTGCTCCGAATCTCCACGATAATTTCTTACACTACATTACAAAATTGCATGATCGCTCTAAGCTGTAGAAATTTCGCAAAACATCACATCACTTCGCGTACTGACAAATTGATCGAATTGCCAATCGAGAAACGACTAATAGACTGCGGATCTTGATACAAAATAAAAATGTTTAATACTATTAACACTACATCTACGAAGCACTAAAATTTACATTACTTTATGGAAATAACGAGAATCCAAAGTTTTAGCCACTTTTTAAATATTGCTCATCCAAAGAAATACATTTTACCGAATAATTCTGAGTAATCATAACTTAACAAAAGTACTATATTTAAAGGCACGCAATGAAAACATTATTTCAACGATGTAAATGATTCTAAATCCGACGCTACATATTAAAGTTAATTATACTACTTAATACATTCACGGACATGGGAGGCAACATCAGTCACGAGAGCGCAAAATACATTTTTAAATACACGTTGAACGTACGTAGAATGGAGAACACGAAGGAGATTTACGGTAGAAAAATCCGGAAAAAATTCTATCGTTCTCCGGACGAGAGCCATTGACACCGGAGAACCGTGGAGCTTTCTCGGGTACGTAGAAGTTTCGCGCGACCCGCGACTCGTGTTTGGAGAACCGCGAAATGGCTCGAGAAGATTCGTGCTCGAAACAATGCTCGCCGTGCGACGTTAACAAGTTAGAGCCTCGGGCTCGGGCTCGCGCCGCTGACAATATTGTTTTGTCCAGGACTTGTCCGCAGTCACGAACCGTCGTATTTTCCACAACGGGATATTTATCGCCTTCTACGCGTTCCTTCGCCGCCATATTATGTACCTATGTGGTAGCTGAAAGTGTTTCTGAGAGAACTCTCGAGAGAGAGCTGCAACTTCGATCTTAACCGCGAAAATTCAAGCTACTTTCGCAAGCGAACAATATGTAGAATTCTCTGATTTTTGTACATGTTAATTGAAGTGGGCGTTAAAACTTTTCTGTGCCGATTTATGTCTGATTTTTCTTTTTTATAGCTTCATTGACAATGGAGCTGTTGGTTTGCCAAATCAAAGTTTGGTCAACTTTGATTGACAATCGTTTCGGAATTTTAGCGATTCAGTCTTATTAAGGTTAATTGTTAAATTAATCGCATTAAGGGAAAATTGAAGTGAATTTTTTACGATTTAGAATAAGTTTTATGACATTTTGTTCTGTTACCTTTGGTGATTTTTCAAGCTACTTAAAGATCGTAGAATTACTTGTAGAATTTCTGTTATCTAATTCAAAGAGGTAGGAAATATCTTCTATGAACTAGAACACATAGACTTTAAGCAGTAAATTTTTTCAATCGCGTTTAGTAAATATGAATGTCCTTCAGTTAATTTCGCTAAATTTGCAGCGAATATATAATTTCTTTAGTCGACAATGGATCGATAACATAACAAAGTGGCTCTTTACATGACTAGCAACCGAATGAATAATTGCATTTAATAGATTCTAATATTTAACGGCCATTATTCGACGCGCCGTCGTCAATTGTAAGAAACTAGATAAAGGAAAACATTGTTTATAATTGTATAAATTGTAACGCCAGATAACGGGCACGTTGTGAATAAATTGTGAAGTCTACTTTCATAAAATTAGCTAAAGCGCATCCTCGTTCGAATTCCTCGAACAACCTATACAATCGTTCGGAAATCGTGGAAAAACCCTGGAGGACTATGGGAATATCGAACGACTGGAAATTTGTTGAGCAGGTAGACACAATCGGGTCGGATTAACATACTCCGGGTTTCACAAGTTTTCAAGCAGATATCTAAATACATTTTATCTGTCATCCGACACAAACGTCCAACAAATGATAATAGTAAAACTTTGACCGGCAAACAAACGCTTTATTCGGAGCCGGAAAAAAACTGGTGCAAACATTCCACGCGCAGAATAAAGTACACAGTCGGAACGATTAGAAAATTGGGGAACCCCGCATGGATCATCCGTGTCTACCAGGAAAACACAGAAATAGTGTAGAAAATACTTAAGACAATTATTCACAACAACGAGTAAAATTTCAAGCCACTTCTTAAGAAACAAGCTATCAAATGTTACTTTCTCTTTCGATAAATAAATCAGGTCTCGTTTCATATTCTGATCATTCAATACAAAAATAAAAGAAATGTAGAATGTCGTAGACATAAAAACGATATTATTGAATAAAAAATCAAATTTCTGTCCGTCGTCCTATCGGCTGGAACCGATGCAGAAAATGTGCATTTCGCACAAAGGCTTCGCGTTTATCAAAGAACCAAGTACACAATTGACCATTGAACGCTCAATTCAGTCAAAGAAAAGAAGCTCAACTATTGAATCGCCGTTCCAGTTCTGTTCTCTGGAAGCTAGCGTGTCCGGAGCAATTAATGAAAATTTATTCAAGGTAACTCCGGAGTTGATCCGCTCGCGGCCTCCCGCGGAAAAGTCGGTTTTCCAATGTGTGACATGGAAACGCTATTTCCCGATAGCAGCGTGTCGTGGATCGGGCATATGCGTAACCGATAAACGCGAATAACACGCGAATGCAGGTGTGGCACGCGACCAAAGCGAATCCAAGCAACAACGGGGCGACGCGACGCACGCGCGACGTCCGCAACATAGTGATCGCCATCCCGTAACGCGATATCGCGTTAAACTGTGCCCTTTCGCCCCTTTCGCCACCCCCGCTATTTCCTGCCATGCTTTTTTCACCCTTCACATGTATTTCAGGTGCCACTCTCCCTCTCCATTTTCGCGGAGCACGATAAATGGACCGAGGCGACGAGGCTCCGAAAGAGACACCACTTTAGAGTCGCGAATATGAGATTTCCGCGAACCAAGCGATCTTAACCCATAAATGCACGATATTTTGCATATCGCGTGTTGCAGGCGTGCATATCAATCGTTTATAAATATGCTGATTCTTCCCAGACGAACATAGATAATAATAAATAAATAATATAATTAAATAGTAAAAAGTTAATTATAATAAAATATAAGTAAATTATAATAAAATAATAATAAACTTTTACCCTGGAAAGTAGACACAATTAAATTCAACTAAACTCTACAAACTGAGGACCAAAACTTTTCAACTTTTCGTAATCCTCAAACGCTCCTCGGGTGAAAATTGACCCATTTTCTGATTCCAGATATTGTATTATGTTTGGCTTCTTTCTAAATTTGTTATAACCTGGTGTATTTGTCTAAAATATCATATTATACGTAAAAGACAAAACGTCGTAAAAAAACAAGTAACGGACGAGGCTCTGTGGTGATAGTTCACCCGAATACCGTAATAATAATAATAAATAAAAAATACAGAGAAGACCTGTACTGGCCAGAAGTGAAGCATCACTCGTTGTAGTGAAAACGTTAACGAAAATTTTAAGGGACGAATCAACTCGTTGTTCATCACATCTTGTTCGTATTTGTCTCGAATTAGATGCAGGGACATTTGAATGGTAGATAGTTGTCCGCAGCGGTTCATAAAGTTGCTCGGTTAACAAGTTCAGTACTAAAACAGGCTCCGAACGATTACTGCAGTGATATCTCTTGAATACTAGCGCGCCGAGATTACGATCAGTAATATATCAATAGCGGGAAAATTTATATCTCTGGAAGCTGATGGGAAAAACGAGTGTTCTACTTCTTGTAATTACTTTAGCGTTCCTGTTTCTATCTTTTGCAAGTAAGTGTTTCATGTGGCCCGCGCGCGCGGCCAACTTTGTCTGCAACTGCACCACTTATTACGCGGATGCTTGTTCCGTTTGCTCACTGTACGTCGAAAGAAGCAATCCACTCGATCCTGCGTTCAACGAGACATTATTGAAATGACGGACGATTAATATCATGCTGCATGATCTTTTAAACTTTCGGGAGAATGAATACTTTACAAGGATTTAAGTGATAAAACTACACGAGACAATCAGAGTGATCATTCAGAAAAATATGTGACTTAGAAAATGAAGAGGTGAAATTCTAAAAATGCAAGAATAACAAAAATTTATATCAACCCTCATCCGTCCCTCGTGTCAATTTGACACGGTTTTGCCGAAATAAGAAATACCATTCTGTTATTTTTCGGTAAATTTTTCCGAAACTTCGTGTGTGACTTTTATTTTTTTTAAATACGGAACACAGCCGAAAAACCAAAGATGTAAATGTTAACTCATCAATTGGACGAAAAAAACATTAATTTTTTTTTTCATTTTGTGTTACCGTGTCGATTTGACACCGAGGGGCAGATTCGGTTGGTGAAATGAGGGCGGATGAGGGTTAACAGTATTGTTAATTCTATCATATTAATTAAGAGGAACCAAAGAAATCTGGCAATTTAGAATTCCCTGGCCAACTAAAAATTGCAGGGGACAGTTGACGTGGCGGAAGCGTGTTGGACGCCAGAGAAGAACAGCTAAGACTACGGCAATAATATTAATAACATTATTAAGCCCGAAGGTGGAACATGACGAGCGACAGAAGCGCGGCGCGAGGCGTACGAATGATTTGTGGCGTGTTTCCACCGGCAAATTGGACAATTACAGAGAGGAAGACGTAATGCTCGAGGTGTTCGGGTAATTCGGGACTTAACGAACACCCTGGCGAGAGAACCGCAAACAGGGGAAGATCGCATCGGTCATCTGGGGACACGGGGTGTGTAAAGAGAGGCGTTTGATCGGTGGCGAATCAACGACGCGTGGGAAAGCGGCTGCTCGCCTCCTTAATTGCGCCCGAAAATTGAGCTCGATTTCGGGGTTGAGGCGAGAGGATACAAGGCGAAGCGACTCCGCACGACAATTCCCTAAAAACTTGCCAATTTATCTCGGCATCGTTCACGCGATTCCTCTTTTTCGGCGGTGCGGCCCGCCCGCCCGTGCAAACGCGATACCGATCGTGAAACAGTGCAGAAAATTGGCCTGAAATGATCGCAATATGAAAATGATCGGTGGTGGTCGCCTGCAGAACTCGAACAGTCTTCAACGAATGTTGGGACCCATTGTTAAACATTTTTAGACTTGAATCTTTCGATTTTTACGTCGTTTGACAAATCATTCTGATTTTCTTGAACGTTTTTTTTTCGCTTTCTATCGAATCGAAGTAACGAGAGAAATTTGTTAATCCAATACAAAAGTGTTGGAGTTAGGAAAATTTGTGGTTTGAATAATCAAATGATTATATGAATAAATATGATTAAATAAATATGAATGTTTAATTTAAATGTTTAGTTTAAAAATAAATGTGAATGATTAAATAAATAATGATGAAATAGGTATGAAGAAATTGGTTAGGTGAAGTATGAAACAGTAAAAGATTAGAAAAATTTCAGAATACCGTAATGTTGTTATTAATGCAACAATATCATTAAGAGATGAAATCAATTTTTATTTTCTCCCTGTCTCCCACAAACAATACAGAACAATTTTCTTTTGCAGAAAAGATTTAATCAGGACTCGAAAGAATACATACGGGAGGGACACGCAAGACAACACAATTTGTACACATTGTCGACAACACGAAAATTCATTAATAAATCTGTACGAATAATTTCGTCGCCCCTGTTAGACGCTGATAGTGTTAAAGGGGTTCGGAGAAAATATGGCAATCAGGATGTTCAACTGGGAAAGATCGTGTTCGAGAGCACGGCGCAGGGTTAGGTCAGCTGGAAATCGGGATTGGTCCAGCAGCCTTGATCGACGTGCGACAAACGGCGCGACATTTGTCAACGCGGAAGCTGAGAACGCGGGTCACGGGGAAAGATTTCGTTCCACGTACACGAAGAGATTCATCGGACGTCAGAGCGTGGAGTGCGCGGAGGGGTTCGGTTGAAAGAGTCGAAGAGCCTCGAGGACAGTGGCATTCTTTCGCGGGATGACGGACGCACGGAACGAATCCTCGTCGGATGCGTAGAAACGCGTCGTCTTCGCCGCGGTTTTCTTTCGGTTCGTCGACGAATTCTTCGTTTCTTTTTTTTTCTTATTTTTCTCCTCTCGTTGCGACCTGCGTCGCGGCGAAGAAAAGGGCTGCTCTCGACCGTATTACGGATTCACCGAGCGATCTCTCCTCTCTCGGACTCTCCAGGCCCCATTATCGACTCTCGTTAATAGTATGCGCCGACGGGGGGACGCTAAATCACGGCACAAAAGGCGAAACCGTGGTGGCGGCGAAGACCTGAATGCTCGACAACGGATACCAATTTGTCCGGGCACGTTTGTGACGCGAATATCAACGCAATAGTATTCACCATGCTGCGCTCGACGTGCTTTATTTTTCCTTAGTCGCCCGCCCGACCGCTAAATGCATTTAATAACTGGACTGCCGCGGATTTACATTTTTATTGTGCAGCGACGTGAATGCGTCGGACAATTTTATTCGTTCTTAGCGTCGCTTTTATTCATGTTTGTACACGGCTAAATAGTTTATGCAATTTTCTAAAGGCGTTCGCAGAATTTCATTAAATTTTCTTCAAATCATTGTTGACAGACAAGTTCCAATTAGCGCACGCGAAAGAAGTCTTAAAAATGATATCAAGTTAATTCTCGTCCGATTCGCGAGGTGATCAAGCTGTAGATCCCGATCCTGCAAAGGAGATTTGCTCGAGTTGCTCGCATCGATCACCCTCGACGGGGATCGAGAGGAGAGGCTCGAGGATCGAGCACAGCGATCCAGGGAGATGGGATGTCGTTCAAACGCGTCGATAAAATCACAAAGAGCGGAAGAAGGTATGGGACGGCAAGAACACGGCCGATCATTTTTCATCGGCGATCGCATTAATTACCATAGGAGAGATAGTTCGATCGTTCTCTCGGCCACGGTCATTAAAGCGATCGATTAAAGGGGGGAAGAGGTCACACTCCCAAGCCGGAGAGCTGTTAATAGCTCGTACGGTGCGCGTACGTTTAGCGCGATCGATTAAAGATACACTAATGATTCTCTGGTAACTCCTCGTCGCCGATATCGCGATCCAAGCCTCGGTCGGAACCGATCTCATTTATCATTTCGAGAATGCCTCGCGCGAGACCGTTTTTCCTCTGTTGGTGTCCGCGTTCAGTCTTCGACGATCGCATCTGTTTCATTGAAACTCTTTCTGTTCGCACCTCTGCAAGACGGAATCGATCCTCTCGATCGGATCCAGTGTCTAGGCGCGTTTCAACTGGAATCGGAGATCTCACAATTCAGCCGTTTAATGCGAGAACTCTGCTAGTTCAAACGATTCGATCATGAAAAGTCATACAACTCAGTATTCTAATAAAAATAGAAATTCTACGAGCATGAAATGTTTAAATCGACTGGAAAATCGCAAATCTAAATCGTAAAAAATATATAGAATCCGAGCTAATTAGATCCGACCGCAAGCACCATCTATGGTTTAGAGTATTTTCTCTTTCGAGACATCCATTCTGTTCACGAGTATTAACTATTCAAATTCGTCTGAGATCTACACGCATGACAATTGGTATGGCCAGCGAGAACTTTCCGAGAGTTGACACTCGCGTCAATCTCCGAGAGCGAAATGTGTCTGAAGTACTCTCAAATGGACACGCGAATCGAGAGTGCTCTCGAGAACAACTATCGACAGAAACTCTCAGACGGACACGTTCCTTTATAATCAGCCAGCTAAAATTACATTACAATCATCTCATTAAATGGTGTTAAAACAAACAGACGGTGTGCATTCTAAATAATATTCGTTGCGAGTCCGATTTCTTATTTCATACAGAAAAGTGTCGACCAGCTACGTGTGAAGTTAGTCGCGAATAACTCGTTTCTAATAACCGAGAAGAGAGTATTTATTACATCGCATCGGTTCGAAATATTTCTAACTCTTGCATCTCGTTTTTTGAATAATGGAATAGCGTATTTGCTTGCTGGAGCAATTTCTCCGGCAAATTCTAGGGGAAGCGTTACAGTTCGTAGCGCGTGCGAGATCCAACGAGAGAGATACGGGCCGATCGATCGACACGGGTGACTCTGCGATCGTCGATCTTCCCCGGCTAATTTTCTTGTCATCTTCGCGGACAACCGGACGCAAATTGCTCGCGAAATGTCGCCACGGGCTAGCCGGTACCCCGGTCCTTCAACGAAACGAGCATCTGGAACGTGTCGCACGATTATTACGAGCGTTCACCTGCGTGTCCCTTTTATTTCGCAAGAATCGACGGTTTCGATCCGAAGGATCGCGTGCCGATTAACCGACACCGTTAAGATACAACGATGATACCACCGGCGAAAAAGAAGACCGCTTCTTCTTCACCCTAAACCCCCCTTTACTCTTCAAAGTATAATTCCCGACGCGGTCGTCTTATTACGTCCTTCCGTTTCTTTCTTCGATCGATACGGAATCAATATTCCTCTGCTTCCTCATTATTAGGAAATTATTGTCATTATTCCGTACGCGAGAAATGCCGCCCGGAGCCTTAACTTATTGTTACCCGTCATTATTATCCGCCGCGCCGGTTGTCTTCTTCTTCTTCTTCTTCTTCTTGCTCGTGTTGTTCACGGCTCTGATTTTACGAACATTATTTCCACGCAGGTACGAATCCGATACCATCTTCGTCGCTGTCACTTTTATCGTTGCTCCCCGATTTTATGCGGTTATAACGAACAGTACGTAAATCTCTATTATTGGTACCAAGTGTTTTATTTGAGAATTTGACAGAAGTAAAATTGAAACAAGTCATCGTTGGTGGAAGGTGCTTAAAGATGATAAATATAAACTACTCCACATTTTACGCAATTAGAGTTTTGACTGTTCATTTTGTCATCATGGAACACAGAGGAATATTTGTAATCGATATGGAAAATCTAATATACAAAACTACATCCCACAGAATTTCACCAGGCTTCCAAGCATTCCATACAAAACAAACTTTAATAAAAACTTTAATATTTATCATCGTTGAGTATTATACTCCACCAATGGTGACATGTCTGAAAAATGTATTACTTGTGTCAAAAATACAAAGAAAATATAAGGAAATCGCATACTATTATCTTAATATATAAAAATGAAGTCTAGCGATCTACCGGAGATTTACGGGACCGGAAGAGCAAAATGCCACAGAATCTATCATGGTCCAAGGAGGCCGCGGCTGACCTGGCGAGGAAGTTATGGCCGCTACATCCGCTTCCGTCCCACGCTCCTATATTTTCCTTTTGAGTCGGCTTCGCTCCTACTCGCTGCCCGATACTTAACGGTTTACGACGCGCGATCTTATCAACCCCTCGATGGTCTCTTACAAGGGAAAAAGAGAGACAGAGGGAAGAGCCTTCCCTTAACAGGAGTCGACTACCGTCCGACGCCGCCGCCGGGGGAAATTCTTGAAACGTCGAAATCTTTTTACCCGAGTTACCGATTATCCACAGGACCTTCTCCGTCTTCGAGACAGAGCATTCCTGCGGTAGGGATAGTGCCACTTAAGAAACACGAGGCTGCTCGTTGCTCTAAGGAAGGCCGATAAAAACCGCGTAAAAAGTAAGGCGATCTCCGGCGATAACCCACTGATAATCCTTTATCGGTACTCCGACAACTTGTTCCGCGCGGGAGAACCCACTCGACGATACTTCGTTACCCTGCTACCTGTGAACACTTTCTTTTTCAATGGACACACTGCCTCCATTGGAATTTTTCAAAGTGGGTTTATCGGCACAACCAATTCCCTTTTTAACACTCGGTTTATTATCCTTCTTACGGAATAGGGCTTACCATCCCGCAGGATCCGCGTCATTTCTCGCTCACGCGTTTCTTAAACTGGTGGTGGGAAATTTTACATTTATGTAGCTTGTTCTAAACAATTTTCACCTTTACTTAACTTCATTAATAATTAAAAAACGAAGCCTCAACCAACACTTTGAAGAAATTCTTTCGATTCACCTCAGCGATTATTACATCGTATTGTAGCTTCGTTGTTGGTGTAATAATTTTTATTAGAAACAGAAGCTTTCGGCTACGAATAGCGAAGCTATCGTGGCTTCCGCCTCAGTTAACCAGCGATCGCGTGCAGCGTCGCGTGCACCGATGCACCGTACAATAAGCCCCGGAGATCCCTTATCCCCGTTGAACATCTTCTTTCGGTGTGCATCGTGCGGTCTCGTTTCATGCTTTGTGTACAAGCGGGGCCGCGTTCTCCTCGTTCGCGATGCTATTCCGCCTCGCGGTTAGGTTGCACGCTGCGGGGGCGGTTCCCCGGCGCTGCAAGTATGGCTGCCTGCCCCGGGACGAGATTGTTGTTGCATCGATTGACAAAATGGCGAACTACGTCTCAATCTTTCCTCGATCTCAATTGCCCACGTTCACTCGACGACCATAAAAATTGCGTAAAATCGAACCACTTTATTCGACACTTCTCACTCGACTGGTGATTCTAAAGAGCCACGAAAAATTGATTTCTATCCCAGTGAGTTCTCGATTTACGCGGATAATTCTTATAAGTAGACAGTGGAACTTTATGCAAAATCAAAATTATCGACCTGGATTGCAACAAACTAGAGTGAAATAGAAATAATCTATCCGTCGTCTTAATATGTTTAATATATTGAAGATAACGTAACAGTATTTCTAAATTCTTTTAATATTTTTACTATTTTAAAACATACCTACTAATTTTTCTCATAAATGCATAAAATCTGTTGTCTACTTATAAGCGAATCAGAAAACCAATACCGAACTGTGGTTTTTGATTTCCAGAACGGGAGCTTTGTTATTATTGCAACTGTTGCAACAGAGAGGTGCAAATTTGTCGAAGAAGAAATTGATAGAGTACCCACTATTGATGAAGTGTGTTGAGTCGATTTCATACGCTGCATAAAAGTGGGCGGAACTCGGTGTAGATGCACCGAGCGGAATCGAGGACTGCGACGAGAGATTAGTTCGAAGAAATATGTAATTGTTTTTGCACCCGTGGCTCGCGAGAAAGAGGAGCGAACTAGATGGAGAAGAGAGTTGCGGCGCGTGCTCGACGAAATTGCTCGGCTCGTACAGCTCGCACGGCTCGGCGCATTCGTCCCGCGTTTGTGCACGCGGCACGTGCTCATCTCGGAACGGGGATGTCGCCCCCGGGGAAACAAGCACGCTCGATTGAACCAGATATCCCTGGACCCGATATCTGTCCTCATCCTCAAGCCGAGCGTTTCAAAAAGGTTTAGTAGGCTCTGTGCGTTCCTCTTGAGCAAATCGCGCGCATCGCTTATTATCCATAGATTGGCCTGGTTCCGGCTACGGGGCTGCGACGCCACGCTCACGCGGGACGTTCAATTGTAGACAGATCGAAATATGCACATTTTCTGTCTTTATATTAACCCTCGTCCGTCCCTCGTGTCAATTTCACACAGTTTTCCCGAAATAAGTTACAATGTTCGGTTATTTGCAGGTAAGTTTGTCTGAAACTTCGCGATTTTTATTTTATTTAGCGAAACAAACAACTGAAAAACCAAAGATGTAAATGCGAACTCATACATTTGAATAGAAAGAACATCGAGAAATAACTATTTAATTGTTATTTAAATTATGTTACTTAAATTCTAATTGTTGTTTTCTTTATAGCGTATCGTACTTGACCACTTGATTCGTTGAAGAGGAACAGCGAAGTGGCAAAATTGTCCAACTTCTAAACAAAAGGTTCGAGGGAAATAATGTCAGAGTTACACGGACTCATCGTCGAGCAACCGTGAGTAGGCGTGGTTTCATTGCTCCGGACACCTCGTTAGAGGGCCAAGAGGCTTCAAAGGAGTTTACTAGGTTTTGTTCGCTCCTCTTGCGCAAAACGTGTGACGCTTATTATCCGCAAATTGTTCTGGTTTCTGTGAGATCCGGGAAGACGGAGCTACGCCCACTGGGAACTCTCGACAAAGAGATCAGAATAGATAAACTCTGCGTCCCTCGTACAGAACTCGCAAGATGAGGTTGCATAATTTGTACGTTAATCCGGAACCAACCTTTCCTTCAGTTTTAGTGTCCTGTTGAACCCTTCTCTCAAATATCCGATTTATTTTCGAGGGAGATATCGCTTCGGGGTAAAGCCACGCCATATTTCTTCTCGAGAAGGACCGCACTGCGTCTCGCAGGAGTCGGGTAACCGTTTGATCGTCGAACCACCCTTTCCTTCTAAATATAAACAGACCGAGTGGCCTTGCTCCGAAACGCTCGGAATACGGAAAGCACCCCGCGTTTTCCTGTTTTCTATCTAAAATTATCGAGCAACAATGGTACATGTGGAGTGCAGCAGCCGGTCGCCGAGACACGAGTTCTCCTAAAATTATCTCGTCCACAGGATCGAGCAGCTAGCTCTAAGAATCGGTTCGACGCGTGTCGCAGGTCGCGTGCCGTCATCGGGAACGTGTTCGACGGTCCTCTTGTTCGATCCTTCTGTCCCTCTTCAGCTTCTGTCGACTTCCTAACGCCGTCTTGAACGAGCACGGACCCTCTTCGCAGCTGCCCCGGCAGCTCGTAACTCTTCTCTCGCGAGAGGACGGTAATTTAAAACGTACTATCGCGTCCACACATGGAAAACCCGCTAACCAAGCTCTCCTAACTAACTACGATGTCTGAAGAAACCCTCTGCCCCTTTCACGGACCCTCGCAACCAGATGAATCCAAATCTAGTCGAAAAGTCAATCCTAACCAACGGTTTATTGCATTAAATTAAACCAATACATTAAAATTAATTAATTATGGTCTGCTCAACTTCCTAAAATTGTTAAAAGAGGAAATACACTTTTATTTCACTTCTGATTTCCAATCCAAAGAAAAATTACTAATTGTAAGACACGTCTGTTCTCAAATCGATGGAGTATGCGTTTTATTGCACGTCGAGTGCCATCACTTTTCCGCCATAAAAGGCTTAAGAACAAATTAAGGGAAACATTCAAGGTCAGTCAGTCCGTGTCAGCCTACCGATCAAGTCACAGCTCTCTCACGCAGTTATGGTTCTCTCAAGCGTCTATAGTTCAGGTGTTAACATTAAAAACTATTAATTCCAGCCTATATTCGCAATAAAATAATTGCGTCGTGCTGAAAGTAATAACATTTTACGAGTAGAATCACAAGAAAGAACAACGCGTTATCAAACCTATTCTAAATGGTAAAAAATTGCCTTTGATTTTCGAACGATCTAATAATTTTAAAAGTCTTTGCTAAAGAAGTGTCACGGGTACAAATGGTTAAAGCGAGCTCACGAACAAGGAAACATAAACTAAAAGGATCGAGGAAAAACATTTGGAAGTTTTTCCGAGGAAGCAACGAATGCAGTTCTCCCGACACAACCCCCGGTGCATTCCTCGTCTAGACGTCCCCGGTACGGGTTCCCGGTATCTCTGATATTTATAATCGCGAAACTCGACTCGCATTAAAAGGGCCGATTCTCGGATTAGCGGAAGCCGGTCCAGTCTTAGATCTCTCGCGAGAGACGACTGACACATGTCGTGTCAAAAGGCAACGCGGCACACGCTCCTCCTCCGTCTCTCGTTCACCCTCCCCCACCCTGTTGTTTCTCTTTCTTCCGTTCTTTCCTCGTCCCTTTCCAGCTCGTGCCCCACGACACATCCCGTTTCTTGCGCCACTCGATATCCCCCGCTTACCATTTTCCGTTCTCCGCTTTCAAACGTTCCGTAAATACCCCGAACACGGTTCTCAAAGTCGGTTTTCCCCAATATCGACGCCCTGCGACACTAAAATCGTTCTTCGCGCAGATGTCTCCGACTATGGAATCTTTACAGATTCCGCCGGAGATTCCAGGAATTTAGTATAGCGACGCTCTCTCCTATTTTATTGACGTTCGGGCCACGAGAGGAAATCGATTTCTCTTTTAACAATCCTCTTCGGGAAGGCTTAATGTGTGTGTGTGTGTGTGTGTGGACGAACGCCATTTCAGATATCGACATTGATTTTGAACGCGTTAGAAAGCTGCGATTAAAAAATACAGCTTCGAACGAGCCGTACAAATTTACAGTGTAAATTCCATTAACTCGAGCGAGTTTCTATTCTCGAGCACGTCTCGTTGCATCTTTGCTTGTGTCTCCTTCGCTAAAAATTAATGATAAATTTCAAATTTATCGAATCATGTGAACAACGATGTCCAACAATCAAATCAAATACGGTCAATCGAAGCATAAAACCAAACAAGAGGAAATTGATACGTCCACAATCACAGATATCAGCAGAAAAGAGAAATTCGCAAAAATAAATGGTAAGGCGTTTTAAAACGTCACAAGTCCCCCCCAAAAAGGAATCGAAAAATGTCTCCCCAGAGGTCTCTGTTAGTAGGTTGCATACTTTTCACAGTTACACCGTTGAACCAGTACAATTCCCGACTCAGCTTCTCGCGTTTAGCGGCCGACTCGTTTCGCGTGAATTCGCGGCGACTGAAAGCGCTGGAAGAGGCGCGAAGAAGAAGAAAAAGAACACAAAGTAGATCTCTCACACTCTTTCCCCCTCTATTATCCCGCGTGCTTCGCCTGCTCTATCCAACGTGTCGACCGCGAATTCTGAAGTCGCGCGCGTCGTCGTGGCTGCACGCGTGGTCGAATAATGCGAACGAGCACAGTCGTCGTCACGGATAGCGCAATTAAGCAAATAGCGCGTCCCACGCGCGTCTTTCCTCCACCTCTTTCCTCTGAATGTTACCGGGAACGCTTGCGAGCCGAAATTAATTTCGTTCGAGCAAGGGTGTCCCATAGTTATAGATCCAAATGAGCCTTCTAGCTGAACAAAACCACCAGGTGTTTTACCCTTGTTTATTACTAGACAGCGTATTTTATGCATTCACCACAAAAATGAGTAAATGAAATTTAAAATATTAAAGACATTAGACGAATTTAAAATTACTTTTATACAATTTTCAACCTATTCAACGTATTAAGAGAGAAAATAAATTTCTACGTCGCTCCGGATTGTTGCAATTCAGGTGGAAAATTTTTATTTTGCATAGAGATCCTCTTCTTCTCTTGTTCTTTGCGCAAAATAAAAATTTTTACATCAATTGCGAAATACAGACTTGCCAATGCAGAGATCGAATTAGTCTCAACGTCTGACCAAGAAGACCGTTGGCCACTTAGAATAAGAACAACGCGCGAGTTTTCCCACACGAGACGTTTCCTTGAAAACCGTCAAAATTGTGTGCACCGTGCCCGCCCCATTAACGTTATCATCTGTCGATCTTTCAGCAGAAGGTGTACGAAGTCGCGAAGTTTCGAGCACTGTACTTCCGTGATTGCAGGTGTGTCCGCAAACAGACTTTGTTCGTTCGGGAAATGCAGGTCGAAAAAAGGGTGTCGTTTTCGGTGCAGTTGTTTCGGTAACGAGAGCGAATTCGGCGGTTGCAAGCGCGATGCAATTGACTCGCAATTGCACCTTTTCCCGCGGTGCGGAATTCCGCAAAGGTGACGGCGCAGCGCAAAGAGTACGTTGCCACCTCTTTCCGAAAATTACACATAATCGCCGGCAGCGTGCCCGTGGGCCGCTCACCGTCAACAGCTGCCCAAAAATTAGTGTAACTGCCAGACATTGTCGTCTTCCGTGTCCAAAAGTGTTCATTTACATTTCCTTTAGTCCATTTCGATTGCGCTGTACTCTTCAACGTAAATGTACTAGACTTCTTCATGTATTGGAAGAACCAGTGGCGCACCAAGGATTTAATTTTGGGGTGAGTCCGAATTCAACAGAATCACTTTTGTTCTTAAAAATATCTGTCAACGATAGCCAGGACTATTATTACGCAATTTTACATGCTAAATATTCTCTGTTCCAAGCGTGGGGCTCTCTCTCTCTCTCTCTCTCTCTCTCTCTCTTTTTTGTCACTTTTTCTTCTAATTCGGCCCTGCACATTGTAAGCACCTGTTCTACGGTTTAACTAATTTTCCAATGTTCCATTTACTTTTCCTTCGGGGAAACGGGCAAGGCTCGCTGATGACCCCTTGGATGCGACACTGGGAAGAACCATAGTGTTAGATGCACATATTTTGTACTCAAAATCCAACGTGTGGATTATTTCGCCGATTTAGATTTGGTTTACGAGACGTCGGTAAGGTATACGAACTGTTTTTGATAGTTTTTTTTGCTTCGCCGACGATATCTGCTGTTCGAATTCAATAACAACCGGCAAGGTAGCCAACCGAGTTTGTAACCTTGTCGTGTTGGTAGTTCATCGAACCCGTTATTTATTGTCGCGTGGGTCATCGTATCCTTCTCCGTATGTCAAATCGAAAGGTCGTTGACCTAACAAACGTTCAATTTCAAAGTCCTCACTTCTTGTTCCTTCCGAAACCGATACCCCTTCAGACTACATATAAAGTGCGTTTGCGTTCGTACACGGACTTACTATCTCACGTCTTAGCATCTGCCTACGTCAAACAATTAAGCGTTCTTTGTATCAAGCCTTTCATCATCATCATTTTAATCATTCCATTCGACATTCCGTTTCGTATCTTTGCGGGCTTCGCGATCATACTCTAACCTTTGTCCGTTCGTTTATACACTGTATCTTTGCCACTTTTATACATTTTATTTAGTTTTGTTAAAATATATATTCGTCTTTTCATTTCTCCATATCTTAATATCTTTCGAGACTCATCTAGTCTCATCAGTCTAAAATTTATACAATTCGATTGTAATGATCTTTCGATGGAAGTCAGAGTTCAATTCAAACTCATTTATAGGAAAGTTGAGTAGACGAAATTCAAAATTATTGCACAATTTAAAAAAACAAAGACGAGGGTGTAGATTTTAGAATCGTAACGATCAGATACAGCAATTGTTCGAAGATATTCGATAAATAATCGGAGGATCTTAATTTAGAATCGCGTGTCCGCCGCAAAGATGAGCGAACCAGTGGACTTCCAAAACGGCCGTTGGGGTATAAGATGCGGCGTGACCCGGGAAAGGAGATCGGTGTGACAAAGAACGATCGTAGATAATCTGGCTTTGTGGTCGCGGCTCGACTCGCGAGACACCTTTGTGCCTCGTGGAACACGGGCCCGTGAATGCTCACCGCGAAGGAAGAAAGAGGACTCCGACATTTGTCTCCTGGTTCGTAGCTCGCGGATGAACGAGCCTCTGCTTGGAAGGCCGGTGGGGGTGGTAGGGTATTTTACATACACACGAACACGGTTCTACACGAACGTAACCAGGTTATACACGATGTCCCCGGGACCATTCATCTGTTCGCCTGTCGTGTGAACGTGTGCGCTCGCGCGCGTGCTCGTGAACCGTGAATGAATACGGTCGACACTTGCACCCACATGATTCATTGAAATTCAAATGATATCTCCGCAGCGGCTATCCTACGACCTACCTTCCTCTCACTCTCTTCTATCTTCTCCCTTCTCTGTCAGTCCCTCTCGTTTTCTTGGATAGTCAGACTGGTCCTGGAGAGAGTATACGTGCGTTTGCGTGGCGACTCGTTTGGTTGTCTGAGGCCAGACCGGCTGACACCCCATGGAAACGCTCGTGCTTTACATATATGCTTATTGGCCAGCGAAGATATTCATTATAATAGCGAGCACACACGGCCCGTGTAATAGAATGCAGCTTTGGTATGCTAACCGGGGTCAAAATATAACTCTTACGAGCCGCGGCGAGGAGATTCGTGTCAGACGTGTTTGTCCGCCGAGATGGAGACATCCCCGAATTCCGAGCAGCTTCCTACGCGGACAGCCCTTTGATTCTTGGTGTCTCACCTGTGGACGTTGACTACCGATGCTCCTCTCGCGGAACAATTCGTTCCCGCTCTGATATTGCTAACGAGAAGCTAGCGCAATGTCGCTTAACCAGATTCAACACTGCTTTGTTTTTATTAAGGCAGTGCTCGTCTCTAAATCCGGGTTGTAACTTTCCTTCGAAGCTTCGATTTCTGAAATTTCGGCTTCTGATAATTCGAAGGCTACCAGAATCAAAGTTTCGAATTTCGAACCTTCGTATTAAATTATTATTACGACCACGGTAGAGAGTTCACCTACCAAAATACGGATTCGCGCTTGTTTCTTTGCACAGAGGGTTATTACGACGCTACGAAACATATTTATATTGTGTACACTCAGCTAATTTAGGAGACTGTGCTTCTTGAGTGTTCTGGGGTAAGTGGCACCTTGTTGTTTTTATATGGGAGAACCTTTGCTTGGGAAAAACCGAAAAATACCGGAATTTAGTTAACCTTCGTAAAGTAATGTGGGGCCTCAGACATCCCAGCTTCAGATTTTTCAAAAGAATTTTTATCCGAATGTATTATTCTTTATCCCAAATATATTGGAAACGAGGCTGTTTATACAGTCATTTGTCAGAGTCTAATAACCCTACTTTAGTATTTATGTGTTATTGTTATTAAACCTGCGAAGCTTCGAAACTTCGTAGTTTCTTTCGTTCCTTCGAAGCTTTGGAAAAGTAACGGCCTTACTCTAAATTTATTTGAATATATGCAGGAAATGTTTTGTTTCTAATTTAAAAAGGAGATTGCGAAGTCATTTTTCTGCCTTCGAAAAAATCTCCCTAGCCAAAAGCTCGGTCTACGAAGCCTCGGAACCGAATATAGATCAGATTTCACAGTGCATAGCCTATGGAATGTTCGGACCGCGTAAGAGTGCTCAAAGGAAGCAGGCGAATCGCGGAAGGATCGATGCGAACGAGTGCAGAAGAAGTTGGAAGAAGATGTTACCGACGAGAATCGTTTAGTAGCGTGCACGCGGGTATAGGTATCACGCGATTCACGCGATAAGAACTACTAACGTACTCGTTATTAACAGCATTGCAAAAGGATGCCGGGCATTCCAGCCCCGGCGCGTTAGAAAGCGAACGACGAAAAGAGCAATCGTCCTCGAAGAATTTCTTCTTCGGTTCCGACGCGTCTTTATCGCAATTATTTACTCGGCGAATGCGATAGAATCCTTCTCGAGGAGACAGCCTCGACAAAAAGGCGCGGCGCGGCGGTTAGTCTACCCGGTTCCTGCTTCAACAAGGAGAAAAGAAGATTATGAAAGACGCTACAGAATAGGAGGACTCGACGACACGTTTAGGATCTTTTTAATCGGCCGACGGATTGTAAATGATTTTACGAGACTCGCGACGCTTGTTGCTCATCATTGTGAGTATAAATATCTTAGTTCTTCAAATGTTCTCTAAATATATATCGTCTAAGAATTAGTAAATTAATCTGATCCATTATCGTAGTATTTTCTTCTTGTAACTTGTACCATGCTATTTCAATGAAAATTTTCTATTTGGTTCATTGAATTCGAAGGACCACTACCCTTCTGTGTGGATAAAAGTATCAAATTGATGAAAATACTTGTACAAAGTTACTATATGTATTCATTCTAAATTCATCTGATAACAATTATTTGAAACACGAGATACACTAGATCTAATTGAATTAAAAACAAACAACAAAGTTAGGAAATATCCAGACAGAAATGAAAATTGATTTCCGAGCGACACAGATCAAAGTGAATATCCTGCTTTATTTCTGGAGGCGCTGCAGCGATCGTCTTATCCGATCCAGGCCGGAAAAAAGAAAATTATACGGGGCATTTATGGAAGGGCAGCCGCCGGTCACATCCTGTGACGGGAAATCTCGTCCTCGAATGCGTGACGGGTCAATTTACGCGTTCAAATGCTCGCGATGATCCCTATCTCCAGCGAAATTACCAGAGACGGAGGATTCTTGCAACATTGACACAGCGAAGTATCGTTTCGGTGATCGCGCACGCGATTTTAGGAAATAACGTGTACCCTGACGTCTTCTTCTCAGCGATTGACCATCGAATGCTGTGTAATTGTGAGCAGGTGATATCCGGTAATTGGTGATGCTGAGGAGGATGCTAACGGGAACGCAATTTGACGAGAGCACCTGGGAATGTTCCAGTATGTTCCACGGGAAAGCCCACGTCAGATTCGCAATTTTCCTGCCCTCCATTTTAGCTTGATAACCAAAGATCCGGACCTAGAATATTTCTACATGATTCTGTCTCGTACACGATTTAAATATGTACACGACGAAAAAATTTGACGTCCTTAGAAGCTTTGATAAATCATATTTATGAAAAAGGTCATACAAATGCTAACAGAATGTTGGCAAAGAGTCGTGGAAAAAGATGGTAGCCGCTTAATCGAATGATCGTACAATTTTCTGTAATAATAATTATGAAAGTGGTCTAAGTCGTACATTTCTTGTTTCGAGATATCTAAAGGAAAAGAATATTAACATTAAAGGAGTTCCCTATATTGTTGAAATAAGAAGCACTATCTAACGGTTCGTTTTTGACATTATCGTAAAAATTACTGAGTTAATTTAATGAAAAATGATCATCAAAATTAGAGCAAGGAAAATTAGATCGAGTGACGGTCTGGAGAGAACGATCCTCGGGTGGTATCAGTAAAGATAGAGAGAAAGGCGCGAACTGACGGGAGGCCGGCGAACGCCTCTCAATCGGTCGCTTCTAACGAGCGCGCGCGGAAAGCGTAGGTAGCTTAATAGCCATATTTACGGCCTCATCCAATTATTGGGTAAACACGAAGAATCCGCGGGTCAATATATTGTTCCTCTGGGTCGTTTTTGCGCGGAAAAGCCAACGAGCAGCCCCCGTCGTTTACGAGTAACTGCGAGACGCAGGTGCTTCCCGCTGTCTCGAGAGCGCAACCGATCGTTCGCGATTTTACTTTCGCGCGTAAGTACACACCCTTCGAGGAGAGCCTGGATTCTCAAGTCGCCGTTCCTTGTATCTCTACCAGTCAACATTATTTAGTTGCATATTCCTCTATTATCCATTATATTTATATTGCAGGTATTTATTTTAATGTTTGAATGTGTTGGTGCCGGTCATAGCAAGCCGACGATCAATAATGATAAATAACAGTGATTGAAAAATATCAGAATATAACGAATCATTAAAGAATAAACAACAATTTAAATGAACCTCCTATAATACGTATTTCCTTGTTTATTAATTGTGCCTCGTAGTAAGGACTCTAGTCTCCCTTGCGTTCATTCTTTGTACAAAGAGTCCTTAATTCTCGTGGATGAGAGCGGTCACTGAAACCCATGTCGGCGACTTCAATGTAAATCGTTAAGGGTTCATCGGCAGCTTCCTTTCCCGCTTGTTTTAACGAAACTCGGCCGTTGCCGAACGCGATTGCGAATTAACAAACCATTCCGCACGAGAAAAAGAACGGAGGGTGGTACAATGGGACCAACGAACGCTCGGACAATTCCCTCTTTCTGTGAACGAGCTTGAAATGATCGTACCGCTGCACTGTGCCGTAATTGCGCATCTGCATGCATGGGTCCGCTAATTGATCGATTAACGGGGATACCGAGTTAATTAGTTTGCAGACCTGCCCGACGGTTTATTCACCGAAAAGAAGGATCTTATTAAAACTCGTCGACCCGGTTAATCATTAATCTAGAAACCGTTTCATGTTTATTCAAATCGATTTTCTCAATTTCCCAACATGATCTACGTAGAGTCACCGAGGGATTTGGAAACACGTTAAAAGGTCTGTGTTTAGATATCTTTTTTTTCTTAATATTTTTTGCCTTATTACTTATTTATTACTATTTTTTATATTACTATACTAATTTTAAATTTAAATTTAATTTTAAACTAAAATTTAAAAATACTAAATTTATATTACTAATAAATTACTAATAACCTCTTAATACTTAATGCAATTAATTAGGATTTCAATTCCTAGGACTGAAGCTGGAAAAATTTGTCTTGGCGTACAGAGATTCTTAATTAAAGAATACAGAGGAAAGGTGGTTATAAAAATTCTAGTCTTGTAAAATGCAAATGAATGCACCTATAAAACAAAGGTATTGCAGAAACACGTGACTGTCGGTGTGTTGAAGTTGCATATTGCGAAACGGGCGCGGCAATTACCCAATTAATTCGGTGCTGGCGACTAGCTGGACGAGGAGGGTAATTTGTCAGGACTCGAAGAACGCAAGAAAGGATACGTTGATCCCGTTTCTATCCTGCAACCCGGTTACCGAGCGACTTTACGAGACGCTTTACGATTCGTTCTCGCTCGCCTTTCGCGATCACCGTCGTAATTGCAAAATTATTCGATAGAACAGGGTGGTGCTGAACCGTCTAGCTGACGTCGTATCGCAAGGACATCGAAACTCGAACACGATTCGGTTTCGCGAAGCGAACCGAGAAAAACGATTCCTGGTATTACCGTTGTTAGCGGTACGCGCGTTCGTTCGCGTGCAACCGATTTCTTGCTGCAATGAGAAGCGCATGGTAATTGACGATTATGTCTGCCCCTGGTCGCTTTATGTAAGCGCCTCGTTTGATGCACGGGGGACAATAGAGTTACCTTATCTGTGCATCGTGGAACCATTCCAACGAATTTGTCAATTTCTGCTGATAATCATAATATCATGATTCAATGAAACCTTTTGGCAATGTTTTCTCAAGTTGCGCGTGTCATTTCCAATGCCTCGTAATTCTAATGTAGAATTTCGTAAGTCATGCGCCTGAATAAATTAAGCTGAAGTTTACGAAAACCAATTATCGGTTTATGAAGGTTATGTGCAGTCATCGAAGTCTGCAATTATAGAAAGATATATATGCTAAAATGTTTAACTGCGGGTTTATATCTAATTGTAGACGTACTTCGGGAAACGGCGAAGTTTGAATAATAATCTTGACGGTTCTGTTTTTCCTGAACGTCGACAGATTCGAGGAGTACTCGGTGCTAAACCGAGAAAATAATACGGTGGAGACTTGTATTGAGAACCCAGCTTTAATCAACACTGAAGCTGCTGAAAATATTAAAAGTAACCGAGTTCTATTATAAAATAAAAACTATTTATTTTCCCAATAATTTAAATAATATAATAAATTAATATAATAGTATTTTCGAATCAAAATATTTTCAATGTTCCATTAATTGAAAGATTTTCCTCGTGGAATCTCAAGATTTTCGTCATTATCGGAATGAAATTGACGGAATGAAATTCACGGCGTGGACAACCATAATGACGGTTGATGCGCCTCGACTGTGCGCTCTGGAAAAACAGCTTATAACAGCTCGTGGGGGTGCATTTTGCTCATTGGATGGGCGCGCACCGACACAGCCACGAGGCAGCGTAAAGAGTCTCGACGGGCACACGTATATGGAAGGCGAAATGCCCGGCAATTTGCGGGTTTACGAGTTATTTCGCAATGGCTGCAAAGTATAGTCCTACAGTATTACACTCGGCCGATGGTAGCCGGAGCGCACGGTCAGTGAACGGCGCAACCGAGGAGGGATGATGCGCCGGGATGCATGCGTGTGGGCGTGCTTAGAATACACCTTACAGCCGAGACAAAATAGCTTTTAGAATCTTTCGCTCTAGCCACCGGTGAGGATCTCGATGCTGGATCGTTTTATTGAAAACTGAGGCCACTTTTTTCTACGCACCTGCCTCGCGAACTCCCTCGATTCAACACATTGTTGATCAGTAACGAGTTAACTCGTGTTTTCATGCTCAAACGTTGTTATCGATCACGAGTTAATTCGTGTTTACGCTTGCATTATCAGTTCCAATATATGAAACTTCATCTCCACACGTAACATGTAAGATATATATCTTGGTATTATTTTTTTTTATTTATATATAATATTTTATT